>CM031237.1:480001330-480443830 GCA_018340775.1 Taxus wallichiana var. yunnanensis
GAATTGTTTGAGTTCGAGGTCATGGAGGTCAAATATGTAGAGTTTATGGAGCTAAAAGAATTAAGAATCTAATATATGAAAACAATGGAGAAAGACCATGCTCAAATCATGAGCTTGGACAGAAGGAAAACTAGAACTTCTATGAAGGAGACTTAGTCACCAAATGGGATACGAGATAGAGCTAAACCAGGTAGAAACTTAAAATTTGATACAATATGGAGTGTCCCCTACATCATTTTAGGATGTAAAAAAAAATTCCTTTCCAGTTGTCCAAATTGGATGGAGAAGAGTTGCATATTCTAGGTAATCGGGATCTATCTAAAGCATTGATACTAAAGTGGAGTTCACCCTTTACATATTAGATTAGTTTTTAAAATACCTCTAAGTCCTTTCAACACATTGTCTTATTGGTAGAGTAGTTTCATTTTCCCTAAGTGCTTTGCAAAATTTCATTGCTTTTTTTTTTTTGGAGGGTCTAATTACCTGATGTGAATTTGAAGGACCACGCAAGGAAGTATGTAGAGAAGAGAGTCCCTAAGGTTACAGAGGATCAATCGAAATGTCTCGAGAAAATCAAATGCAAAGCAACTAAAATTAGAGTTGGGAAAATTTCAAATCCTTCATTCATTTGTTCCAACATCTCAGTTATATGATCAAATTTTCATACATTTTAGATTGGGGCAGATGTTGCTCAATTTCAGCATTGATTGCAGGGGAAACATGGTGAAAAGACCAATTCAAGACAATCTTCCACTCACATAAAACCTTTTCCAGAAGAATTTTAATAATGTGAATGGTCAATTTAAGCTTTAGATCAACTTCAGGTCCAGGCAGTGTTTTAGGTGGATTCAAGGTCATAAATTTAAATTTGAGATTCATTTTCAAAATTTCAAGTTGACTCCATGCCCAATGGATGCTTCTACTATGTGCCCCGATATTCTCCATCCAAAACTCAGTAAGCTCGAGCCATAAGCATTGAGTCACCAAATTACTATCCAAAATTCTCCCCAAGATAAATTTGATAACTTATATGATTTGTTTAGACTTGGACAAGAGTAAAACTAATAAAATAGGAAAATTTGGCTTTGGGGAACTTCTTTTATTTTTACCTAATTTGTAACACAATTTTTGTAAATTAAAAATTACACTTTTAACTAATTAATGTATAATTGGAAAATATACACTTTTGGAAAAATACGTTGGAGGTTTTTCTTTTAATGTATTAGATTAAAAATTACCTCTTTTTATTTTAAAAAATTTAAATTCTATCTTGAGATATGGTCATTTGATTCATTTAATGGCAATCACTTTTTGTTTGACATCACTCTTTGCTCTCTTAATTGTCACCCCTTTATATAATTTTTATGTAAGTTGGCGTTATATATCTCATTTTTGTTTTCTTCCATCATGGTCCATGCCACTATTTCTCAAGTATCCTTATGCCATTTTCTTCAATGACACCCATAACGTAGAAATAATCTCACATAACTAGTAAAACCAATACAAATCCTTGATAATATGACACCTTCTCATGTGACTTCAATTTTGAGTTGTATTTTAGCTCCCTCTAATAGTAATGATGACACCTTCCATAAGGCTTGTTATCCATCTTACCCCCCCTCCCATGGGTAAAATGGACAACAGGGGTAGAGATAGCTCGGGAAATGGAAAGGGCCACCAAGGGTAAAAATTAGGTTTCATAGGTAAATTCATGGCCTAGGAAGCATTAATGAGACATACAACAAGAATTCGGGGCAATTCAGGTCATTAGGACCCATTATGGGCCATTCAGGGTCCAGGAGTTCACCAGGGTGAAAAAGGCTCTTCGGGCCTACATTTGAGCAAAAATGAGCAAAATGGGAAAAAACTAAAAAAAATACCCTTCGAAGCTTGATCTGCTCCCCCTTCATGTGTTTCTGGCTCTCAAGGAACCCCGAAAAGTATAAAACATTCAAAAAAATATAGCTTTGAGGTTAAAATGATTGAATTCCCACCCACCTCGTCGAGCAGTGGGGAGAGCTCGAAAGGAGCTCGCCCGAGCAGCTCGGTGAGCGGTTTAGAAAGATAGGTGCTTACTTTGGAGTTACTTGAGGGGTTGAGCCCTTCCTTTGGCTCGAGTTAAGTTAAGACACTATGCGGGGGGTGAATTGGCGAGATCATCACATGGAATGGTTTACATCAATGTGAAAGCTCATTAACCGAATAAGGGGAAACGTGGAGTTTGGTTGAGTCGATCGTCGATTCAGCGTGCAGAAAGATGGACACACTAGCGCCCGGTGTGGCATAAGGAATGTGGGCCATGTGGCGGGGTTGACACCGAGATCGGTGGAAGGGGGTGCAATTAGTTAGAGTTAATAGGAGAATTGGGGGTCGAGGGCCATGTGGCACACTAAGTTAGTCGGGTGTGGGTGCAGGAGTTCACCCGCATGTTGCAAGTGAATCGATTGGGAATACAATGTGTTGGCATGATCTACGGCCTGATTACATAGGGTGAGACACCAATGTGTTAGATTTTGGAGGCTAAGGGACATAGTAAATGAGCCAAGCCAAGTCAGACACATGGGGGGTGGAATCATGTTTCGGGATTGCACCATGTTGCAACATACTCCACACTCGATGCACATGCACATTCAAACCCTAATCCTGACACAAAAAGGCTAGGTCATCGAGTTGTGTAGAGAAGAGCGGAGGCAGGAATCAAGATTTCAAACATGTAAAGCAAGTCGATGCCCCCAATGCATTATGACCACGATTCTCCGACCCGACATGAAGGGAAAGATACCCAAGGAGATGACGAGGTGGTAGGTGGCGAAATGGCTGGGTGGTTAGGTGAGGAGGTTAGAAAAAAACATAACAATATTCAAACCCTCATAACTTTCACTATGTTAATCAGAATTAAGAAAAATTATAGTTGATGGAAATCTCTTTAGAGCCACACATGGTGAAATGATTAAAATTACAAACTTTTGAGGTTAGGTGGGCTAAAATCAGAAGTAAAGTTAGAGGAAAAGGGAATCCATGCCAAAGTTTAGAGAAGCCATGATGAAGGTATGGGTTCCCATTTCTTCCTCCATAAGGTAAGGTACAAATAAGTATGGATCAACCAAGCAAGCCCATCACTATGACAGGTGTAATGATGAATTTTGGGAGTGGTGGAAGTATGGATTTCTAATTTTTCTCTTCCCCCTCTCATATTTTCTCCTATATAATGTAATGGGGTGCACAATTTCAAAAGGTTGGTCATTTTCTCCTCCTTTACACCCCTATTCTCCATTCCTTTAGTTGGGTTGTTGTGAATTTCATGGGGCTTCAAGCCTTCCTCCAAAAAAGTATAATGGCTTCATGCCTCCTTTTGCTAAAAGCAATGTACCTTGTGTATATTTATGTGGAGAAATAAAAATGCATACTGTGTTAATCTCTATAATCTCTCATGGTTTGTTGTTTTCATCTTACCTCTCATTGTGCCTACAAATATGTGTATTTTTATTATTTCATTGTAGGGTTTGGGTGTCTTGTTTTTATTCTGGGATGGTGAATCGAATGTGATCTAGTCTATGGTGTAGAGGCCACCCTCTCTAAGTGCTCATTCTTTTACTATTTTGTAGGTTGAGGAAGTGGCTAGCACTCCTTTTCTTGGCTTATCACTGCTCTTAGTGTAGGTTTTATTTTTTATACACCTATCTCCCTATCTCCTTGGAAGGATTAGAACAATTAGATAGGTGGTTTCTTTAGTTGCATTAAGAGTAGTTTAAGCGTGTAGGATTAGGAAGAGGGAAATGACCTTCTTGAGAGAGCTATCCCATTTCGAAAGGTCCCACACTTAGGATAGTTCCATGTTATGTAAATTACACTTTGAATGCCCCATTCGTAGCTAGTCATTTTAGGGGATACTGTAATTTTGTAGTAACAGTTTTGGCATGCTTGGTGGGACAACATTGAATTCAAAGTTATATTTTTAGGTGTTCCATCACAAAATTAAAACTTTGGAGGCATCTGCAAGCAAGTCGGGAGTTCAACATTGAAAAGCATCGAAAAGACCAAATATTTCATTTCAAGATTCCATGCATGTAAAACAAGTGCCAAGTGTCAAATCCTAGTGTTTCAGGTTTTGGAGGTTGAAGAACAAGTCCCAGATCCTAAAATCCTTCATTTCAGGTTTTAGGAGTTACATTACATGGGCCTATTCTGATAGTGTATTTCAAGTTTTGACATATGCATAACATGTCCCAAGTTCTGACACAAGGCAATTTGGGTTTTGCAAGTTGCCTTTGCATGACCTAAGTTCCACCCAGTGTATTTCGTGGATTGGTAGTTGCACTGATAAGGTCCAAACCCTAAATTGAAGACTTGAGCCCTTGAGGTGTGCATCCAAGTTCTTTTCATTCCATCAAGTTTTGTTGTGCTCTTGGTGGGATCTCAGTGTTTGGAGACACATGCATGAGCACAACTGACGACTCCATTGGTCCAAACAACCCATCTATGAGTTACAGACCTCCCTCTCTTCCATCCATTTGCATCCATTTTTCTCTCCACCTCTCTCCATTTTCTTTTATTCCATGAAGTCATACAATCATGGCTTCATTCATGTCATGAGATTCACACTTGCAGTAACAACAATGCTATTTAGACCTACCTCCACACTTACAACATATATTCTCATGTTACTATCAACCGCCTCTAGATCCATACTATGATGAAAATTAGTAGTGGGCATATTACTACGAGAAGGATTCAAATCAGTTTAGTTATGTGCCAAAATATGCACCTGTTGAAGAGTAGGGTTATATAGATTTCAGAGGATATCTTCCACCTGGGGATTATGAGTTGTAGCTGAAATTTCAAGAGTTGGAGGTCAGAATGGTGCAGTCAAGGGCTATATCTCAAATTCAAGCATACAAGATTGGTTTTAGGACCCCTTATCCATGGGTGGACCCTATTCTAAGACATTATAGCCCACAACAGAAGCTTGACTGCATAATTGAGATGTTTCCGAGGCTCAGAGAGTGGATCCAGAAGATAGAAGCTTTTTTAGATAATGCCAAAAAATCATATCAATGGGGACCCTCACATAATCCTCCCAAAACCCTCTCCCCACTCCTTAATTTGCACCATCTCGGTCGAGCCTCGGTCTCCAAACTTATTCTCTGTTAGACCAATTGTGGAATCAACTTCTCCATCCCCTAGTCTTCCATCCCATCTCAATTTATCTCCCATTTTCCCTTCTAAATCCAAGTCCCCTCCATGATAACAAGGAGTTAAACTTCCTCTCCCACCACCAAAAATAAAAGATCGGTGGAGACCCTACACACCACTCCTCTCATAATCCCGGACCCATGTTGGGAAAAAATCAAGGAACTAGTCAAGGGTAGAAGCAAGAAGAAGAGCCAAACAAGGAAAACATAATAATAAAAATTGGTGAGCTTAGCCCTAAGACGCTTGATTAATAAGATCCCATTTTGGTTAAACCTTCGAGAGGAGGATAAGGGTGGAGAAGAACAGGTGGTCAAATTTGATCCGGTTGTAGCAACAACAAAGCAAGAAGAAGCAGAAGAAGATCAACAATCAAAATGTTTAGAATGTAGTGTTCATGAGGGCACTCTAATTCCTTAAATTTTCAATCAACCAAAAGTTGTGGAACCAATAGGGTAAGAGGAGTCAGCTACAAATCTAGAAGTGGAGCATGCTCATGACACCATAGAGTAGGACAAGATATTTATGGAGGCTCTACAGGAGGAAGAGATCATAGAGAGCTTCTTGCTCTCTTGTGTTGATGAATTTTTTTATTTAACTCTCCCTTTTGACTTGGTTGAAAATATCTTGTTCAATGAATCCACTGTGGAGAAAGGTCAAGAGAACCTCCCGACACATATTGGCCCTCGTGAGTAGAAGAGAAGGAGTTTGACCTCTCAAACTTCAATTTGGATGAGGGAAATGCATGTGCAAGTCAACCTTTCCTCTAAGAGGGGAAAGAGGAACTCCAAGATTTAAATAATGAGAAGCAAAATTCAACCACTTGATGAGACAATATAGCCCAATCGAGAAGTTACAAGTAGTCCTAAAGAGCCGCATCGGGGATAATTTTAGTGGCGTATATTTGTAATATGGCGAAAATTTCATTTTAGGAAAATTTGAAAAGGTGATTTTTGGAGCGAGTCGGTGTCTTGTTCGCCTAAAATTTACACTATATATATTTTTTTGGGGTTGGCTTCACCTACATTTGAAAACATCTCTTATAAAAACCTAGGTGATTCACGGGTAGTATACTATGGTACTACCATAAGTAGCTTACCAAATTACCAATACCGTGAACTCACATACTCTTAAGCACCAGAGATTGACGTGAGACAAAGAGGTATTGTAGATGCACAAAACAAGGAGGTATTGCAAAGCGCGACAATAGGGGTTAAGAAGTTGATGCACGATAAGGGGTTAAGAAGTTGATGCATGATAAGGGGTTAAGTAGTTGATATGTGACAAGGGGTAAATCAGTTGACACGTGACAAGGGGTTAAGTTATTGATGTGCGTCAACAAGTCTTGTTGATGCGCGTCAAAAAATCCCATTGATGTGTGTCAACAAGTCTTATTGGCGTGTGCCACCAAGTCTTGTTGACGCGCGTCAACAAGACTTGTTGACACACTCAACAAGACTTGTTGATGCACATCAATAAGACTTGTTGATGCATGCGTCAATAAGACTCATTGATGCATGGATAGTGAATGTGTAATTTAAGTAGCTTGCTGGGTTTTTTGAATAACAATTTTTAAGAATCTTGATATGGAAACAGTTGGATTTGCTCAAGGTGGGACTTCAATGGAGGGGTTAGGTACTGGAATGCAACATGCTTCCCTCCCCATTTCACAATTGAATGATAAAGAGATTTTTTTGAACGGCCAAAGATACGTCCTAATTGAAATGGAAAGGGACGAAGATAAAATGAAAATTGGTTGGAAGGAGGTGAGTTGCAGGTTGATTATGGGTGTAGATTATAACACTTTGGCTTCTTTTGAAAAAAGAGATGGGGCACTTGGTGAAGCTGCATGGATGGCAGTGACATTAGCCTTCCTCATAACATTGTTTGGAGTGGTGGCACCACTTAAGATGCCACGATTCCTATTTGGTTTCGTAGTAATTTTGACTGGATTGAGTTACATGGCATTTGTTGCCATGAAATTTGCTTACAAGTAATTAATACTCACCGAGTCTGCTAAATAAAGTATCTTGATAGGGTTATGCATGTTCATAGCCTTAGGTATTAGGAATGCATGAAATGGAATAGAACAATGCTCCCCTGATATCCAAATTAATTATGGGGTTATGCGAGTTGATTGGAATGCATGATTCGTATTTATGTTTTTGATAGTTGTATGTTCGCTAACAATTATATTCATGAATTTGCACCACAATTTATGTTTTTTTTTTGCATTCTAAATTTATTAAAAATAAATTGTTGTGTACGAGTACATGGTTATCAACAAGTCTTGTTGACATGCGTCAAAAATCCGTCAGTGTTTGCAAATATGCGTCTCTACGACTAAAAAAAAAATGGGTGAAAATTCAGTTCTAAAAATTGGTAAATTCACCTTTCACTGAAACCGGTTCAGGGATATTCGCCAGGTATTTTCCACCTCCAATTTTCTATGGGTGTCTTAAAATGAACCCTAAGCCGTGCATGCCATGGATGAGTTCCTTGATACCACGGAAATAAATATGTGGGAGAAGATACCTTTTCATAAGATTCCCCTTTAATCAAAATTAGAGGAATTGAATCTTCCAAGCTCCGCATTAGCCAAAGAGGAGGAACCCTCAAGTGAGAAGCCTAGTGTGCATTAGAGTGCAACCACTTGCAGCAAGCCAATAATGTTCCAATCAGAGGCTACGAGATATCCCAGTGAGTTGCATGCCGAGGAGGGGCTCCATGCTGCCAAAGAGGGAAAAGATCACAAGGGATTCACCACTTTCATACCATTCACCAAGGTGACACATCAGTTGTCTGTAAATGAGCCCAAATAAGAATAAAATCTACTTACAAACAGTCAAATTTTCCAAGAAAGTTTGCATCAAGACTTTCTTATTGAATCCAAAACTTAGAGTAGTGGGCACATTTGACAAACCAGACCATTCCCCATCAGAAATATAGCTTCACGGAAGCTGGAGTTTAATGTTTCCAAAACTAGTCATGCTTGTTCCTAAGCATGGGGATGAACTTCAAGGTACCAAAGGTTAGCTGCAACACCTCCATAAGACCCATGTAGATCATTTTGTGGGGGTATCTATCATGTTTCCGATTAATACCTTGATGATTTGGGTGGAAATTTACTGCTATATCAATTTTTCACTCATGTATATAGCCATGTCTAATGTCAAATCATCCGCGTGGCTTCCAGTTGTGAGAAACGAGAGTTACTTTTCCCTACTAGTGTCAGGGTTTGTTTGATGTCTTCTCTCTTTCCAGTTAGTATAGGGTAGGTAGTTTTGATTTTTGCATAATAAGTACCAGTGCATACTCTGCATACCTCACTTGAGGTATGTATGATTTGATATTTTGTACATAATTTTAGGTTCATATTACTCTTGGTGCTTTTAATGTTTGAGAATGGTGCTCCAAGTTCAAGGTATACCTCCCACAAGTCTGGCAAAGAAGCTCATAGTTATAGGGAATAGTTGTAGATCTCAAAAGAAAAAAAATGTAGAGTAACTAAAATCAGATAAGGGATATTTTTCAGTGTTCCCATTCTCTTGTCCCTCGAGGTCAGTAAAACTTGAGCTTCAGGTTCCTCATGCAAATCAGATGGATTAGATAAAATGAGTGTTTCCATCCCCACACTAGTGCTTGGGGCACCATTCAGAAGAAGAGGAAAATCATATTTCAATAGAGTTCCATGATGTCCTAACTCAACATTTTTTTTACTAAAATTATGCAATATGCTATGTATGCCAAACAACCTTGATTTCAATGTGTATTAGTCTTATCTAAAATCGGATGTTAGGAAGGAATGTGGGTGTGTATCATGTAGTCCCATAGATCAAGTAGAGAGAAAGGAAATAAAATCCATAATCTTGGTAATTTTCCACTCTCATAAAAATCTCAATTCGGAAATCTTGTAAGAGAGATGGTCGACAGAATTCGGAGACATGGTTAAGACGATTGCATCGAGTGGAATTAGGAGTAAAATTCAAAAGGGTCGATTAGTTGTGGGATTCAATAGTGACTTGATGCCCAATGGAGGTGTAAAGGCAATCGATCAACCCATCTAGCAAGCAGATGGCCCCACCGATTTTCCAAAATATTTATCCATCTTACCCCAGGGTAAAATAGACAACAAGGGTAGAGCTAGCTTGGGCAATAGGAAAGGGCCACCAAGGGTAAAACTTGGGTTTCAAAGGTAAATTCATGGCCAAAGGTGCATTAATAGGAATTCACTAAGAAGTTGTGGCAATCTGGGTCATTAGGACCCATTCAGGCCATTCGATTAATGTCTAGGGAGTTCATCGGGGTGAAAAAGGCTCTCCAGGCCTACATTTGAGCAAAAACTAGCAAAATGGGAAAAAATTGAAAAATACCCTCCTGAACAGTCTACTCCCCCTTCAAGTGTTTCTGGTTCTCAGGAAACCCTGGAAAGTCTAAAAATACGAGTAAATGTAGCCCCATGGTTAAAAGGTTAAATTCCTTCCCAGCTTAGTCCAAATGCTAACGGGAGGGCTCAAAAGGAACTCACCGAGCTGCTCGGTGAGTAGCTCGGCAAGCTAGGTACTTGCTTCGAGTTACTTGAGGGGTTGAACTCTTCCTTTAGCTTGGTTGAGCTAAGACACTACGTGGGGAGCCAAATTGGTGAGCTCATCACATGGAGTGGTTTACATTGGTGCAACAAAGATCTCGTTGACTGAGCAAGGGAAAGTATGGAGTTTTTTCGGTCAAGTGATAACTTGGTGTGGAAGAGATGGAGCACACAAGTGTCAACATGGTATAAGGGATGTGGGCCATGTGGCGGGATTGACACCGGCTTCGGTGGAAGGGGGTGTAATCAGTTAGAGTTGGCGGGATAATCGAGGGTTCAGGGCCACATGGCACACTGAGTTAGTCGAGTGCAGTACAAGAATACACCCACGGGTTGTAAGGTACTCGATCGGGCATATGATGTGTTGGCAGGATCCATGGCACGATTACATTGGGAAATCCAACAATGTGTCATAGTTTGGAGGCCGAGGACATGGTAAATGAGCCAAACTAATTCGAACACATGGGGGTGGAAAAATGTGTCGGGATTGCACCATGTTGTAACATACTCCCACCGATGCACATGCACATTCAAACCCACGATCCCAACACAAAAATGGATCATTCACCGTTTGAGCTAGGGAGATAAGAGTGGATGTGGGATTCAAGATTTAAAACACATAAAGAAAGTCAATGCCCCCAATGCAATGTGACCCAATTATTTGATCCGAAATGAAGGGCGAGCTACCCGAGGAGATGGCGAGATGGTAGGTGGTGAGATGGGTGGTTAGATGAGGAGGTTAGCCAAAAACATAGCAATATTCAAACCCTTATAACTTTGGTTGTGTTCATCAGAATTAAGCAAAATTATAGTCGATGGAAAGCTCTTTCATAGCCCTTCATGGTGAAAGATGAAAATTGCAAAATTTGGAGGTTAGGTGGGAAAAAATTAGAGGTAAAGTCAAAGGACAAGGGAAGCCATGACCAAGTGTAGAGAAGCCATGATGAAGGTATGGGTTCCCATTTCTTCCTCCATAAGGAAAGGTATAAGCAGGTATAGATCAAGTAAGAAATCCCATCATTATGGTAGGTGAAATGATGAATTTTGGGAGTGATGGAAGCATGGATTTTGGGTTTTTTCCTCCCCCTCTCATATTTTCTCCTATATAATGTAATGGGGTGCACAATTTCAAAATGTTGGTCATTTTCTCCTCCTATGCGCCCCTATTCTCCATTCCTTCAGCTGGGTTATTGTGAATTTCATGGGCTTCAAGCCTTCCTCCAAAAACTTTAATGGCTTCATATCCCCTCTTGCTAAAAATGTATTGTGTATATTTATGTGGAGTAATAGAAAAATTTCTGTGTCAATCTCTCTAACCTCTCATGGTTTATTGTTTTCATCTTACCTCTCATTGTGCTTATAGATCATGTGCATTTTCTTGTTTCATTGCAGCGTTTGGGTTTTTGTGTTTATTGAGGGATGGTGCATCAAATGTGATCTAGTTTGTGGTGGAGGGACACCCTCTCTAGGCTTATTCTTTCACTATTTTTCAGGTTGGGGAAGTGGATAACACTCCTTTTCTTGGTGTATCACCACTCTTAGTGTAGATTTTATTTTGTATGCACCTCTCTCCATGTCTCCTTGGAAGTATTAGAATAGATGTAGTTAGTTACTTTATTTGCATTAGGAGTAGTTGTGGTGGGTAGGATTAGGAAGAGGAACTGGCCTTCTCTGGAAAGCTATCCCATTTCTCAAGGTCCTACACTTAGGATAGATCCATGTTATGTAGATTACACCAAATTCCCCATTCCCCATTCCCAACTTGGCCATTCGGGGGGTGCTGTAATTTGCACTAACAAGGCCATCTTAGATTCCATTCAAGCTTTGCACCATTCCTTTCACGATAAAATTCAAGCCATGAATACTACAATTACATCTCTCAAGGATGAGATAAAACATGATGAGTTAATTAAATTCCTTTTATGAACAACTCATCCTTTGTACTTTTGCTAATTCATTGAGGCTATGACCTTGTATCTCCATGTCTTACTAGTAAACATTACCACTATAACCTCAACTTATGGCATTAATACTAATTGATATAGTTATGGCTAGTTAACTTTATTTTGTGGTATTTTGAGTATGCATTTATTCTCTTGATTTCAATAAGTGTTTGAATGATGCTTTGTGTGATGTTACTCTTGTTTGTAAGAAAATTATTACATGCAACAACTCATACATAGAAAAGGACATGTCCGCAGTAACCCATACGGAGCAAAAGGAATTAACCTATAGCAAAGGAGACATGATTTCAAATACCTCTTGGAATGTGGGGGATGACACCCCAAATCTACATGTGTCGTGATGAGGCGATTCAAACTGGAACATGAAACTCAATATAACTCAACTTTAGACCTAGTGATTCATTACAACTAAATGGGAAACTGATCAGTCACTTATGTTATGTTTCTGACATCTAAACACTTGTTGATTAATTATGTTGTATGCATCAAATATCTAGATGATCTGTTTGAATATATTTTACTTGATTCGTTTGAACTCCTATTTGAAATCTTATTCTCACACTTTGTTGTACTTAAAGGAATACAAAAAGAAAGAGATAGAAAATTGGAAATGGTAGTAGTGGGTAATAAATCTATAGAGGAATTAGAGAATATCAAGTAAGATACAAAGGTTGCTTTATGTCTAGATGTAATGTTCATGCCAAATTAATAAGAATTTGAAATCTATTCGAGTAACTTCTAGGAACAAGCCTTAGGAGGATTAACACCCAAGGGCAGGCCCACTTGTGGTTCTGCTAACACCCCCTCCATAGTTTTTTTATTTTTTTACTTCATGGTTAGACTAACAAGTAGTTCATTCCTTTATCTACATTCTGAATTTACAAGATCTGTTTCAGTTATAGTATTTGGAAGCTATTTAATTTCAATCGGGTTTAGTTGTTTTCAAGCATTGTACTTTCAAGGTTTGTTATTTTAAGCATTGTAGTGACAACAATCAATTTCCTTACCTCCTAAATGCTTTGTAACTATTCATACAACACTGGAATTATTGAAAGTTTATGTCCCTTGGTTTGATAATCAAATGATTATAGATTAATGAACAACATATTAATTTCTACAAGTTAATTTACACCACCATTTTTGGCGTTGTTGTCGGGGATGCTGCCAAGTTATATGATTTTTGATGGGTTTTTCATTTCTTAGAGGAAATTTAGTTTTTAGGAAATTCACCTCCAACCAACCCCCACTAATTTCCGTTGATTGAGTTGAGCTAGTTTATGCATGCACTATCCAAGGGATGCCCATGGTATATTTTTACCCAATCCACAAGTAGCACAAATCTCTTCATATAATTATGAGGATTCTGAAGAAGATATACTTTCCTCTATATAAGTTTTTTTGTTTGAATATCCCTTTCTAAGTGAAAGTTTAGAAGCTACTCTTGTACAACTAGACATGATAGAAGAAGTAAACCAAAATTTTGAAAATGGGGCAACTACCTTTGTGTTTCCCATTTCCAACGATGATGAGGTTATTGCTATGAAGAATATTTCTCCCTCTTCCTTTCCTAGCTTTCATGGATGAATGACTGAAGACCCAGAAACTTTTTTGTTCGAGTTTGACATTTTATGCAGGAGCTATGATTATACCACTGATGCACATAAACTGAAGTTATTTCCTTCTACACTCAAGGATGCAGACTTGAGATGGTTCATGGGTTTAGGAAGAAATTTCATTACCACTTGGGCACATATGAAGGAGAATTTTCTCACTAAGTACCATGACTATTGCAATATGAGTAGCAGAGGAGGTGATGAAATCTACAAGATGGCACATAAGGAGGATGAACCATTGGAAGATTATCTAGAAAGATTCTTGTTCTGCATTTAGAAGACAAGGAACACAATACTACCTCATGAATATCTCAAATTACTGTTTTTGAAGGGACTTAGTGAGGAGGACGTGGATGCTCTAGATCTAATAAGAGATGGATACATTTCAAAAGCTACCTTTGAGGAGATTTATGAAGCCTACATGAATTACTCCAAATCCACTATGAAGAGAATAAGACATGTAAGATCAAGAGGTGGATCAACTACCAAAAAAATTAGGGACATATCCAAGTCAGAGATTGTCAACATGTTAAAAAACATGAAGCAAGATATTTTAATGACATGGATACTCAATTAGATTCTCTACATGCCAAGAAGAAAATAGAAGATGCAGAGGAAGCACTCACAGTTTTCTGCAATGCATACAGAAGGAAGAAATATGATAGCAGATACATAGGATTTTCCAGCATTGCACAAGAAAGGGAGGATTCACCTAAATTCAAGATGTTGGAGACAGAGGATGGAAAAATATTCTATGTTTCTCAAATAAAACCGTGGCCGCCAAGACAAAGAGGTATGTCACAAGACCCTATGCCAACATTTCATAATTGGGCTAGTAATCCATATATGCAACCCCCACCTTGGGCTAATCCGCAACAAGGATGGTGTCCATACCCTAGACAATACTAGCAACAATGACAACATCAATTTATAGGCCAAAAAAATGGAAACAAACCCCTCAATCATGGCATCAACCTTAGAGAGGAGGGCAGTTTTGGTTTATTTTTCTTACTCAAAACCCTATACATGCTAGCACATCACTCAGATAGGTCTAAGTGCTCATTCAAAATGTGTGAAGGTATCGGGTCCCTCTTTTATGTCAGCTTTTTCAAGGAGTTTATCATGCATGAACATATATTCCATAACTATAACAACTAGATCTATGAGCTCAATTTGGAAACACACATAAATAAGTAAACATATAGTTCACATAACCACTAAGATCAGATTCACCATATAATTACCAGTAATAGAGACATACAAAATCAATATCCAACCACAATGATCCATCATATTAATCCATAATAGCTGAATACATACATATGACTATCATGAGTCAAACACACTCATAAACCAACAACCTAACCTTAAAAATCACTCACTCTTTTACATGATGCTTCAAACCATGCAAATCAATACATATATAGGTAATGGGGACTTTCCCTTCACCGTCCATGCATTCTCAAAATAGGCTACATGCTAAGAATAGCCATGCGCCACTACAAAAGCAACTAGGAAGCATGTAAGATAGATTACATATAGTTAACTCTAGTTATAATCCTATTATTAGATCTATACATATGTTCGAACTACAAGTTCATTCCTCAAAAATAGACTTTTCTTGATTTGGATAATCTTTCTTGCGTGTCACACAATCCAAGTATATATTTAGTTCCATATTCCAAAAACCCACCAAGTCCTTTTCCTTATGTTCATAGTCCTTATGAGCATCTCCTTTCATGTTCACGTGTGCAAAACCTTGTCCTTCCAAAGGTGTTCCCACTAGGTATATCCTTCCACGCATTTCTTCTCGTGACCCTTCCATGCACCCACAAACCTCTACATACTTCAAATACTTAGCCATTGTCCTGTGTCCAACATTAACCCACACTAGGTATGTTGTCCATCCTCAGAAACATTCTATCTCGATCTCGCTTGAAAATTATGAAGAATCCTTCAAGAATCAAATAATGCAAGAATTTTTGAGCGGGTTGCACAAAATAATGAAAGAATCAAGTGCTCTTTGTGTAAAAAGGAGGGGAAATTCCTTATTTACTAATTCTTCTAATGTTTTCCATCCCTCTAACTCACTTCTCACCTGAGTAAAAGCCTCACCTACAATAACAAGAACTTCCTCAACGGCCCCGATCCTTACCCTTTGCCTTAAGCATTTCAATCAATGTTTCAGCTATTTTCTTGCATCAGCCAATGCATCCATCTTGCACATAAGTTGAGGATAGAGCTCCTTTAACTTATTCTTAATTGAGGCCCTTAGTGAATCAATTACCTCGCACTCTTTCTCAACCTCAACCAAGATTGTTTCCCATTCCACCCTATTTCCTTTGTTCTTGTTACGGTACTCTTTCGGATCTGCCTCATCTTTTTGCAACAAATAGTCCTACTACACGATCTCTATCATCAAAATTGTCATAAACAACTTCTACCATGTGAGTTGCTTGCTTTCACTAATTCAATTAACTCATTATATTGTGTTATGGTGGCTTTAATCTGTTATTTTTATTTCTACTTCTTCCACACCATAAATTCTTCCCTAGTTTATAATGCATGGGGTGGCTGTTAAGATGCGACTATGCGTGTTAAATCTTCAAAACAATGGAAGGCAGTTTCATTCTTGGTTATATCAGAAGGTTCCATATCTGGGTGCGGTAGTAAGATCACATCGCTATGTATTCGACATTTTTATAAGTCACGCGTGCCCACCCTTTCTCATCCCTTAACTCCTATTTTAACTGTGCAATAATTTTCCCCTTCTCCACCATTTCTTATCCCTTTCTCTTATCTCTTTATTTTTATCCTCCATCTCCCTCTACATAAACCGTATATTGTTGTTCTTGTCAAAATTTTTGGAACCCACCTCCACCGATAGCTTTTAATCACATTGCACACTTGTTAATTTATTAATCATTGTGAATCAACTATTACATACATTTCTCTTGAAATTTCTGATTCATGGGTATCTAGTAACGAATGGGTGCTTACTTAAAACTTTGTCTCCTTAATATGAGACTTAAATGCCCAAGACAACATCTTCCTTGTGTACGGTAGCACACCCTCCTTATCGAATGATGACCAAAAAAATAGTTGATCATAAGGTATCATTCTCTGATACCTCACGCGTGGAACCTTGTTAGGATCTTTGACATACTGCATTATAGGTCCTTGGGGATGTACGCTCATCTCCTACTCTTTTCGTGAACACCCTTGGGGAATCCTATAGCAAGGCTCAATTCTTCACCCATAATCCCTTATTCCTCTTCACTCTTCCCTTCCTTTGTACTACGCACTACCTCATGCTCTACAAGATGCTCTATGATCTATGCGACCTCTTTCTCTACTCTGCTCTCTAGCTCAGGGTTGGGAGTGCACATATCCTCATGCTTTTTAGTTGGGTTTGAGTTTTCCTTTGTAACTTGTGTGTTGGTCATGTCGACACCTTCTACATCCACATCTATTACATGTGCATCCTCAATGTGCTCATTCTGGCCCTCTAAATATGATTCTTCGACGATATGCACTTATTGGCTCAACTTCCCTACTGGCTCATCCTCACTTTTAACTTCTTCTTATTCTTCATGTTGGCTCTTCATCTCCTCAGAGTCTGAGCTAGGGAATATTTTTGTTTCTTCTACACTAAAGACCTTCCTTGTACAGGTTGCCTTTTGACATAGGTTTTATTCCCTTCCTCCTTCCACTCTGAAGTTTTCCCTATGGGCACACTTGAAACTGGAGTTTTATCTTTAGTTTCCCCTTCACTTCTACTAACGAAGGGGTCTCTTCACACCCTCATTTCTTTGGTTTGATATTTTTCCATGCAGAGGGCTCCTCAAGAATACTTACATTGTCCTCCACAAACCCTCCATCAACAAATTGAGGCCTTAGATAAATGTATATTCTTACTACTTTTGCTGAAGCTATTGGTAATGTAATTGGTTTCAAAAAATGTATGCTTTCTGATACATATCTCTCCTCATACATGTGATTCTTGGGGTAGATAAGTGTTCGAAGCATCTCATGGTTCTCCTTATCCACCTCACTTAGATCAAACCTCAATTTTTATACCTCCTTAAACCTATTCACAACATTCTAAAAGTACTGGATTGTGAAAGTAAACGAGAATTTTCACCATAGGATTTTAGTTCCATCAATTAACATAAACCTTCCAATACAAAACTATTGATAAACAATGAAATTGGAAACTCCCTCTACAAGATCGTGAAAGCTGTTATGGAATTCTCCACTCAACACCAAATACATCACACATCCGTTTATACCATTTTTCCACACATGCCTTATATGTTGGTGTCAATATTTTTCGGGGAGGGTTATTTTCCAGGATACTCCCATATCTTGTCTTTCAGCCCATTAGGCACCCTAATATCAGAGAACACTATTACCAATAAGATGTTCCCAAACATAATATTATCACCATCACACATAGCATCAATAATATCCTTTGCTATAAAGGAAGCAATATTGTATATGGTTCCTTCTGATATTTTCTTGCATATATGTAGCCATATTTTATTCACTTGAGTCCATCTTTCCTTCCCACGTAGCTTTGTGAGTAAGCGCGTGGCCATCTTCATGACATGATCATTCAACTTAACAATATGAAATGCGTACCCTCCTTTATTGTACTTGAACTCCACAACAACTTTCTTTACCTTGACATCATTAGCTAAGTGTTGTACTACTCCTAGTGTAATAAAATGGCTATCTAGTCCTATGCTAACATTTTCATGGGTTTTAGGGAAAAAGAGATTGAAGGGTTAATTTGAAGAGGGTGTGTGCACCACAAAGTCAACTTCACCTACTACAACTTAGAGAGGGTACAAAATACCACAGACTAGGAAGCACATGTGTTCCCTTTGTTAAACTCGATCAGACAAACAAGTTATCAGTCTTCCAGTGAAGAAGGATGAACTTGAGAAGGGTGAACAAGCACCACAACTCAACTGCATGCAAATACTCCACCACTTGATAAGCACATAACTCCAAGAAAACTGTAATAGAAACATGAACTTGCATAGTGTACCTGTAAGCATGAGAAAAGGCACAAAGAAGTATAGAAGGATGAAAGGACTGAGATTAGTCACAAAACACACACTTTTATTACTTCAATAACATGCACAATGCATCATACATTCAGAAGAGGAAATGGTTTCCATTATAGTCTTGAAAAGGAGGCTTGAAAGTTCCCTCAACATACAAGGACAACTTGTAGAAGAGAGAGGACTCTTGAAAAATTACACTTGCCTAAGATGTCTAACTTTCCAACCTATCTGACCTATTGGAACCCTTTGGAATGAGCTTCCAACTTACATTTATAGAAGAATATGTGAGAGAGAGAGAGAAAGGTCATAATTACATTCCTAAATTGAAGGCACATGATGTATTTATTATAGTTGGTTGAACCACTTGAGAAGGTTCCATCATGTATCATTAATACCCAGTTGACCTAGTTCTCTTAATTAATTAAAAGAATATTTAAATAAAATATTTAAATAATAATAATAAATATTATTATTAAAATATTTAAATAAAAATATTAAATTAATTAAAAATTAATGGTGGGACCCCTTGTTGACTGGTTTGACTTTGAGGAGGAGGGGTCATGTGAAAAGTCAAAAAAACCAACTCGGTGGTTGGGTTGGCTGGCTTGAGCCAACTCACCGAGTTGGGTCGAGCTCCTCTCCTCATTACTTTCATTCCTGAGATCATGAGAATCATTGACCAGCTCATTTTGCATGAGATCTCTCCATTGACTCAAGCTCATTTTACTAGCTTTCATCAAGCTTCACTCACTTTGAGATCTTTCTCCAGCTTTGCTTTGATGGCCATTCATGCTTCAACACTTAAGCTCATTCACTGATCTCACATCTCTCAACTGAGCATGCTCATCATCTCTTTGCTCATCTACCAATGCTCATCCATCATGATCTGATAATCTTCTCATTCATTCATTCTCACTTCATCATGTGTGAATCTTTCACTCATCTTCATTTTCAGTTCAACTTTGTGATCCAATTCATGATCATCCATTACATCATTCACCTTGCCATGACATTCAATGCATCATGATCTCCATCCAGAATTGGTCCTCACTTCACTCATTAAGACGATGCTCTCCTTCGAGCTCAGATCACTGACTTCAAGCTTTAGCCCATCTCCCATGCCCATTGACTCATGATCTTTCATGACCTTAATTTTCATCTTGAACCATTTCATTCATCACTCACTTCATGCTATACCATTATCTTCATCTCTCCATCTTGAGATCTCCTGATCATTCACCATTTCATCTTGCTTTTACCCTTTGGTTTTCATCACCTTCTCATTTCAAATCACATCATGACATAGCAACATTAATGACCATTCATATCCACTTCACCATCATTTGATCTCTCTGAATATTTACATGACTCATTCATTTATCTCACCTCAATTTCTTTTGAACTCTCATTCATTTGCATTTGTAAGATCTTGATTCTCTGACTCATTAATCTCATTCATTTTTTGATTCATGATTTCATCCTGAGCCAACTTGAGCTCATGCATGATTCCTCATCCATCTGAGCTCCTTCAAGCTCATCATCAGCTCTCATTCAGCTCAACCATTTAGATTCATTGATTTCTCAGTCTTCTCCATTTGATCTCAATTGTTGAATCATTCTCTCAAGCTCATCTTGATCATTGATCCTTCACTTGATCTCATTTAAGCTCTACTGACTCATCATCATTTTTTGACTCCTATTGAATTCATCATCATCTCTCTGATTTCATCATTGATTCTACTGAGCATCATTTTTCATTAATTCATCCAATGATTTCACTTTCATGATCCAAATTCTTTTTCACCTTTCAAATGAGCTCTGAATTTACTATCATTCATTGAGCTTCAAAATCAATGCTCATTCTCCTCATCATCTGATTTTCATTTCATTGACATTCTTGAGCTCTATTGATGCTCACCTCATGTAATCAATCCTTGCTCAGCTCTTGACATTTCTAATCAAAATGAATCTTTCATTGATTCTTTTTTCAATCCTCATCAATTTCATTGATCTTTTGAATTCATTCATGACTTGATCAAATCTCTTATTGAGCTCATTCTTGACTTTTCTTCAAAATGATCAATAATCTCTCATACAACTCACTTAAATCTCACTTCTTAAATTCACATCTCATCAACTCTTCTCCATCATCCTGATTCTCATCATCTTCTTAGTGCTTATCACCATTTGACTTGATCAATCTTGAAGCTATTCAAGATGATCATTTCTCACAATTCTGAAATCTTCCTTATCATTTCATTCTATCTTCATCACATCATAATTCACTATAGCATCTCATCCATCACTCTGATTTTGACATGAACTCTCATTCAATTCTTCAAATGATTACTCAAACTTCAAATCTCATTTCATTCATCATATTCACTACCATCTGACTTGATCTCTTTACTCTCCTATCATGACATATCAATGATTTCATTGAGCTCATCTACACATGATCCATTACTTCCTGACTCAATTCATCACTCATCTTCAAATGACATCATCTCACATGGCCATGATTTCATCATTTTATCCATTCACATGCAAAATCCTTGACTTCATCTAAATATCATAATCTTCCTCATCATGCCTCCACATGACTGAATGAAATCTTGAATCTCTCTATGATTCTTATCATCATGATTCTAAATTTCAATCTTTCTCATCTCATTCAATCAACTTATTTGAGATCACTGACCTTTCTTGATCATTGATCCCTTTGAATCCTTGATTCTCCATGAAAACTCTTCCATTTTCAATGATTATTTGAATTTTCAACTCATCAATTTATCTCATTTCTTTGAACTTATTTGCTTGATTCATTCCCAAAATTCACCAACTCATCTGATCATTTGAATTTCTCAATCAATCCTAGCTCATGGCTCAAATCATTCATTTGACCATTTCCTAGTACTTTATCCATTTCCTAACAAATTCCAACTGACGAGCTCATCTGATTCTCCCATTATGTTGATGTTAAAATTGATCTTACATCATTTCCATCAAGACTCCTCCATTCACATTTCCAAGATTGATCAAGTTTCCAAGATTTCGTTAATTCATGTATCATGTCCATGATCTTGATCTTACATTTTCATGACTTCATGCTTTTCATTTCATCAGAAAATCCATCTGCTATTCCACATTCATTTCAACCATTCAAGCTCAACTTCTCAATTTCAGCTTTTCAATTTTTTCTTACATACTCATGAGTTTTCTTGCTCCATTGATTTCTTCAATTCTTTTTGATCATGATTTAATGAAATTGACCACATAATTTCATCTTGATGTCATGCATTTTCACTTATTATTTTAATTCTTATCTCATCATGAAATGAACTCAAATCCTTCTTCAGACCCATCTCCAACATTAAATTTCAACTTTGACTCCTCATCATGAACTCTCCCAATGCTAATTTCCAAATTCAATCATTCACCTCATTGCTTCCATCAATCTGAAATTTTTCTCATCCTACCTAGATTTCATGAGCTCATCATCACTTTCAATTCCTTTCCAACTCTTTCTTAGCTCATTCATTCACTTACTGAACTTCTTATAAATTGAATGTTTTATTCATGAATTAATTTGAATTCTCAATCAGGCTTACTTACTCAAGCTCCCACTCACTTTTCATTCTCTTTCATTGATCTCATTTCCTATTACTTTTCATTTTTACAATTTCACCATTAAAATCATTTCCATTGATTTCTCTTCATGAGCTAATGATCTCATTACTTTCAACTTCATTATCTTAACTTTGATTCATGATCATGAAAATGCCATTTGTGACACTGAATGATGAAGTTCCTCATTCTCATGATGACTCATTGGCTCATCTTCAAGAGCATCATTCTCTCAAGTTTAAGCTCAAGCTCAAACTCAAGCTCATCCATCAAAATCTTCACACTTTTCCAAATATCTTCATGCTTCATTCATTTAATCTTCCATCATTGAGCTACCTTGAAATTTTCATTCAAATTTGAGCTTAATTCTCACTTTTCTACATATGAGCTTCAAATCATTCAACTTATGATCCCAGCTGAACTTTCATGAACTCATCTTTCTTGATTCATCAGCTTGATTTTAAGCATACTTGCCTTTCTTCGTAATCATCTCACTTCTTCACCATTGACCTCTTTTGAATTTTCTCACCAATGCTTTATTAATTTTTGAACTTTGATATTATTTAAATTTCCCTTATTTTTTGAAATTTTTTGATTTCCTTGGATTCATTTGACTTAAGACATTCATTTTACAACCTCACTTTAAAAATTTTTTCAAAGATTGATACTTGACTTTACAGAAAAAATGACCAAAATGAAAGAAAAAATTTTGGAAAAAGATTTAAAGATTGAGCTTGAAATTTTACCATTAAAATTCTTAAATCATTCTTATGAAAATTTATTAATTATTTTAATCATTTTATCTCAAAATGATGAAATTATGAATGGGTTCCTTCGGGATAATTTTAATTTGATCATAATAGGACCCCGTTGTCCAATTTTTCCATGTGTGAAAAATTGGATAACATTTTTGGTGACCTCTCGGGGATGATTTCCTGCTAAGCATGATTCCAGTAGCCTTAAGTCATCCATTGGGCATGGAGTCAATATTGGAATCTTGAAAGTGATTTGATCTTTGTGATACATCCCAGAAGTCTCCTTGAGCATAGTCGATCTTGGACCTCCCTGGAATGCTAAGCATGAAGTATATTGAAATTTGTTGAATGCTTGGCATCTATGAACACTGCAGAATTTTGAATGAAGGAAGATCATGAAACTCTTATGGAAACTTTGAACCTTCCTTCTCCTTGAAACCTTCTTATGATGAAAACAATGTGTGTAAAGAACAACACAAAACACAACAACAAGGAAAACAAAAGAACAACACACAACAACAATGTGCATAAGCACTTGGAGGAAAACACCTAACTAAACTATATAAGGGGGTGGATGCTTCTCAAAAACAAGCTTTGAGATGTATCCCATTCACATGAATGGGAAGTTCTTCTCCATTGAGCCTGGATAGATGAAATGAATTCACCTCTTTGTAACTTGTGATGATGTATGGCCCGCTCAGAGAGCGTCAAACTTGGCATGCTTCCTGGTTTGCCCTATCTTCATCCCATTTGAGGACTAAATCTCCCTCTTGAAAATTCCTATCGGATGCTTTTTGTCAAAATATTTCTTAACTGAGCTTGATGTTGCTCCAAAGTCTTCATAGCCTTGTTTTGTACTTCCTCTAACTCCATGAGTTCAACAAACCTTACTATCAGAGGATCACTCTCCATAACTTCAAGTTGATGAGCTAACTCCAAAGAAGGTAACTCAAGGAGAGTGGAATTTTTTTCTTCCCTTCCATATACAAGCATGAAAGGAGAATTTCCTATGGCCCTTTTAGGTGTGATCGATCTGCCCATAAGGTGGTCTTAAGTTGTGTATGCCAAGTCCTCTTGTTAGTTTCCATTGTGCTTAATAATCCTTATGAGGTTTTTGTTACTAGACTCAGCCAATCCATTTCCTTGTGGATAGTAATTGGATGAAGTCTTGAGGTAGACCCCATTTTTAATAGCCCATTCACTCAACTTCATACCAAGAAAATCCATCGTGTTGTCTGAAATGATTGTAAAAGGAACACCGAACCTTGTCATTATACCTTCCAAGAAATCCAAAACTACCTTTTCATTTCTCTCTTTCAATGCTACCACCTCTGTCCATCGAGTAAAAAATAGTTATTGTAGTAAGGACCCATTTATGTCCATCACTGGATGGAGGATTAATCATTCGATGAAATCCAACCCCATTGAACAAAGGGTTGATCCACTTGAATTGGATGCGAGTGGAAGAGCTTGCCAACTTTTGCTTGCCTGTGAAAAAGGCACATTCCTTACACTTCCTTACCCAGAGATGGGCATCTTTGAACAAATCTAGCCAATAGTAATCAGCTCGCATGATCTTGGTAGTAGTTTTTCATGTAGAATAATGTCCTCTAGATAGGCCATTATGAAACTCTTCTAGTATCTTACTTACCTGTTTACGGTCCTATGCACCAAAGGAGGACACCATTCAAATCCTTTCAAAAGAGAACATTATCTACCAAAACATATGGAATAGATTGAAGATGGAAAGTCCATCTTTGGATTTTTATCCATGTTCACAGGATATACTCTAAGAAGAGGAAATTCTTCATTTTGGATAACCAGTCAACTTGATCATCACTCTCATCAGTGTTTAGGAGCATCGCATCCTCATCACCTTTTGATTCCATGTCTGCTGACAAGTTGTTGACACAAACCTTTACCTCTGACAAGTTTGGTAACTTTGATATGCACATCATACTCCATCACCTTCGTGATCCATCAACATGCTTTTCATTCATCTCTTTGTTAGTTCAAAAAAATTCCTTGACACTGGATGAGACACCATCAAGATGAATTTTGTTGTTGGACAACATGTGCTTGAATTTCTTCAAAGCTCGAATAACCACAAAGACTTTGTTTTTCAATGAATGAGTATTTGAGCTCATAGTCTTTGAGGGATTGACTGAAGAAAGAAATTGGTTGCTCCATCTAGATCATCATTTTTTGGGTGAGGATCCCTGAAATGCTCTCTTGACCTGCAAAAGCATAAAGGATAAAGTCTTTATCAAACTGGGGTTCACTAGCATGGGAGCTTGAGAAATTGGCCATTTTGATGGCTTGAAGCTCTCTCATCCTTCCTTTTTCCATGAGAATGGCATTTTTTTTAGCATGGTTGTTAGTGGTTTAGCCAATGTCGTGAATTGAGGGATGAATCTCTCCGCATGAAATTTATGGTTCCTAGAAAACTCTGGAGGCCCTTCCTATGACTTGGGAGAGATAAGGACATAATCGAATGAATCTGGCTGGATCGATTGATAGTCCTTCCACTGAAACAACATGCCCCAAAAAATTTCCCTCATGCACTACAAAAATACACTTCTTGGGATTAAGTGAAACCCCAAATTCCCTACACCTTTGGAAAACCTTCCTTAGATGTGTGATGTGATCATTTGCATGCTTAGAATATATAGTTATGTCATCTAGGTAAACCAAGATGATATCATTGATTAGTCCTTTAAATGCCATGTCCATGGCTCTTTGGAAAGTAGCCCCGACATTGGACAATCGAATGGCATTTTTTTGTAGCATACATGTGCCCCACTTGGTAGTGAAATCCATTTTGAATTGGTGGATTCTTGGACTAGAATTTGATTGTAACCTGAATATCCATCGAGAAAAGAAAATATTTGAGCTCTTGCCACCATTTGAAGGATTTTCTCCATTGATGGAGAGGATAATGGTCTTTCAATGAGGCATGATTCAAATCCCTAAAATCTACACACAATCAAATCTCTCATTCTTCTTCCTTACGGGCACCAGATTGGCTACCCAAGAGGAGTGCTTGATGGGAAAAATAATACATGCCTTGATGAGTTTGGTTAGCTCCTTTCTCATTAGTGGCTCGATTTTGGGATTAATGGGCCTCTATTTTTAGTGAACTGGCTTGGCATTAGGATCCAGTTTGATGGTATGTTGTGCTTAGACACTGGATCAAAAACCGTAGGTCTTTATAGCTCCACACAAAAATGTCATGATACTCTTGAAAATTTTTGATGAAATATTCTTTCTCTTGGAAGTACACACTTTTCCTTTAGAAACTTCTCATGTGCTACCTCGACTTCCTCAAAATCTTCTTCTTTGACCACCATGTTAGAGCTTTGTCTTTTGGCTTGATCATCTGAATTGAAAATGGATTCTAGAGTGACTAAGCCTTTTGGTAGTTTTTTTCTTTTCAATTGTATAATTTGATCACCATATGACTCTTGCAACTTATCTTGATTTTTGTAGCAAACTCCACCTCTTCTTGTAGGAAAAGGACAATTTGTTTGTCACTATCAAACACTTTCAACTACTCACATTATTAGGGACTATGTAGGTCAAACCACCATTTTGAAAATTTCTTCCCTTCTTTCATGATATCAATAGGTATGTGTATTGTGAGCCAATTGTAGCAAGCCTATCAACATCTTGATTTTGATTTCTAGGAACTGCATGGATCCAAAAGCTTCAAAATATTCAATCAAGTCCCAGACTCGGTTCTTGTATGATCTTAAAAGATCATTCTTGGATGCACTATGTGTCATCACTTGATGAACAACTAACTCATTATCTCAAAAAATAGTCAGGGCTTTGATTCCCTTCTTTTGGGCTAGTTGAATTCCTTGCACAAGGGCCTCGTATTCAACAACATTGTTAGTGCAAACTGAATTACAACAAAAAGATGAGAAGTACTTATCTCCCTCTGGAGAAATTAACATAACACCAACACTAGATCCATTCTTACTTCTTGAGCCATCGAAGAACAATTTCCATAGTCCTTCGAATTGCTTGGTGTTTTGACAAGTTGTGGTATGATTATATCTTCTTCATGAATATAGTATGTACCCAATCTTGTTTCTTCCAAAAAGCAAAAACCAACTTCTTCTTCTACCAACACATCAGTGTAGGGATCATACTGATGATCTCCACTTACTTCATCTAGCACATAGTATGGGGACTTCTTCAATGAGAGTGGTTGGTTCATGATCAACATCTTCTTCTTTCGGATCTCGATGGTGTAATTCCCATTTATAGGACTAGTAGTGTAGGGTTCTACATGATTATGGAAGATTGGTTCCACCCTTATAGTCACTTTGGTTCCGTATCGAGTCCTGAGAATCATATGTGACCAATCGGATGATAGATAACCACCCATCTTGGTAGTGAAATCTCGTGATAGGAAGATGGTGAAGAGAGGAGGAAGATCAATGAATGATATGTCTTGGGTGAATGAAAAACTTGGGCATGCATGGATGGTAAGTTGAAGTCCTTTGATAACTCCAACAAGTCTTAATAGTTGTGCCATCAGTTGAACAACTCCTCTTGTAATCGGTGCATATTGTATGCCTAGTACATCTGTAATTTGTTTGGGCATGATTGAGCTACTTGGCACAGAATCGATCATGCAATTATGCACCAGGTGGTTGCCAATGATCAAGGAAATATAGAATGGTGGTGGTTTTTTGGCTTTAGGAATACTTTTCCCTTTTGGTTGACACAAACTCATAGTATTTTTTGCTCCATGACCTGATGATCCATCGGTTGTACCAAAACTATTTAGAGCCTCTCGCAACAAATTTCTTTGAGAAGGAATTGAGAGTGCATCCCACATAGTAACACTCAGATTGGTTTTCTTCATTTTTTCTACTATGTTGAAGGGAATAGCTCCAACTTTTTTGACACTTCTTTGGGCATTGGGATCCTCCTTTAGAAAGTGCTTGTTGGGTATCGTGATGCTGAAGAACCTTCTTTCCTTAGCTTGGCTAATAAGTGTTTTATGGTGGTTTCTTTCCCACATCTTTATCAACCACTTGTGTTTGAGGTTATGAAGTGGATGCTTGATCAGATTTGGAAGTTTGAGGTTCCATTTCTCTCTTCTTGGAATGAGTGTTTTCCACCACTGATGAGGAATCTGTATTCAACCCACAAAAATCTTTGCTTTCCAGTTTAGCAAAGTGGTTTCTTCAGGTGCTATGGTTGATCTATTGTTTCTTGTGTAGATGTGTTTTTGTTAGCTCAGAAGGGGAAGATACACTTTGAACCATAAGGGCCTGGCCAAGAACTCCATTGGGAAAAATATTTTGATTGTGGGGTTGAGAACAAGGATAACACCATTCGTAGTCTTGAACTAGATTATTTGGATAGGTACTATGGCTCTAGATGAGCTAGCACAAGAGGGTTTCAAAATTTCAAAGGCATGACATTTCGTAGCTTGATTTGTAGCTTGATTTTTGTGGCTGATTGTTCCCTTGAAAAGGAGGATGGTTAGCTTGATACTACTGCTGATTTTGTGGCTGATATGGATGATTGTATTGAAATTGTTTGCCTCTTGAGTGCAATGAGCTCATTTCAAAAGTTTTACAGCAGTGACTTGACTTCAAATAGATCATTTGAAAGAGGTAGGGGAAGATTGAGTTGGTTGATTAGAGGTTGTTGGAATAGGAGCAATGATAGGATGATTGTTTGTAAGATCGGAGACAATGACATTGGTGGTCGTGGAGCTATCTTTCCATCCTGAATCAAGGAATTTTCCGCTCTTATGGAAAATGTCGTAGGCATCAGGTAATGTAGCCCCTCCCATGGACTGGATCATAACTGCTACATCACTATTCAAGGCTCACAAATAGTACAAGAATGCATTATGTGGAGAAGGCTTTATAAGTGTCAGAATCCTATTCAGGTCTGTGGAATCGGAAGTTGAAATCACTCATGTATTCTTGGGGAGCTCTCTTCATGGTAGTGAGTTGTTCCAAAAGTGATAGGTGATCACTCTTGTCTTCAAAATGTTTATAAATATTTTCTCCTAACTCATCCCAAGTGGTTATAGTACCAACACTTAACCCTCGAAACCATTGAAGTGATTTTCCCTGAAAAAGAGGTAGAAAGAAGTCTAACCACAATGTTCCTCTCATGATATTATGTACTACACAAATGTTGGCTACATCAAGAATATGTTCCATTGGAGTAACGTGAGTTTCCCCTATGTAAAAGGGTAAAATTTTGAGTGCCACAATAGGTATAGGGTCATGTTGAGCCAACAGAAGAGGACTGCTTGCATTAAAAGGGGAAAAAAACTTGGTTTGTGCCATAGCAGCAAGAGGTTGATTGTTCCTTGGTGGAGGAAACCTTCCATGTATGGAGGATTTGAATGACCCCTATGAGGTAGAGCTGCAATTGGTGATGTTGAAATGCCTCTTCTTCTTCTCTTTGGAGGAGACAAGGAAAGTTTGATATGTTGATAATTTCCTTGCTTTGAAGAAGAATCTCTTGTCTAAATTCTTCACATAAGTTAATAATGCTTGAGATTTGGAATCTAGAGATATAGAGTTTCAGGTACTTTGACTTGTGTAAGTGAGAAGAGAAGTACCAACTCTGTCCCACTGGGCATGCCAAAAATATTGTCACCAAATCATTGCACCCTCGAATGGCCAAGAATGTGAACAGGACATTTGGTGTGATTGGGACACATGGGATCACCTCTCAAGCTTGTGGGACTTGGGCTCGAGGTGAACCTGGAGAAAGCAACTTCCTCTTCCTAAACTAAGTGTTGTACTACTCCTAGTGTAATAAAATGGTTATCTAGTCCTATGCTAACATTTTCATGGGTTTTAGGAAAGAGATTTGCAGAAATGAAACTATACTAGGGATGGTGATGCACCAAATAAAGGGTGTTTCTAGACTCAGGAAGGGTTAATTTGAAGAGGGTGTGTGCACCACAAGTCAACTTCACCTACTACAACTTAGAGAGGGTACAAAATACCACAGACTAGGAAGCATGTGTTCCCTTTGTTAAACTTCGATCAGAAAAACAAGTATCAGTCTTAGTGAAGAAGGATGAACTTGAGAAGGGTGAACAAGCACCACAACTCAACTGCATGCAATACTCCACCACTTGATAAGCACAAAACTCCAAGAACCTGCAATAGAAATGTGAACTTGCACAGTGTACCTGTAAGCATGAGAAAAGGCACAAAGAAGTATAGAAGGATGAAAGGACCGAGATTAGTCACAAAAACACACTTTTATTACTTCAATAATGTGCACAATGCATCATACATTTAGAAGAGGCAATGGTTTCCATTATAGTCTTGAAAAGGAGGCTTGAAAGTTCCCTCAACATACAAGGACAACTTGCAGAAGAGAGAGGACTCTTGAAAAATACACACTTTCCTAAGATGTCTAACTTTCAACCTATCTGACTGTTGGAACCCTTTGGAATGAGCTTCCAACTTACATTTATAGAAGAATATGTGAGAGAGAAGAGGAAAGGTCATAATTACATTCCTAAATTGAAGGCACATGATGTATTTATTATAGTTGGTTGAACCACTTTGAGAAGGTTCCATCATGTATCATTAATACCTAGTTGACCTAGTTCTCCTTAATTAATTAAAAGAATATTTAAATAATAATAATAAATATTATTATTAAAATATTTAAATAAAAATAAAATTTCGGTGGTTGGCTTCCAACTCACCGAGTTGTCAGAATTCCTCGAGCTTTCACCACAGTTGAGCTCCTCCATTAACCAAGCTATATTTTCAACCATTTCTCTGTTGCAGGAGCTACATCTACCATTTTTTAGTCTTTCGAGCTCAGCTCCTTGGTTCTCACGTATGTTGAGCTCATAACACTACATGCTCATGACTTTGCATCTCCCGGCGAGTTATGAAAGTTAAGCTCTTCCACATGCACTCGAATCCCATGATCTTCATAAATTTATTCACAAACATTTCCTCATCATCAATATCTTATCTCTCTTGTCAATGGTTCAACTTTGTGATTCTAATCATTTATCTTTGGGCATAAACTTGCTCAGCTCCTCGAGTTTTGAATGGCTCACATATTGATCCTTAGATCGTAGTAAACATGTCGGAATGACTTTATATTCTCCCTCGACTCATTGAGCTATCTTTTTCCTTATTTTTTTCATCTCTATGTTTGTCCAATTTCGGACTCATGATATCATATAACAAACTCTCACCATTGAGTATCTCAATGCATCACGTAACTTCCTCTCTCCGAGTTGATCTTCCATTTGAGTTACTTTGTACACAACATTAATGCATTGAGCCAACGCTGTCATTTGATTCCTGATTTCGAGCTCTTCATCTCACCATATGAATAACTTGGTTCATTTGAGCTTTCTCATAGAGCTTATTACTCTTAAAGCTCATCTATCAACATCACATCAACTAGGCTTCATCTGCTTCCTTCATATCAACCGAGCTCATCTCGAGTTCGTTATAACCATCTACCATGTTTCTCCCTTCTATGGCTCAATTCAGCTATATTCATTTGAATCGCCATGACATATCACTAAATGAGATGCCTCCCACTATACGCTGACCTCCAAAAATCTCGGGCCAACTCGGTCTTGATTAACACATGATACTATTTAGCTCAGGTGAGAGAGATCGCAACATATCTCCATGGCTTGTGTGTTCAACTTGGGTGAGCCCATCGATGTCTTTATCACTTGGCCCTGAGCTCTCAACCGATAACCATCGAGAAACTCATCTCATGGTTTGACTCCTTATCTTCCTTTTAAATTTTAAGACAAGTTGGCTCCTACGATGGTGCCTCAAATGCGAGCTGAGCTTGACCTATCTTTTGTTGATGTAACCCGACTAACTTCCACATGTTCTAGCATGCATACTAGACCTTGTGATTTCTACCAATCAAGCTCGTATTTGGGCCTACCACATGCTTAGTTGGAATTGAATCTCTCATAATCTCATTTCCTTTCTTAACTCTCCCATGACATGATGAATCCATCTTATGCATCGAGCTTTCTGAAGTGAGTTATCCCCCTTTGAACAAGGGTCGACCCTACAAATATTTCAGAATCCATGCATTATCTCAAACCGATTTCTTTGTACAAGCTTCCATGCCTTCCTTTTGCATCATATCGAACTCATCCTAACACCTTTCTCAACCGACTCCTCTTTTAATGTTGCCTTGGTTTTCCCTAAGTGGCTAGCCCGCCTTGAAAACAGATCCACCTCATTGGTAGTAACTCATTGATCAATTAGGAACTCCACTCACTCTGAAACGTAATGGACTCCCTCATGTCATCCATGTTGTATATTGACTGATTATTTCTTCCGAGGATTTAATATCATATCTTCCACAACTTGGTGGAGCCCCTCAACGGACTTGAAATCTCTTGATGACTTAGCAAAATTGCCACAATTCTCCACCATGGCTGTAGACTTCAAATTATCCGATCAGCGAGATATTCTTATGATGGTTTGTCATGGCATAATATCAACTAAGGCCACGTGATCGAACTCCCCATTTTGATGTTGGAAATTTGGAATTCATGCACCAGTTTTCCCACTCGATCTGGGAAATGATCCTAAAATTTCCCAAAACTCCCTCGCTTCCCATCAACATAGCTTGGTCATATATGTATTCATGTTTGTTATGCAGACTCTCTAATCAATTCAATGAGTTGTCTAGTTTATGTGTCGAGTTACGATACCTTTTCTTTGTTCCCAAAGAATCCATTCACATTGCCAAGCCCCTCGATTTTCATATTCTGAGTGGTTTACCATCTCCATTTTCCATGTTTACTTGCTCATTGAGCCACCTATGTAAATCACTCAACCCCATGATGCCGAGCCAACCATGACTCACTCTCATGTTTTGAGCTTGTCATTCATTCATTTCACATCGAATGTTAACATGGCTTTACTCTTGTGAAACCAAAACTGACTTGCTCACTTCCATGAGCTACTTCCTTAACATTCATAGCTCGGACTTACATCTTATACTCTCGAATACACCAAGTCATTCGACGAGCTCTCTTCATACCACTTTACCACTTATACGAATTTTTCTCCACTAGCTCCATATCGAGTTCATTTCCAAGTTTGGCATGAGATCGTCATTAAAATCAATTTGTAGATCTCTCCTAATCTTGGCCATGACTCGGTCTTATGATCTTGTTTCCTTTGCACTTGAACTCAATCCACTGCTCCTTGTCATACCACTTAGTCAACCATATTCTCATGATCTCCCTACAGTTATTTAATTCCAATCACCTCAATGTGTTGAATGAGCCACTGATCTCCATCGTATGATCATTACTTTGGCTAGAATCGAACTTGTTTCTCCGCTTTGAGCACTGGGCCAATGCCCTTGGACCTCTTCAAGCTCATCTACAACTCCATGGTGGCGTTCAATGGTTGAACCCAAAATGAAACTCCAACTCCAAGCTATCCTCAATTCCTACATTCAACGCCTTCAATGCTAACATGTGCTTTCTTGGAAAACATTCAAAATTTAACCATGAGGCAACTATGGCTACAATTATGGCTCGATGTGACCATATCTTCCCGGTTATGATCCCATGTCGAGTTTCATCATATCAACTCGGTGAGTTGATTCTTAGTCCATTAAATACTAACTCGCCACTCTTTAGGTGCCTCCTTAGCTCACTGAATTGGTCATTACTCTGATTGTAACATCATTATGTTTTATTTAAACATGATTTCTCAATTTTAATGGATTTCTCGCAATCCTTGGTGGAAGGTGGGCCTACAGAGGCCAACCTCTAGAACTACAAGTAAACTCATTAACCCAAAATGGGGAAAACACTCCAAATGACCCCAAAATTCCCCATAACACCAAGATGTGCCTTCAATGCAATATTTTTCCTATAAAGTCCCTAAAATGTTTCATGAAGGGGTTTTCTAGTCTAGGGTATGATTGACCCATGTTGTCTAGTTTTTCCACATGTACAAAATTAGATAACACTTACCTTGGTCCTTATTCTCCTTAGTATTCCAAATCTCTTTCCATAAACCTTTAGCGCAACACTGTTATTCTTCTCAATTTTTTTTTTTTTTTTTCATGCTCTAATTCTTGAAAACCTAACAAAAATATTATTTCCTTCCAAATTCTCACCACATCATTTCAATCTTTAGGGTTCCCTTCAATGGAATTCACCCTACTAATAATCGTGTTCTACTTTACCCTCTGGTTCAAGGTTCTTCAGCTCGGCACTTGATTTCTCTCCAAATCTCTCAAGTTTTCCCTAGGTCACACAAAGCATTCACAAATTTTACACAAGGTAAGGTGAAAAATGTTTTTACCCCAACATTTTATTTATAGGCATTCAAATTTTACCTACATTAATTTATTTCCAACTACCACCATATGAATGCATTTAATTCCTCTTTTCTCAACTTTTTTGTAGTTCTCATCACGCTTAATACACGCATTCATCGCGCACTCCAAATGCAACCTACTAGCACACAAACTACTCTGACTGCGGACCTCATTTTTTGCACTCCATGCACCAAAGTACATCAACCTCTATGCCTTATACTAAGTAGCTATCTATGCTGCTACCTACCTCATATTACACTACATGCTCATTCACTATACGTGTATTTTCCTTTGGCATCGTCCTTATTATCACCATTCTTCTTATAACACCTTATCACTAATCTTCAAAACCAACATCACCAATGACATGTACACCCCTTTAGTACTTAGGCATTTGTAAATCTCAACTCTCTCCCGCATGCTCTTGTTTTCCTTCTACCCCACACTAATTGTATGTGTGGTCCTTTCGCATGAACTCACATAGATAGTAATCATCTACATGCGTGTAAGCACGCTTATTACAAAAAAACACAAAACTAAATTAACAAAGCATAACAACGATGAAAGGAAAAACATATAAAAGAAATACATTAATGGAAAACCTAATCTTAATGGCAATAATGCCTTATTACAAACACCAAGAAGACTTATTTATAGTAGGGATTCAACCTACTTCCATTAAAGTAACTAGGCAATAAAGTTCCATTCAAGTGCTTGATTCCAAAATTATTGTTACTAAAAATGGTCCCATCCAATGAACTTTCAGCTTCCAGGGTGGCGCGCAAACTTTGAATCATACAGAAGAACCATATTTCCCACCTCATTTCTTGATATGCCTATCATGCCATGCCTTCTGTCTTGATTTTTCTATCTTTTGACTCTATCGAGAAATGACAGACCACTCATCCAACTGCATTAACTTACATATGCGCTCTTCCACTGCTTGTTCATCATCCAGGCCTCCTGCTCACACAATATGTAGAGAGGGAAACATAAACTCAATAAGGAATACAACCCTCTGTACCAAACACTAACTAAAAGGGTGTGGCCTTAGTTAATCTCTTATAGTTAGTTTTATATGCCCACAACACAACAGAAACTTTATCATCCTAGTCCTTCCATCCAATATAACAAATATTTGTTAATGTATGGCCTAATATCTTGTTGAACACTTCAGTAGTCCCATTGGCCTGTGAGTGATAGGGTGTTGTCTTGCGAGTGCACCACCATGAATTATGCCAACAAAATCATGATGGTATCATTCAAAAGTGTGTGCCCCTATCACTTGTAAGACTCAATGAACATCCATACCAAATGATAATGTTCTCCCACAATAATCTCGCTAATGCAGTTGCAGTGCAATCCTTTGTAGGAACTACTTCCGCCCACCTTGTTAGATAGTATGTACAAGTTATGATGTAGTGCATGTTATTCCTATGCGCGGGTGGGGAAATAGGACCCACAAAGTCAATTTCCCATTTTTCAAATGGTTCAACACTTGTAATAGGCCTCAAAGGAATCTCATCTCTCACTCTTGTATTCCCTAAGGAAATGAAAATGGTCACACGCTTTGACATATTCTTGAACATCCTTATAGTGACTCGAGAGTCTCCCACCATAATCCAACCATCAAAATTTTTGTGCAAAGTGGCATATCTAGCATAATGTCCACCTGTAATCCCACCATGAGCTTCCTCCATTATTCCATTGTGCTCATGTTCCAAAACACATCGTAAGCAAAACCTCATAATGAAAATTTTTACACAAATCTCCACCTATCAGCCGATAGGGCACCGCATGTATTGCAAGTTACTTCTTTTCCAAAGTCTTCATCCCCTCAAGTTTCGACCAAGACACAAGAATACTACAATGTCCTCAAGTTTAGTCGGTGCATGATTCAATATCAATAATTGTGCATCTAGCATTATGTCCTCAATACTTTGTGCATCCTCACTAGAATTGATCCTTGACAAGTGGTCAGGTCCTGAGTTGCTTTTTCCTAGTTTTACCACAACTATAAACTAAAATTCTTGAAATAGTAGGATCCACCTACATATGTGCCCTTGTAAAATAGGTTTTTGACCAAATCCTTAAGTGTTATATGGTTTGTAAAGAAGATGAAAGGTGTAGCTAACAAGTATTGTCTGAATTTGTGCAAAGTGTGTAAATCATAGACAAAGCTTCGCACTCAATAGTTGTATAATTATGTTCAGTAGGTGTCAATTTCGTACTTATAAAACAAATGGGGTGGTCCATTATTCCTTCACTAGGTTGTGCCAACACTATGCCAATGGACATGCCATAAGCATCAACATGTACAAAAATAGTTTATCCCAAGAAGGAAAGCGTAGAATGGGTGCAGAAGTAAGTCTTTCCTTTAATGTCTCAAATGCTATTTGTTGTGCCTCATCCAAATGAAAAGTTCCCTTACTCTTCAAAAGTTCGTCTAATGGCATGGAAATCTTAGCATATACCTTAATGAACTTTCTGTAATAATATGTATGTACCAAGAATTCACACACCTCAATAATAACTATGTTCCCTCCAATGTCATTGAGAATAACTATGGAAGAAACGAAGAAGTGGATGACATATTAAGGTGTTTAAACTGCCCCTGGAACTAAGTTTTATTTCAACAAAACACCATGGATATTCCAAGTACGATATGTAGTATCCATCAAATTATTCCCCATTATTATATATTGAATTTTGTATGTAGCAATGTATATTCAATGATTGATATCTCCAAGTAAATGGAAATAACTCCATGAAGGCCACTTAATGTGAACAAAATTCTAAGCATGCATCAACAGAAATCATTGATTGCTCTTCTGCAAAAACATATGGCAGTGTTTGCATGGGAGTATGGTGATATGCATTGTATTCATCCTAAGTTGTGCACTCGTAAGATTTATATCAAATAAAGTTGTAAACCATTAAAGAAGACATAAAAAAGAATGAACCCAATAGTGAGGGAAATTGTAAAAGGAGAATTGAAGAAATTACTGGATCTTGGATTTATATATCCAATTTCAGACAGTCAATGGGTGTCATCCCTTGTCATTTTGCTAAAGAAGAATGGAAAATGGAGGATCTATGTAGATTATAGAGAGTTGAATGCAACAACAAAGAAGGATCATTTTCCACTTCCTTTCATTGATCACACACTTGAAACTTTGGCTAGTAAAAAGTATTTTATTTCCTTGATGGATATAGTGGCTATAATCAAATTTAGATTGCACCAGAGGATCAAGAAAAAAACTACCTTCACATGCCCATGTGGAACATTTGCATATTTTGTTCTTCTATTTGGCTTGTGTAATACACCTGCTACATTCCAAAGGGCAGTATTGAGCATATTTTCAGATCTAACAAATGACTACATGGAGGTATACATGGATGATTTTCAAATACAGGGCAACACTTTTTAAGAATCCATGAAAAATATGGACAAAATTTTGAAGAGATTCAAGGAGCACAATCTGTTATTAAGCAATGAAAAATGTTACATGATGATGTCTGAAGGTATATTTTTGGGACACTATCTTTCTTCTGATGGAATTCAAGTTGATCTAGTGAAGATATTTATTATTGTAAATATGCCAACACCAAGGAAGAAAATTGATGTTAGGATCTTACTAGGCCATGCTAGTTATTACAGAAGATTCATACAATATTTCAGCAAGACAACACCACCATTGTTTTTATTATTGGGAAAGGATGCTACTTTTGAGTGGACTAAAAAATGTGAGACTGCATTCTAAAATTTGAAGAAAATATTGACTACTTCCCTTGTATTAAGAGGACTTGATTGGAATATATCATTCCATATCCATACTAATTCACCAGACCATGTCATTGGAGCCATCTTAGGAAAAAAGGATGGAGTTTAGAATTATGTAATTTATTATGTTAGAAATAAATTGTAGCATGGTGAACTCGACTACACAAGGAATAGAGAAGGATTTCTTAGCAGTTGTGTTTACTATTAATAAATTCAGACACTACATCACTAGGTTATCTAGTGTTCATTTACATTGACCATGCTGTAATAAAATATTTGATAAAATAACTAGTTGTAAGCAACAAGATTATGAGATGGTTGCTCTTTCTACAAGATTTTGATGTCACAATATTGTATAATCCTGGCAAGGACAACGTGGTAACAAATTTTCTTTTAAGAATGGAGACTAATTATGAAGAACATGTAGTTGAGGAATCTTTTCTTGGTGATAATTTATTTGCTATCTCCACAAAAACACCTTGGTATACAGACATAGCCATCTATCTGGTTTCAGGTAAAACACCTCCACACTACATATATTATGAAAATAAATACATATTTTAAAAGAGTGTGCATTTTTCTTAGATAGTTTGATTTCTATTTCATACAAGGAAAGATCATTTCATGAGAATATGTATAGATGATAAGGAAGTATATGATGTCTTCAGAGCATGCTATAGTGAACCTTGTGGGGGACATTTTGCTACAAAAACAACAACAGAGAAAGTGTTAAAAATTCATTATTATTGGCCAAAATTACATAAGGATGCAACACTTTACACTATAAAGTGTGATATATGTCAAAGAATGGGTAAGCCTACTAAATCAGATGAGATTCCATTACAGCCTCAGTTGGTCATGTAGCCATTTGACAAATGGGGTTTGGACTTCATTGGCCCCATATATCCTAAATCTCAGTAGGAGTACATCTTGGTATGCACATATTATCTAACTAAATGGACATAAGTGAAGGAATTTCCAAGTTAGAAAAGTGAGAAAGTAGCCAAGTTCCTCTATGATCATATCTTCACCAGATATAGAGTTCTAAGGGAGATTTCCACTAATCAAGGTACACACTTTATTGCTGATGTAATTTTTGATCTAGCTAAAGAATTTAAAATCAAACATAGGAATTCTACACCATACCATCCCCAATCTAATGGCAAAGTAGAGGTGACAAATAGAGAGATAGAAACTATGTTGAAAAATACCATTGCACTTTACACAAAATATTGGGAAGACAAAATTCCATAGGCGTATCAAGACTCAACATAATGTGGAAGACAACAAATGGCTTCACACCATTCGAGATTTTGTATGGTAAGACTATCGTTCTCCCTATTGAATTTGAACACAAGACACTAAGGATTGTACTTGACCTAGGCATAGATTTATCTAAAGCTCAAAGGTAGAGGATTCTCCAACTTAATGAGTTAGATAGAATGAGAAGACAAAATATGCATAATATAGAGGTAGTGAAAAAATAGAGAGTGAAATGGCATGATAGGTTCATCAAGACAAGATAATTTTAAGAAGGTGATTGGGCACTCTTGTTTGATTCAAAGTACAAGGACCACATGGGAAAACTCAGGACAAGGTGGCTAGGTCCATATGAGATAGAGAAAATATTACCTAATGGAGCTATGAAAATCATCACCATAGATCCTGTAAGGTTCAAGCTATTGGTGAATGGCCATAGGTTGAGTTTGTATAAGAAGCCAACTGACAGGAGTAACTTCATGCAATAGTTCAGAGGAGGAAAAAAATAATGGAAAAAGGACATCAAAGTTAAAGTCAAAAGTTGATCCTGTTGGTTCATGGTGCAACCATCTTAGCTCACTCTGTCTCCTTTATACACAAATCATGCTATGTTTCTCTTTGATTTGAACTCACTACCCTTCAACCTATGTTGGATCCTTATTTCTTAAAGAAGACTCTAGATTTTAACTATCTCTTTGGTTTGTCATGCATACTTTATGCCTTAACTCAAGGTGATATAACAATTATGTAATGAACCAATCTTCATTCCCTTTCAGTAGTACATTGCTTAAAGGAATATCATTATAAATCTAACTAATAAGAGAGAGCCATGATATACCTCTATGGAGTTTATTCTCTATGATTCACTTTGTCTTTCCCATGCAACATTTCCTTGATGTGATATAAGATCACCTTTGTTCCTATCCACCTTTAGAGAAGTTATATACTGAGCTTGTTTAATCCTAATATTATCACTCCTTTACTGTTATGATTGGTCCTTTTGAATATTCACACCCCCTAAGCTTCTTCCAAGCTCTAAGACAACTAATCATTTGTATAAAATTTGGCTCTCTGCTCCTTAAATCCATACTTGCATTAAAAAATGCTATATTCTTCTCTAAACAATATAGATGATTTGACCATTGTTATTTCCTTATCTTGTGTAGGGCATTAAAAAAAAACCCTTATGGACTAACTTCCTTCCTTTCATCACAAGGACTCCTTTTTACCTATTTGCAAGTTTGGTCCTCTTAGATGACCTTTACCCAAGCAATGTATATATTCTAACAGGAAGACTTAGAACCATGTTATGGAAAAGATGTCTTTATTAGACAAGGATATATTAGACATGGATTGTTTAACCTTAAGAAACATACCTCTATCATTATTCAACACTGTCTGACATAATAATGATCTTCCAGCCAATATCATACACTTGTCTTGATCTTGGAGCTCTTCCCTATCATGGGTGAATGTACTCAACCAAATAGTAAGGAAGTATTACAGTTGTTTCCTTCTTGTAGGTGATAGATTCATCAAGGCTTGGTAATGAGAGAAATGTTCTTCTATCATTCCTTCATATTTCTCTATAACCTTCTCTTTCTTTGTTTTCACTTTGACAGTCATAGTTTGCTTTACTAAAACTTGGTACTATACCATGGTTTAGAATTGTATATATGTTGAATATTGATCATTGATATAATATTACCGGTATATCATGTTTTTTCCATCACTAAACCTCATAGGATCATCCTTTATCATCCTTCAATTATTTATCTCCCTCTCAATGTGAAGACTCTGTCCCAAGGATTTTTTTGTAGCCTTTCTTAGCTCCAAATCAGGTATCAAACTCACTGTCAGTACCCTCCAAGACACAAGCCTCATGATTTTAGGTCCCCTTCATGTTATTAATGATGTCCTTCAACTCTTATGCATTGGTTCTTCACCTATTATTCCCAGCTCAGCCTCTCATGTAGTCTTCTTAGTGACTTTATACAGTCTTACAAAGGTGTACAAAGTCAATCTTTTACTAAAATGAAGGAACTTTATTGATATTTATACCCATAAGGTCATTTCTACTAATTATTTAGACCTCATTCTACCTCCATACCCAACCTAGGGTCATGATTATCAACATAAATGACAAAATATGTCTTTTCTTGACATTTCTATGCATTGTGTTCTACCAACATTGTTCAAAAATTCTGTCAACGATATCTTGAATTTTTATTGTCCAATCACCACGAAATTTAGAGGACTTTTAATTCGACATGGGATAGAGATAATTTGAATATTTTAGATTATTTCATCAATTCAATTAGAATATATGCAAATCCCTACAATGAGCCCAAGAGATAACATTTTTCTATAAAAATCAATTTACACATTTTCAAGTCCTACAAAAATTATGAACATGATCCTTGGCACATGTAGAATCATCTCATATTAACAGTCAAGAGGATTTTAACATACACATGCTATTGAGGGTTTTATACCCACTGCCCTAGGAGGTTTCTTCATGCACAGTCCATTGAAAACAACCAATTTCACTCAAACCAAAGAAAATTTTTTATTTTCAAACTTCATACATACATTATTCATCCTTCTTCAACTTGTTTCCAACTTCTCCTACTCGAATCCTTCCTCTATTGTTTCTTGGTTCCCTATTCTAGCTCCTTAAGAAGCTCAACTAGCTTCTAAATTGACCAAGTCACCACTAGGAAGGCTCAACCATGCCTCTAATCATATCAATTACATCTAAAAATACATCACAACTCATTACATATCTATTCTTATGGTCTTCATGACCTTATCTAGCTCATGCCAACTCATACACACCTATTCAACCACTCATACCTAGTAAAACTTGACATATTACCCATACTACAAGGTTTTTCACCTTTACTAAAAAAATGTACACACACATTTTAATTTGAACAATGATATAATGGGGAGAGGAAAATTTAACAATTCTTTGTATATGCTTAGTGCCTAAGAAAGGCTTATTCAACCTTTATTATGCTCTCCAATCTACCAGGATGATACTCCCGTGTCAATTCACCTTTTGACATTTAAGAGGAATGAGATATTTGAGTGGCCTTAGTATATTCAACTTTTGGATGTCCTAAGGACAAATAAAAGTGTTGTGATTAGCCCTATTGGTGATCAACAACACTCAGCTAACATATTTTATTTTCTTAGAATTTCTATTTTGTAGGGTTTTGATGTTAGATGGTTGCAAGAGTGCATGATATCCATCACAAGGAGAGTATGTAATGACTAAAGGTCCACTTGAAACAACATGCAATAGACCCCTATGTCATGTTTATGTGTACCATGGCTCATGATTACATGAAGAAGATCAAAGATATTTGTATGTGTTGGAGACGAAAAAAGATAGGTGGTACACAAACAGACCAGTGTTACCTCTCCAAGAGTTAACTGATTGTAGTAAGGAGCAACCAATATAAATCCAACACATGCATGCAACATCATAAGAAATGTCCGCGACATAATAGTAAGGTTGTACACAAAAATCACAAATCAACAAACATGCACAATAATCATTCCAAACCAAAATCGAGATAAGTGTACTTAATTACCACTTTATTAAAGTATGATTATAATAACTCTTATTAATTAATATTTATGCCAATTCATTGAGTATTCAATGTATTTAAAATACCTCCACCTTTCATATCATGATGTGTCCCTCCACATAAGCCCATGTTATCATTTCACTTCAATTCGCACGCTTCATGTAGTCATAGCAATCAATTATCTCTCCCATCAAACATGTTGCATATCCTTTCAGCCTCAAAATTTGAAAATACTTAATTCACATAGATCAACTGAGTATCGTTATTCCAGCAAAAATTATGTGACTATGTATTGAGGCCACACCAAGCTGTAGGTTCACAATATGAGGAGACTTGATTCACTATGAACCCACATAACACTCTCAGCTTGTTAGAAACCCTCAAATTCTACAATACTTTCAAACAATGGGTGGATGGATTATATAAATCAATTCTAGGTTTAAATGAATCGATGGTTTCATAATTTTCCACTACATTCAAGGATGGTGAAGTAAAGATAAAAGGTTTGTCGATAAACATGAGTGATGAAGTCTTGACAGAGGTAACATGAATTCCTGCACAGGGTGAACCATTCCTTGAGAAAGCAAATCTCAAGGCATCGAGAAGGGAATTTACTAATGAAGATGATGTATTCCTCAATGACAGACAAGGTACACATAAAAATTCTCTCAAACTATGTTTTTCTAAAGTTGAAAATTATGTTATTAAGTACTTCACTTGTGAGGGAAGATACTCTCGATTAAACACAATTCACTCAATCATTTGAAGAACAATACAAAGTGAACGTGCCCAACATTTTACATGAAATATTGAAGAAGATGTGTAGAGAGGCACAAAGGGGAAGGTTTTCACTCTCAAAATATTGCCTCATAACTCGATAATTAAACACAACTTACAGAGGGAATACCCTGAGATAGGATGGGGATATTTTTCAAGAGCTAAGAGTATTGATGAATTGTTGAGAAATAAGAGGAAAAGAAGATGAAGTACTGGAATCTCTTACACACCTTTAGTTGAGCCTACATCATCCACTTCCTAACCTAGTGTTATCCAATTTTGCACACTGCAAGATTGGACAAGGGGTCCTGTCATGTTCAAAATGAAATAATAGTCCCAGGAACCCACCTTCGGTTATTATCAAGATGCAATAATTAAAAATAATTCCTAAATTGCATATGAAGAGATCGATGCATGCAGAAGTGAAGGCCAAGTCAGGGAGAGTCAAAGTTTGAGCTATCAATAAAGTCTCAATGAATTGGAAAGGTTCAAGCCACAGGCGGAAGCGAAGGCAGAGATAAGGAGTTCGACTCATCTTCGTGACTCGTTCATTTTGGAGATCATGTGGTGAGCTTCTTTTAGGACACATTCTGCAGAGCTAGGGTGATTCAAACGCAAGCCAAGGCATCAAGAGTGCCATAAAATGAATGGAGATCGTTGCGTAAACAGAGATACGTGATGGAGCCCTATCAATGGGACTCATCGAGCATGATGGATAATTCAAGGCAACTCGTTTCGTGTGGATGCATTAAATATGGTTTCTAGGATACAATTCCAGGGCTCATTGATTAATGCAGAACTGGGAGGACTACTCGAGATAATTTTTCAATGGTAAGCCCGCAGAGACAGCAAGAATGCCGGGCCAGGGTATTAGTGAATACAGTATATATATTTTCGCTGGCATTGTTCAGACCTTCCTCGGCCGAGCATTTGGTGCACAGGCAGTTGACATGTTATAGCAGAAGCCTTTTTGAGCACTTCCAACAAGCAGGTCATCCAACTATGTGTTTATCTGATCATCATCGAATGCATCCTCAAATTCAGGATTTTCCTTCAAGATATTTTTATGAAAATCGATTAAGTGATAGTGAGAGTGTTACCAGGAGACCTGATGAAATTTATTACAAAGATTCTCTATCGAGACCTTACTTGTTTTACGATGTAATTCATGGAAGCGGATCTCATAGAGGTGGAACTATTTCATATCAGAATATTCATGGAGCATAATTTGCTTTGCAATTATATAAGCATCTTCAACAAGTCACTAAGTTAGCAAGCGTAAAGGTTTCTGTTGAAATTATCACACCTTACAAGCTACAGCTGAAATGTTTGCGCTAAGAGTTTGATGTTATCCTCAAATCTGTTGAAGGAAAATCATGGGCTAGGCACTGGAATAACTTCCAGCCATTACTAGAAATAGTAGTGAACACAATCTCAGCCTCATTCGCAAAACTTGCCTCAAGATTTGATCGAGCTTCTTCCATGGAAGCGACTTTCCAAAGTGAAAAGGCGAGACAACTCAACTAAAACTTTATCTCGTTCTTCGACTACAGCGGCAAGATTTTACAACAACTGATCATGGCTGTGGTCGCATGCAACATCAGGATCAACACCAATGGTTCCTTGGGATCGCCCTGTGGCAGCTGTCGCAATTAACTCTCTCTGGAGGTGATTGTTTTTCTGAGATAAAGTTTACTTCTCTACCCTGTAGCTGCTGCGTATAGCCAATTCAAATTGCCAAGTGAAGGCACGATCATGGCAAGAGAACAATATTTCCGCAAGGGAAATGACATGGTGGGCCAAGCGTGAAAATCCTACGCGCTGGTGGGAATAGTGGAGAAATCAGGTCAAATTGCCAAATCTACATGGCGAAGTTGAGGCCGGGGCCCGTGAATTAATTTGGCCAAGCAGTTATGCGGGAATTCAGAGCTGGTATGCCAAATGGGAAATATCAAGATGGCATTCCAAGCTGTTCACTCCATGTAGGGGAGAAATCAGACCAAACTGCCAAGCGTGGAAACAATATGATGGCTATCCATCATGAAAACCCCGCGCAGCTTGGAGTGGTCCGAGTCTTCGTGCGAGTCACACGGAAGGTGAGTCGGAGAATGTGGGAATGAGGCACTGGAGGTGTTTAATAGGATTGACGTGGTTGTCTGGTCAGCCATTTGGTATGGAACAGAGATGGGCGAAGGAGGCTCTACACATTCTGCTTACCACGCATAACATTCTGGTCGCGAGAAACTCCCACGCACAGGCAGCAGGCACGTGCAGCACAGTAGAAGTCTTTTGAACGCTTCCAGCAAGCACTACAGGAAACAAACATTCACTGCCGTGTATGATAGATTGGAGTCACGCCATTCAAGGCTTCATAAAATTTGCCCGAACCAGGAGATGAAGGTTTGAAACGGTGCAGAATGAAACGATTCATATTGCTCAGCATGTTTTCTCCTAGAAGCGAATTGAATGTGAAGGTCAACTCTGAAATACCTGGTCGGCCGTTTTGCATGCTGCATCCTTGTTACTCGTAAATGGTCTCTTTGAGAAACTCCGAGGGCAGTACGCAATATTTATACCCTTCCATTATGTACGTCCAATCAGACAATAAAAGTATTCTTTTACCAGATTCAGAGAAACTGTGTTTTTTCAATGGACGATTATACTGCAGTTTCAAGCTAATCTTATCGAGCTTTATTTCTATTAGCTTTGATCCACGACTAAGGGAGAATTCATATGGTTGTTACCTGTACATTTTTTCAAGGTCCTCTTGGCTGCCCCAGTTGTTCAATGTATTTCTTGAAGGGCTTATTTTATGTGTTGCAGATTGTAACATAAAGGATCTTTTTAGTTTCTGAAAAATGAGTATATTGTGTAGCTCACAGCTACCTATGCCATACTAAGATCCCAATAGTGGCATAATTGTTGATTGGAGCCGAGATTGCCGAGTGCACTGCCAAAATACCGAAGGGCTCTTTGGCCAAAAAATCAGTCTCAAGGGTGTCTATCGACATGTTATGGGCATAAGCCTAGGTCATCATCATGGCAGCATTAGGTCTTTATTGTTAATGGCATTTTCTCATCGTTTGGAAGGTACAAATTGTGCTTATTATGGAAAATCCAAAACATTCTTACTACAAGTGTTATATGATAAGGAAGAACCGTGAGCATTGTGGTAAAACCATTCTTTTTAGAGATTTCGGGTTAAGCTCAGTATTCAAGTGAGTTTGAGCCCAGGAAAGGCAAGATCGTTTGCTGGATGAAGAGCTCAGTGACTTCGCAGGGAGCTCGTGGTGATGTTTCATGAAGTTTGAACGAGGAATGCATAAATGGCTTCGAGTTAACAGAGAAAAACGGTAAGAATCAAGTTTGATAGCCCACCATTCGGAGGACTCAATGCAAAAGGGCCCGATTGCCAAAACGAGGAAAGAGTTGGTGTGGGGTTCAAAATCAATTGCAACACCGAGTTAGAGGATTCGAAGCTCACCGAGTTGAGATTTGTGCAGACTCTATCCACATGGACCCCCCTCCTCTTCAAGTCAAACGGGTCAACGGGGGGTCCCAACATTATGTGAATTAAATTAATATTTTTATTTAAATATTTTAATAATAATATTTATTATTATTATTTAAATATTTTATTTAAATATTCTTTTAATTAATTGAGAAGACTAGGTCATCAGGCAATTAATGACCCATGATGGAACCTTCTCAGGTAGTTCAACTAAGCTGCACATAAATACATCATGGGCCTTCATTTTAGGAATGTAATTATGACCATTTCCTCTTCTTTCTCACATATTTTTCTATAAATGTAAGTTGGAAGCTGATTTCAAAGGGTTCCAATAGTTGCATAAGTAGACGAGTTAGATATCTCGTGCAAGAGTGTATACTTTTCAAGAATCCTCTCTCTTCTGCAAGTTGTTCTTGTGTGTTGAGAGAACTTTCAAGCCTCCTCTTCAAGACTGTAATGGCAACTATTGCCTCTTCTGAATGTATGATGCATTATGCATGTTATTGAAGCAATAAAAGTGTGTGTTTTGTGACTAATCTTGGTCCTTTCATCCTTTTATGCTTCTTTGTGCCTTTCTCGTACTTGCAGGTACACTGTGCAAGTTTAAGTTTCTATTGCAGGTTCTTGGAGTTCTGTGCTTATCGAGTGGTGGAGTATTGCATGCAGTTGAGTTGTGGTGTCTGTTCACCCTTCTTGAGTTCATCCTTCTTCACTGGGAAACTGGTATATTTCTCGGTCTGATAAAGTTTAACAAAGGGAATGCGTGTCTCTTAGTCTGTGGTATCCTGTACCCTCTCTAAGTTGCAGTAGGTGAAGTTGACCTGTGGTGCACACACCCTCTTCAAATTAACCCTTCCTAAATCTGAAGACACCCTTTATTCGGTGCATCACCATCCCTAGTATAGTTTCATTTCTGTAAATCTCTTTCCCTAAAACCCCATGAAAATGTTAGCGTAGGACTAGATAATCATTTTTGTTACACTAGGAGTAGTACAACACTTAGTTTAGGAAGAGGAAGCTGGCCTTCTCCGGAGGTTCACCTCGAGCCCAAGTCCCATAGCTTGAGAGGTGATCCCATGTGTCCCAATCACACCGAACGTCCTATTCACATCCTGGCCATTCGGGGGGTGCAGTGATTTGGTGACAACACCTAGATAACCCCTTGTTTCTAAGAATTTTCCACCTTCTGAAATAAATCATGAACCAATCTCACCTGAAAGAATATTTATTACTGAAACCCTCCTAGAAATCTCTACACCCGAATCATCTACCTCTAAAGGAAAGAGAAAATATTCTAAGTTAACTCCTACACCAAAAATATTTTGTCATAGGCTAAAGACCAAAATACCAAAAAACCTCCAAGCCAACAAATTCCCAGACCATATCACTTGATAGTGATGTATAAGCTACAGAGGAAAGCATTGAGCCCACACCATTGGAAATAGTGCAGGGAGGTACTAATATAGCATTTTGTGAGTAAAAATTCCTTGAAAAGCAAATGGAAGGACAATGAGACCAAGCCCAAAATGTGGAGGCAAGCAGTATGAAGGAGGTTCATATAGAGAGATAGAAAGAAAAGGTTGAAGGAGAAATTTCATAGGAGTGCCCTGAGGAATGCATGGAGGAACATGCAAAAATAATTTCTACTGATGAAGTAGTTTGTGAAATAAAAAGATCTCGAGGAGAAAATGGGAGAAGAAATTGGAAAAATTATTGACCAAACAGTTCATGTATCAAAGGGTAATGAGTAAGAAGAATATAAATATATGGGTGAAAAAATTACACATGTTGAGAATTTCATTAAGAACTTGGTCCATTGAATTGAGGAAGGGAAAATGTCTGCCACAATTGAGCATGTACCGGAACATACCCCTATAGTTGGGGATGATGTAATTGAGAAATTTGCACCACCATTTTTACTGCATGCTGACATGCAACAAGTAATATTTTCCCCATTGCAACCACAAATTTTCATTAAATAAATAATTATAGAGCATGTCATACTAGTATGTAGAGAAATGATAACCCAAAAAACTATGATAGATTACTAGGTAAATCAATTTAAAACCTATGTAAATAGGTTAAAAGAAAAGTATGAAAGATAAAAGAAGAACTACTTTTCCAACACAAGAAAGAGCTTGAGGAAAAAGATAAGTAAATTGCAAGGTTAAAGAAAAATAAGGAAGAGACACTTAAGGTGGCCCATGAAATATTCAGATACATGCCTCCTTCCAATGTCTATGTCATTTTCTTGAAAGAAAAGATGTTGCAACTCAATCTTACCTATATCAAATCTGAAATTCCATTTGAAAATAGGTGAGCAAGAAGCTTCTTCAAGTTGTATCTAAATATCCCTCATGAAACTCAACTTCTACTTTGTGAACTCTACATGTATAATAAGGCTCTTGAATATGATAGAGACTACATTCCAGTCTTATACATTGGATATGTGCCAGTTAAAGAAATTTGTTCCTATTTTTAGAGTGAGTTGGATGTGGAGAAATAAATGGATGACTATAGGCATCTAGAGAAATTACAACCACTCATGGTCAGGGATGAAGCTAATATCACCAAGGAAATTGTGGAGCAATATAGAAAGTATATGGAAAATAAGGAAATCAGAAAAAGGGTGTGGAAGATGAGGAAAACATCGCATGAGGAGGTTAGAGATATGATTAAAGAACATGGAATTCAAATATTTCAAGTCTGCAAAATGCACTAGAACAAAATGACTCCTGCAATGAAACAGAAGGAAATACATTCATACCCTAACATAATACCAACTATAAGGAGAGTGAATGCATACATTCACATTTCCACTAACTGTGCATACAAATGGTTCCCAATTTCTTATTATCCCCCAATCTTCCACTTTCTTGTTCGAGTGATCCACCATTGAATGAAATATCATAGGATAGGGTCATGAACACACTCAGGATGAATGGAGGTTACTTCTTAATCCAACTAGCAATGATGTATAGACCAAAGGACTTGAGGATTTAGTATCCAACACCATACATGTGGAGACAAAGAAATCTAAATGAGGAAATTCAAAATATTAAGCCTGGGGGTGTGATGAGTTGATTAAATTCCTTTTATAAACAACTCATCCTTTGTACTTTCGTTAAGCCATTGAGGTTATGCCCCTGTATCTCCATGTCTTATTGCTAAACATTACCACTATAACATGAACTTATGGCATTAATAATAATTGATATAGTTATGGCTAATTAACTTTATTTTGTGGTATTTTGAGTATGTATTTATTCTCTTGATTGAAATAAGTGTTTGAATGATGATTTGTGTGATGTTACTCTTATTTGTAAGTAACTTGTTACATGCAACAACTCATATGCAGCAAAGGACTTGTCCACAACAACTCGTTCACAGCCAAAGGAAGTCATCTACAACAAAGGATCCATGATTTCAAAGATATCTTGGAACATGGGAGATGACACTCCAAATCTATACGTGTCATGGAGCAGTAGTTACAAATTGGAACATGAAACTGGTGATAGCTCAACTCTAGACCTTGTGATTTGTTACAACTAAATGGGGATCTGATTGATTGAACTGATCAATCACTTAAGTTATGTGTTTGACATATAAAAACCCATTGAATAAATTATGTTGCATGCATTGAATCTTTAGATGATTTGTTTGAATATATTTTAGTTGGTTTGTTTAAACTCGTATTCAAACTTTTCTTCTCACACTTTGTTGTACTTAAAGGAATATAAAAGAAAGAGATAGAAGGCTAGAAAAGGTAATAGTGGGTAGTAGATCTATAGAGGAATTAGAGAATAAAAATTAGGATATATATATATATATATATATATATATATATATTTGTATGCAAATGTAATGTTCATTCCAAATTAATAATAATTTGAGTTATGTTCAATAAATTCTAGAACAATCCTTAGGAGGGATTAGCACCCAAGGAAGGGCTCACTTGTGGTAAGCTAATCCCTCTCTATAGTTTGTTGTTTTTTTTACTGTAAGGTTATACTACCAAGCAGTTCATTCCTTTATCTGCATTATGAATTTACAAGCTCTGTTTCTATTATAATATTTGGAAGCTATTTAATTTTAGTATAGGTTTAGTTGTTTTCAAGCATTATACTTTCAAGATTTGTTATTTTAAGCATTGTAGTGACAAAAATCAATTTCCTTACCTCTTAAATGATTTGTGAATGTGCATAGAACACTAGCATTATTGAAATTTTACATCCCTTGGTTTGATAATTAAACTATTGTATATTATTGAACAAAAAATTAATTATTGCAAGTTAATTTGCACCACCACAACACCTCAAGAATACTTCCAATGAACATATTAGTTATTTTATTTATAAGTCCAAGGATATCCAATTTGATAAAAATACTACATGTGCTCATAAAAGTGAGGTTAAATTCCTACCTAGAGGAAGAAATGTGTATATTCCATGAGATAAACCTCTCTGATTTGACAAGAATGCTACAAAACACAACATCCTATATGAGTTACTAGATAAGATATTAATTACTTTGTTACCTACTCAAGTACTACCCTAACTACCAACTTACAAAATTTAAATGTCAAACATTTTGCAACTATCATGGAATTAATAGACATTGAGACAATGATTGTTATGTTTTACACCGAAAAAATACAACAACTTGAGCATAAGGTTTTATTTCATTTTCTACACAACATTCTACTACACATTCATCTCAAGTTTACAAATATCAATAGGTTCCTAAAGTTGATTCATCTATGTCTAATGAACATAATGCAATAATTAATGATGAAACTTCTCCAATAATGTAAAATCCATCTATTCAATAAGATAATACGAATACCATACATATTTTGAAGTGTCAACCTTGATAGTAGCATCACAACCTACTATTGTGAAAACTAAATAACTCAAAATTACAACTGTGTCACTACACACCACAATGTCATCAATTTCAGTTGAGGCACCATAAGAACAATATGAAGGAAACATGATCATAGATTCTACAAGAATTCCTACTTCTTCACAACCAATCGAGATAGTTTCTCAAAACACAAGTATCGATGGCTTACTTGATGATCTATGGATTTCCACAGGCATGTGATCATATAGGAAAAATCCTAAGTATACTTCTTGTATACAAGATAAAATACATAATAATGAAAGAAAATAAATACAATGTGTTTTCTTTGAATCTATATGATCAATTGCATGTGTTTTCTTTGAAAATTTTCTAGATGGAAGTAAGTTTTATCTACGAGCAATGCAAATGAATGGTTGAATTGATTTATTGATTCTTGATCAATTGGACAACATAAGGGCGTGTAAATTTTTTAAATAATAACGATACATATTTTTCATCTTTCAAAGATGAAAAATGGAGAAGTATGAGTGTTTATTTATAGCCAGGGAAAGAAAATCCCATAACCTTGATTTATGTGATTGATTTTGTGACTAGAATGAGTTTTCTAAGTTTCCAATTTGATTGACAAGATAAACTATTGTTTTGAGCTTGATTGGGTGAGTTGTCATTGAGTTTGAAAAATGTGGCATGCCTTTTGAATATTTTATTTGAATTAATATATCATGTCTTTTGTTTTCTTCACCCAAAAAGTGACGCCATTTTTAGCTTGGAGAGAGGTTTTCTTTAATTTGGAAATTTATGACTCAAAGGATATGTTTTAGTTAACTCAAATCTATGATTTGAATTTTTTTGATTAGGTAAATATATTGGTTTTGAGGGGAAAACAAAACCCATAGTACATAGAAAAACTAGATAAGCTAAGGAGTTAAAACATCCCTTCAAGAATCCAGGACCATAACTGGACAAAACACTTGGCCAAAATAACATCCCAGAGAGAGACATAACAAAACCACCTTCAATGCATATTTTTAAATACAAAATAGAAAAAATCCCAGAATAACAAGGACACGGGGAAAAACTATAGCTAAGAACAATAATCCCAAAGTCAGCTAACATTTCACCTTCTTCCTACTTCTGGTTCTTGAGCTAGGCCCTACGTTATGTACATCCATATGAGAAATCTTCTAGTGATCAACCTCCTTGGATCCCATAACTTTTTCCTCCTCATTTGAGCTACTGAGGATCATGCATAATCTTTTCTTAGGGATTCAAGTATGGAAATCCGATCTTGGATTATATACATGCTCTGTTCTTACATGATACACTCAATATTTAAACTATTAATCCTATTTTTATGGATAACCACTTTCCTTGGGAATTCTTGGATTTCTTGTACCAAGTATTTGGTGAATTTAAGCAAGGTATCAATGGAGACCTCCATATTGGCATAACAATCTTCCCTATTAATATCACTAAAATTATCTTCTCTCATTCTCTTTCCCTTAGACGATTCATCAATTTTCAGGTTTGACAGAACCTCCACCGCTACTCCATCTATATTTCCCACAAAAGGTTCTTTCTTCTTCATGTTTTTCATTTTGGTGGTTTGGGTTCCACATTTGAGTTAATTGATTAGGGTTGGGGAGGTACGATATGGTTTCCATTCTATTAAAGGAGCAGAATGGGGCCATGGTGTAACAATGTGTAAATTTTTTCCTCTTTGAAATCTACCACAAATATAGTAAGGGATCTCATAAGAAAGAAAGACAAGTTCATTTCTTGGTTCCTGCGGAAGTAATTATGGATAGAAAGATGGTGGGTAATTTTTTTCTTAAATTTTCCTTCTAGAGTGATATATTTCATCACTACTTTACAAACATCCACCCATATCTTGGAAAGATAGTTTCTAGCTATGCCATCCATGAATAAGTGGACTCTTTCATTGGGTCCAAAGAAGGTGGCAATTTCATGGTTTCTACAAAAAAAATTATTTATAAAGCTTGAGCCCATCCATGGGCGCACTAATGGCCATAACTATGGATTTTTCAGTCAGAATAATATCCATGCCCCTAATAAAAATATACCATCATCCCAGGATTTTCCAAATTCAATATAAAGTTAAGGGTCGTTACCTTTCAGTCTCTTGATATATTATGAGAAACCCCATATTCTGAGCATACATTAGACCCTCACATCATGTTTGATAGCCTAGTAATATGTGGTTTCCATTCTAACTCGATCTCCCCCCATGGTTCTTTAGTGATTTGTAACGAGTTCTTTTTAAATACCCCTTATGGTTCACTTTCCCACAAGTTTTTAGGGAAAACCAACCCTCTTCCATCAACAATGTTCCATCATATTTCCATCCCTTGTCACGAGAATATTGACCCAATCTCTTATGATTATATCAAATCAACTTAGTATTTATTTTCATGATTAATGAGGTTAAAGACATGGCTCCGAGGAACATGGTGGCCTTCCCACTCCATTCATTCCTCCATATCATCACCCTAGTTAACATGTTACCCTCCCGAAGACGTGGTAGATAACCACCTCATCGAAGGATTCAATCAAATGTCTAGCCTCCCGATGATATTTTTAATGCTCCATCCAACTCTATTTTTCCTATATAAATCCTTAATTATCATTAGGGAGTCACTTGCAATGATCAATTTATTGATCTGTGATATCCTTTCTATATTTAGACCCCATAATGCATTCATTGCCTCTACATAGTTATTTGATCGATTCCTCAGAGGTCTAGCATAAGCCTTGATGAAGTATCCCTTGTGGTATCTTAACAGACCTCCACCACCAAATTTTCCCTCTCTTAATTTTGACAACCCATCAAAATTTAACTTGATCTAGTTACTTAGTGGTGGTTTCCATTTAGTGCTTCTTCTATTCTCATTAATTTTAGAATTGGTTCCTAATTTGGTAGGGATAATATTTAAGGCATTTAGGATAGATTATTCCTCCTTGGAATTTGATTCCATCCATTTATGCTTGAGAATCATAATATTTTCCTTTAATATTTGGATAATTTTCTTCATAGCCTTGATAGGGCTAGAAGATTTATTATGAAAAAATATATTATTCATGTCTTTCCATATTCCCCATAGTATATGGGGTAGTGCACATTTCCAAACCATTTTGATCATGGAAGATTTGAAGGGGGAATACCATTGATCCACTAGACAATAAAGGTCACTTAGTAGAGGGAATTATAGGTTTAAGATTCAAGACATCCATGATAGCAGAAAAATATGGAAGGAGTATTTGCATTCCATAAAGAGGCGTTGAATTGTTTCTTCTTCTTCCTTACACAAGGTACATATGTTGATCATAATCATACCTATCCTTTTGAGGTTATCAAAATCTAAAATTTTATTGTGTATGGATTCCCAGAAGAAGAAATTTATCTTGGGAATTAGATACTTATTCTAGACTTTAGCCTAGTCCTTATGCTCCTCATTATCTTCAAATGATAAGGCATAACCAAACTTGACTTCATAGTCTCCTAAAATAGTTTTTCTCCATATCATCTTGTCATTTTTGATTTTGTTAGGGATGAAAAGGTTTCTTAATTTAATATTTAGATCAAAAGGGGTCTTTCTAATCCATTATAACTAGGAGGCGGGAGAATGCTTATCCATTTTTGATCTTGATGGTTAAAAACCAAATACTCTCTGACAAACATACCATTTTCATGGAAAAATTAATGTTTTAGGTGAGCCCAAGGTTCAAATTTTCCTAGTGGCTCCTTTTCCAACCAAGGATCACCCAAAAATTTAATGTTGTTTCCATCCCTAAGATTCCAAAGCATAACCTTAAGTAGAAGACTCCTGGCTTGGGAAAGATTGTTCCAAAAGATGGATCCTTTAGGGAGGTCATCATTTGAGAAAAATACACTCATTTCAAGAACAATATACATGTATTTTTCTTTTAGAATATCTACCCATATTCCTTGTTCCTTGTACATTATCCATCCTATCTTAGATATCAGAGATTCATTCATGATTTGGATATTCTTGAGACCTAAGCCACCATACTTCTTAGCTTTAGTAACTTTCTCCTGAGCAATAAGGGGGTCTTGGTTTTTTCCTCAGTACCATAGCATAAGAATATTTTTGTATTCTTTCAATATCCAATATAAATTTGATAGGAATTCTAAAAATAAACATTATATAAATTGCTACTCCTTACAATGAGATCTGTAACAATTGGGATTTTCCTACATGGGTAAGAAGAGATCCCTTCCACGAGGCCAATTTTTTTGAAACCTTTCAATTATAAGATTCCATGTATCCTATGCCAGTTTTCTCCCACACAGAGGCATCCCTAAATAATTGTTAGGTAGTTTTTTAATTCATACCCCAAAATATTGGTCAATATTCTTTGTTGTTGTTAACTAACATTTATATAAAAGAAATAACTTTTATGGAAGTTTATGAGTTTTCAAGAGACATCCTCATGGTATTTAATAACTTATTTGAAAACTTATGCTTCATTAACATCAACTTGTCCCAGAAGAAAAGTGTCATCAAAAAATTATTGCAAGAATATGTTTTCAATACCATTATCCACTTTGATACCCATCAATATTATCTCCATTTTATCTTTTTGGCATAAGTGACGAAGGGATTCAAAAACAATGATGTAGAGGAATAGAGAAAGGGGTCCCTCTGACACAAACCTATTTTAGTATTGAAGAAGCACTTAGGTTTAATATTAATGAGAACTAAAAAAAGGTGTAGATGTGCATTCTTGGATCATTTGGATGAACTTAGGATTAAAGCCCATATTTTCCAAGATGAGACCTAATAATTTCCATGAAATTTTTCATAGGCCTTATGCATATCAAGTTTCACTATCATAGCTTCACAGTTTGATTTTTCCACTGAATGGACAATTTCATGGATGGCTATAATATTGTCTAAGATCTTCCTACCATGGATGAAAGCCCCTTAGTTTGGGGAGATGACCTTATGGATAATCTATGATTTGATTTAATTTAAAATTTTCCTTGAATATATTTAATGATTTTTAACCTTGGTCATGATTTTATTTTCTATAGTCAACTTGAGATATAAACTAGTGAGGTGGAAGTGAGTTAGCGATAAGGTGGAAATGAATAAGTGGATGATTTATTTAATTATTTTAATATGAAATTACCTAAAAAAATTATATAATGGGGTAAGAGGTGTATAATGATAATAATAGGATTAATTAATTAATCATAGGAGTGGGGTATGAGTGTAATTAATGATGTAGATCATTGTGTAAGTGATAAAAGTAGTTAGGAAATTTGTGGGGATGATAGAGGTGTCATTCTAGACAATGTCATAGAATGTCATTAAGGGTTGTAAAGTAGTAGAATGAGTCAAAATTGGTCGTAATGAGTCAAAAATTGTTATAATGTGTCATGAAGTGATTACAGAGGTCTAAAATCCGTAATGGGATATTTTAGGGTATGTACTTTTTCCCTTCTTTAAAGTGTTATTATGAAGTAATAACACTATAAAAATAGTAGACATATGCGAGATCATCGTTAGCACATGATGAAGAAGTATGATAGAATTATTGATTTACCCCATTGAAGCATTTGGATTCCCTATAAGATCTAGATTGTGCTAAGGGATTTCACCCTCGAGTGAATGGGTGACGTCACAAAGTGGTGGACAACTGCTTAATAGGAGTTATAAAAAACTAGTGCATGATAGACGAGTGAAACAGGCTCTGAAAATAAGAAATATAGGTTCAAAGGAAAAAATTAGGGTTTTGGGACGTGAATTAAATAGAAGGGTGGGTATGAGAAAAAGTCGTTAGTCATTTTTGCTACTATAATATTTTGCTACTTATAGATAATTTTGAGCTTTGGGTTTACGAGAGAGATAACACATATTCTCTAACATATAAATCACTTGGATCAAGTTCGGTTCTATTGGAAAGGTCCAAATTACATTTTAAAAGTAAGTAAACAAAAAATTAAACTTTTAGTTGCATTTAAGTAAGTAGAAAATTTGAAAATAATGTTAGCACAGGGAAGTAGGTGCGCTAGTGTAATCCACTTTGAGTCATTATCTAGTCTTGATTGCATACTACTACTCATATGGTTCCTAAGTACAAAAATTAATAATCAACCCATGAATTTGGCCATATTTTGTTACTTTCTATTACTACTTTGGGTCTTACACCTTTATTGACCCAGTCTATCTTTTCATACTTCAGTTTCACCTTTTCTGGATTGGAGTGCCCAACCACGATGCCAACATTAGGTGCCCTCATCCCCTCTAGGTTCCCTTGTCCTCTTTACACTTTACTCTAACTTTTTGGGTCCTTTTTATCCATTTGAACATCTTATATTTTTGGTGGTTGGCCTTTTCGGGATTAATTATGAAATTCAAGTGAGAGAACCATATAAATATAAAGCTTGTGATCATAATAAGGGACCAAGCACTAAACAATAGCTATCACCACCTAAGGTTGCATCCATCAAAGGTATCTATAGCTCCATTTGCATCCATCTAGATCCATCACAAGGCATAAAGGTTAGTTCATCTACATCACACTTCATAGGATGGGATTCAATTGTTTCCATGCACACATTATTTACATTCTACATCTAGTTACTTGATCGTTATTCACAAAGTGCAATTGACACAAGAGCAACCTAGGGCACAATTCCACACACACACACACACACACATAGAACTACATTGGGTCTGAGATGTAGAGTAGTGCTCAATGATAATTCCATCAATTTGGAAGCTAAGGAAAATCGACCCCTTCATATGCATCTTTATTTTTAGGGTTTTTATGCTTTATTTGGGATTTTGCAAGTGATTATTCTATTGTAGGTTTACAAGCGCTTTGGTGATCATACAAAGAAATTTAAATGACATGAAGAGAACACAAACAAACATTCAGTGAAATATTAGAAGAGGTTCTCTAGTCATTTCCATAGACAAGGACACCCCAAGTGCCCCTATCCCTTTTCCGGGCACCTGTTCCAACCAGACAACTCGAATTTGTATTTTTCAAGCTCATGTGTGAGGGTTTCCTCCTCTTATTTAGCTGGTCTCCACTGTGACACGGTCTCGTGACATATTTTAATCATCTAAGGCTCTTCCAACCCTCTTTTCACATTAGGTTTTCATATTTTTATTGCTTAGTTTGCTTGGGTGTATTTCAATTATTTCATTTCTTATTTGGTTACTACAAACTTGCATTAGATTAGGCTAATGTATTTACATTTTATTTTAATCACATAACCCATGAAGTACACTAGCATCAACATCCTTATGCTAGCATAAAATTATATGCACTAGCATGATGATAAGTGTTTTAGCATGCAAAAATGCATTAGCATGAATGTAATTGTGTTTGTGCACAGTTTAATGCATTAACTTGAAATGTGCTAACATAAAATTAAGTGCGCTAACATGATTGTGAGGGAAATACGTTAGTATAATTTACATATTTTTAGAAAAATTGGTTAGAAAGGACTGACAATTGTTTTGGAGATTGTGCAAGAGATGTTAAGGCTATTAGAAGTTAGGGAGAGTTTTTATGACTAAGAGCATTTGAGAGATGGATGACTCATGTGGAGAAGAGAGTACTTTTAGAAGCATTTAAGGCTACAAATTTTTCATAGGTAGCACAAATTCCAAAATTACATTATATCATGCATTGTTGACTGTTTCTTCTTAGAAATGACATATCGAGTTGTAAAAGTTCAAACTAATTCCTAGAGAGATGACCATAACATTAGAGGATGTGTACTAGATAACAAGAGTGTATATGTAGGGATGGTTGATATAATGCAATGGGAGACCATCACACATCCTAGATCATATAAAAACATTATTTGGGTTAGACGAGCTCCGAAGAGAGGGGTTAACACTGCACCTTCCAAAGTGTATGGAAAATATATGGGAAACCTATATATTTGATTGCTCTTATCAGCGACATTTTACTACCTAATAAGACTGGGGAGGTGTTTTTGGATGGGGTTGATTGGAACAGTTTTGGAGTTGATGAATTTAATGACATTTTTTACACGAGAACCTTGTATACTGGAATATTTATACCATTTTACATGATAGTATAGAGGAGTTAGAGGAGTTTATGTCGGGTGACTTTATTACAGATCTGGGCATGGGATCATGTAGTAGTAAGTCAACTTGTTGGAGTGTTGAGGGATAGACAGTCAGAGGATCCATCTATATTTGGATGACATGTGGTTGGAGGTGGTGATTAAGCTAAAATGTAAATATATGAGCCTAATTTGATGTTATAGTAGCAGTAAATAAATGTAACATTGGAGTACATAAATATACATAAACAAGCTAAGAAATAAAATGTAAAACCTTAAGTGCAAAGAGAGGGTAAGAATCCTTAGTTGATTTTCGAGTTATGGAGAATGCACATAGTTGTAAAATTGTAAAAATGGGATGCACAGAACGTTACACTGGAGCATAGAAAAATGTAGATTCAAGGAGATAGACTATACGGGGTGCACTGGAGAGGGACAGGGGCGCCTATGGGCATCATAGACCTATTTTTGGTTTCTTGGGTCTAAGGAAATGCTTAGAAAACTCCTTTTATGTGTCACAAGGTGTTTACCTTTAGTCTTCTTTGATCACTCAGAGGTCTCACCAAGATCGCTAAGATCTCTCGTAAACCTACAAAACCATTAAATAGACATCAAATCCCCAAAAAAGATGCAAAATGAGGGGTCGAATTGTCCTCAACTATCACAATGGTGAAATTATGACTAAGTGTTGCACTACATCTCATACCCAATGTATTTATGTATGTGTGTGTGTAAAATTGTGCCCTAGGTTTCTCTTGTGCCAGTCACACGTGGATAGAAAGAAAATATCTAGATGTAGAATGTAGTAAATGTGTGCATGGAATAGAATGAACTTCCCTCCTATGAAGTTTGATGTATAAAACCAGCCCTTATGTCCCTTGTGATGGAGCTAGATGGATGCAATAGAGCTCTTAGATGCCTTGATGGATGCAACTTTAGGTGGTGATAGCTAATGCTTAGTGTTTGGTCCCTTATTTTGATCACATAAATTTATATTTATATGATTCCCTTGCTTAAATTTCGTAATTAACCCCAAAAATGTTGAATACCAAAAATACAAGATGCTCAAACAACTAGAAAGGACCCAAAAGTGTGAGTAAAGTACAAAGAGGACAGGGGCACCCAGAGGGGATGAGGGCACCTAGCTGCTGGCGTCCTAGCTAGGCATTGGTGTCCAAGATGAAAAATGCTGAAGACTAAAAAGGAAGACTATGCAAGTGAGGGTGTAAGACCAAAAAAATAGAAATTAAAGCAAGGTGGTTAAAGACACGAGTTAATTAGTGTTTTTTTTTACATAGGAATCATATGAATAGTAGTATGTGATCATGACTAGGTAATTACCCAAAGTTTGTGATTGTGTGTTTACATTTTCCCTTACTTTATGTTGGTAAGTGGAAAGCTTGGTAACGTAAAGTTGATAGAGATGCATACTTGATATCCATGTAGATCGATGTATAATACATTTTGAGGGACTAGATAAAGCATGGAGTGATAAAAATGTGAAGCATGGATGTTAAGGAGGAGAAAGTGCAAAAAAGTGATGAAAATAAACCTAGGGTGGAAATGCATGTGTAGATGTCATGATGTACCTATTTTTGATGTCAATATCGATGTGTGTGGTGTTGTTGATGACATTGATGTTGACTACCACTTTCCATATGGACGAACCTGCAAAAGAGAAGCCGATAAGTAGTCAAATACGTATGTATATGATAAAAAGTGTGTAAGGAAAGTATGTAAAAATGTTGAAAGTGTGAAAAAGGAACATGTGCACCTGATTCGTGATGAGGAAATGGGTGTAGAAATGATCCTGTAAATGATGTCGATGCGTGAGTTTTTAGGCTAGATCTCATGCCAATGTAATGGAATAAGTGTAGGGAGAATTGTTTGGTGTCTTCCACCAACCTTTAACTGCTTTCCCGCTATGTAAAACAACATTACATATGGTGTGTATAAATGCATGCTAAGGACTATCTACCCTATAAAATCCATTATGTATGGAGTTCTGTATCGTTGTGCTAAGTTACCAATCATTATGTAACTACCCCCTGGTCTCAGGTATCCAAGAAAGGCCGATGTATTGCCCCCTAATTTTGGGCATCCAGGAAAGACCACTATGCTAAGGACCCAAGAATGATTTTGAGCCCTATCCAAAACTGAAAAATTGTGTTATACCAATACCATGTTGTGTATAACATTGTATGGGGTGAATGATTCACCCAAATTATGTCCCCCTCATTTGGGTTGCATGTGACATCTCTGAAGGAGTATGTGGACCAAAGGAGGACCGAATGCGGGGGAAAGGAATGTGATTGGTAGAAATCATGGCACACACAAAAAAATGGCTAGGAAAACAAGTGTTAGTATAAAAAAGATAAACATTCATGTAAAATATGAAATGTAAGCTATGAAAACAATGTATAAGCTAAGATACAAGAAGAATGTAACGTATACCGCAAAACATGGGTTACAAACATGGGACATCTCTCATAATGTCATAAGACAATCAAGGCCATAAGCAATCGAGAGAAAAAAATACATCGAGAAAATCCTACAAACAATGAAAATAAAAGGAAAACAAGCGATGTAATAGATGACCTGTGTAAACAAATAGTCAGCAAAAAAATGTTGTACATGAAGCACCCATTAGAATGTTAGAAAAATAAAAAGTATTTCAAAGCGTATATAAGATGATAATGTTGCTAAGTACAAAATGAAACAATAACACTTGTAGTGTACGAAAGTGGATGCCCCGGAGCTTCTATGGGACTAGTACTATGTACCATGCCAAACATCCATGTTGTGGGTATAGATATGTAAAATCTGCAATCACAACTAGAAAGCAAGTGAATGCTCATGTGTGTATGAAAAGATAATGACATACAAGATATCTATCTAACATGTGTAACAAGATGAACATGTAACAAGTAAATACAACCAAGATATGTAGTATGTTGTAGTTGAGGTGGAATGGAATGCAGTGTGAATGATAGGGGCAACGCACCCCCGAGTGGATGTGTATGTATGTAATGACGTTTATTTTTATGCCCCCTCAGTAGTCAAGAATGAACCGTAAACGAGAGTGTGCCATTGGGAAATAGTTTGAGTGATATGTTGTATGTAGAAAAGAGTGATGGTTGTGGACTGGTAATGTGTTGTTGATGTTGTATGTGACATAGGCAATGATTTTTGTGTGATATCACTAAAGGGGTGAGTAAGATGCTATTACATGTGATTATGTAACACAAGTCGTATATCATGAAAGAGAAGAATGTGGTGATGGTAGGAAATGTAATGATGTAGCACAAAGCGTATATCATGAGATGTATGGATAAAATGCTAGAAAGTGGTGATGCCTTAGCATAAAGTGTATATCATGAAATGTATGGATAAGATTCTAGTAAGGGGTGATGATTTATCCTAAGAGCGTATATCACAATATGTGTTAAGAAGGTGATGGCTAAAAATTTTGCATAGTGTGAGAAAAAATGTTGATCGTGAAGATTAAGTATAGAATTTAGGTGTGATGAGGTGAGGTTCATTTTTTATTTGGGACCCTCATAAATCGAGTATGAACCATTGAACTAGAGTGCGTCATCGAGAAGTGAGTTCAGTGCATAAAAGAAGATGTGTATACTGTGTAATATGTGTAGTATATGTGGTCATGAGAATATTTCATAAGTATGTGATATGTAAAGCGTGTAATATGTGATAGAGAATGTACAATGTGTAATGTAAGATGTTTATATCATAAAAATGTATAATAATGTAGTGTGTAGAATGTGTGCAATGTAGTGGCATACAAATCACATGGTGAGGATAATGCATAATGGATGGAAGATGAGGATAATGTATATGTACAAAAGTGCATGATGTGTGAAGATGTGTAATGTGTAGTGTCTCATCTGTGAAGTGTGTGAGGTTAATGTGTATAATAGGCCCTCAACAGTCAAGTGTGAACCATAGCATAAGAGTGTGTCATAGGGAAATGTCGATATGAGGGTGTTTGAAGATGTATATGTGAAAATTGAGGTGTGAAATGATGTAGATATGAGACACATATTGATGTTAGGGGGAGAAATAAGTGTGATGCCGGCCCAAGTGTGAGTTGACGAATGAGCTATCCGATAAAACTAAAGGATGAAGGTTATTTACCTGATGCTAGTGGCGATGAAGGCATGTGACCATGCTCTAAGAGTGGTGGTATATGAGATAGATTTTATGCAGGTGAGTGAACTATATATGCATGTGATAGATGAGTATATGGTGGGAATCTTGGGTGCAACACAATGTGTGGGTTATGGAGACCTATGTGAATCAGAATGTGAAGGTGATGGAAACCTACGTGGAATGAAACTAGGTGGTGAAGTACATCTAGATGTATGAGCTATCCTAGCGAGGGACCTAGAATAATGTAGTGGACTAACAAAGTGATGAGACTGCATAGGTCATGTGTGAGAAGGTGAGATAGGAGAAAATTGTGGTTTAGGTGCTAGAGGCCATGTCGTAATAGATGGACAAGGTGATGCATTGGCAATCATGAGATGAGATTGTGACCATGGAGGAGATGGAGGCACACCATTGATATAAGTGACTTTATTATTGTGAATAAAATTTAGACATAAGTGATTCATGGGGATTGATATAATCAAACCTGCAAATCTAATTGAGTCCTACAAGCATGTCACACCCGTGAACTACTTGTCCCAAAAGGAAGGTCATTAACATAGTAAGAGGAAAAACTGTAACGTGAAGTTTGAAAACATTATAGGAATTTTTCATCGGATATGAAATTTTTGAAATTAGATCACCAATAGCATCCAGAAGAATAATAGAACACACACTGATGGGCCATGGTAGATCAACCTTGGTGTTATTGATAGGGATAGATCCGATAGATGCATTAATGTGTAAATGATTAGAATAGAATACCACATGATAATCATAGTCAGAGAAATCAATGATTAGAGGAGACATCTCTTTATTAGCAACTAAGAAAATCAAGAGCCCCGATGTAGGAGGAGGCACTGCGTGATATGTATGATTGGCTGAGGAGTTAACTAATTTCTTGCCATGTTTTGGAAGTGGATTATTGAAGATCTTGAGATTTAGAAGTTGTAGTCTCTAGAAGCTCAATTTTATTATTGTCGATCAAATCTCAAATAATATTTCAAATTTTGAAACAATGATCGGTATAGTTCCCTACACATTGATGATAGTCACAACAGAATTTTTTGTCATAATTACGACCTTTTGGATTAGATGGATCTAATTGGAGAGGAGGAGGTAGTGTGATGAGATTACTTTCGATCAGCCATGGGAGTGAAATATGTGGAAGGACAAATTAACTTCATGTATGTACGCTATTTGAGGTAGTTGTGATTGAAGCTCTTTGGTGGTTGATAATGCGTTGAAAATGGATTTTGTGTCAGTCATTTTGGTTGTAGATGGTTTGAATGTTGAGTTACTTTGAAAATGTGTAGAATATGATGCTTTCTCCTGATATTTAAGCTTTCCTATAGATAATATTTTAGTTCCATGAAGCTTGAGAGTATGACACAAGTGATCAAATGAAATGTCTCAAATAGAATACTTTCTTGAAGAGGTGGTGATAAAATTTGAGTGAATAAGTCTTGAAGCTCAGAGTCCTCAATCACATTAGAAATATTATCTAGGTTGTTTTTATATCATAATACATATTCTACTAGATGTTCATTAGCCCCTTTTTAAGTTGTGCAAGTTACGCATATGATATCTTAGAGCCAATATTGATAGAAAAATGAGTAAGAAAATCATCAATTAGATGCATGAAATATGTTACTGAGTGGATAGGTAGGTCATAGAATAAATGCATCGCATAATCATGAAGACTGTGGGGGGATATTTTAGCCAAAATGATATGATCATCTGAAAAATCTAGACAAGCCACATGGAGTTCTCGAGAGATGCTCTTATGGGTCACCATGCCCATTAAAAATGAGAATGTTGGGGGTGATGAAATTAGGAGGAAGTGAGTAAGCGGAGATGGCGGGTGTGAATGGAGTGTGTAGTAATACAATAGAACCTAAATATGGAGATGTATGAGAAGTATCCTATTGTAATTGACAAATTTATGCTTGGAGGTCTTGATAGAGGGAAGCTAAGTCTTGAGTGCCAGTGGAAGAAACTTTCCATGTGTGAGAAACAAGAGGTGGAGTGAAGTGGTTATTTGGAGTAGGGATAGAAACGAGGAAAGTAGAAATAAGTGGGAGAGTAGAAGAAGGTAGTTGAGAAGCAATAGAGGTGGGGATGGTAGAAGAATAAATAAGCTCTACAATATTGGTAGCTTCCTCATGAGAAGCATGTAGGAGTAAGTCTAGATCTTGGGGATGCTTAGCGATATGATCATTAAGGGATTTAAGATTGTTTTTAGTAAATTCTTAATAATATTGAGCCATTGGGACAAGAGGATAGGATTTATAAATGGAAGGTGGTTTCAAGTATAAGGTTCACAAAAATATTAAGCTAAAATGTAAATATATGTGCCTAATCTGATGTTATAGTATCAGTAAATAAATGCAACAATGGAGTATAACAATATACCAAAACAAGCTAAGAAATAAAATGTAAAACCCTAAGTGCAAAGAGAGGGTAAGAAGCCTTAGCTGATTTTTAGAGTTCTGGAGAATGCACAGAGTTTGAAAACTAGAAAATGTAAAGCACAGACCGTCACACTGGAGCACAGAAAAATGTAGATCCGAGGAGATAGGATGGACTGGGGCACCTAGAGAGGGAGAAGGGTTCCCATGGGCATCCTAGACTTTTTTTAGGGCACCTAGGTCTTCGTAAATTCTCAGAAAAGATACTCTAAGGTTTCACAAGGTGTTCGCATTTAGTCACCTTTGATCATTTTAAGGTTGCACCAAGATCATCGATCTCGTTGTAAACTTATAATGAAGAATGAACTTGTAAAACCCTCAAATAGACATCAAATCCTTAAAAAGAAAGATACAAAATGAGGGGTTAGATTGTCCTAAAATGTCATAATGGTGAACTTACGACTGAGTGTTACACTACATCTCATACCCAATGTATTTCTGTATGTGTGTGTGCAGAATTATACCCTAGGTTTCTCTTGTGCTAGTCGCACGTGGATAGAAAGCAAGTTGCTAGATGTAGAATGTAGTAAATGTGTGCATGGAATAGAATGAAATTCCCTCCTATGAAGTTTGATGTATAACACCATCCCTTACGTCCCTTGTGATGGAACTAGATGGATGTAATAGAGCTCTTAGATGCCTTGATAGATGCAACTTTAGGTGGTGATAGCTAATGCTTAGTGTTTGGTCCCTTATTTTAATCACATAAATTTATATTTATATGATTCCCTTTCTTGAATTTTTTAATTAACCCCGAAAAGGCTGACTACTAAAAATATAAGATGCTTAAACGACTAGAAAGGACCTAAAAATTGTGATTAAAGTACAAAGAGGATAGTGGCATCTAGAGGGGACCGGTGATTGACACTAGTGTCCTAGCTAGGGGCTAGTGTCCTAGATGAAAAATGCAAAAGATTAAAAAGGAAGACTAAGCAAGTAAGGTTGTAAGACTAAAAGCATCAATATAAAGTAAAGAAAGGTGGCCAAAGACACAAAGTTAATTAGTGATTTTCTTACTTAGGAGTCATATGAATAGTAGTATGTGACCATGACTAGATAATTACCCAAAGTGCATGATTGTGTTTACAGGTGGATATAGTGGACATCAAGGAGATATGGATGATCTATAGTTGAGACACATCACTTAGAGGTAAATGGGGCCTATGTTTGGGCGACCAATGCAGTAAAGTTGGGGACTATAGAGATAACTCATTATATCATTATAGTTGATTGTACATTATTGGATGTTATAGACTAGACAAGGTGAAATGACAATTAGGGGTGAGATAAGAAATACTTGATGATGATTTTTGGTATGTGAGACTAGCATGAGATAATAATGCATTTGGGCCTCATATTAGATTGAGTATAGCTAGGGCCATGTTGGTGAGAAAATTTTTCATCTAGATAAAGTGGTGGGTAGTTTGCCAATGCTTTGGGAGTTTAGGTCCCTCTTCTTGAATGATTCAGATCCATTTATTGTGAGTGAACTAAAAGGGAAATTTTTTGATGGCCAAGAGGCTGGGGATCCAATAGGCACACTCCACTGTACCCATGGAAAATACTTGCAATTGCTTACAAGGTGGGAATTTGCTAGATGATGGGGAAAGGGAGTGAGATATTAGGGGAATAGTTATCTTTGCAAGTATAAAATCATATTCTTTCCAAAGTAACTAGAAGTTACATATACTCAATTAGAGAAAGAAACAATTATGTTTATGAAATCAACAACAAGAGGAAACCATGCATAAAAATTTGCACACATTCATACATCTTGGAAGGAAGAAAATCCATTCCTTAATTGATATCTCCACAAGTTTTATAAAGCTAGGGAAAAGAGGAACATATGTTGGGTAAATAGAAGAATGTTATCTATTTCATATTTCACCAATTAATAATCTCCTTTAATACAAAAATTTACCACACACTTGAGCATAAAAAATTGGTAACCCTTAAGAATGAGGGTGTCATTACATTATATATAATTTCAAAACACTCTTCATCTACCTCGAAGTGACTTTTCATGTCCTACACAATATGTGACTTTTCATATTCCTAGGAATAGGATTAAGTCCCTTTTATAATTTAAGGGTGACTTGTTACATTAGAACCTAAAGTCACATTTAAATGAATAAGATGAAATATGAATAAAACAAGAAAAAGTACACCTTCATAATGAATAATTAAAAAGTGAATGGAAAGAAGGGGGAGTGAAGAGAAGGAGAGAAGAAGTAGAAATAATATTATTCCGATGAATATCCCACTATCGATGGACCCTTAGAAAGATCCAATGGATTGATCTTGATGCCTTTGAACAACTTACTAAATCTTGTTACCGTCATTGCAACTTTGTTAGCTTGTAGAATGTGAATGAAAATTAGTGACTTGATCCAACTTTTTGCAAGGGAGTTGATGTTCATGTACTCTGAATACCAAGACTAATCATCCCTTGCAGTGTTTGGAATAAATTCTCTTATTTCCGCCAGAGACTCCAATTTATCTTCATTGAATGAGAGTGGATCTTCGGCCTCTTTATTATCCATTTCTTCAAAATATTTCATCATATCATCAATAGATGTGTCTTCGTTCATGGCTGACACTCTAAAATTTTGAATTTGAAAATGATAATCCTTTTTCATATTTTCAACATCTTCTTTACATATGTTGAGCTCGCCGATATCATGATTCATAATTTCATATTGATCACCTATGTTTTTCCCTAGATTTTAGACAAGTCATCATATGTTAAAGAGAAGACACCTTTGATTATCAGGAGGGATGATTTGAATTTGCCCATCTCTATGACCAATGGATACACCTAATCCCTATGGTTTTTCTCTACTTTGATCCCTTCTCAAGTTGTGATTACTTTCATTTCCGAGGTATCCCTGTACTTGAACAAATTTATCATCTCTGGAAGTAACACTTTTCCTTTCTCCAGGATTGTGTTCACCAATTTATCATTCACTCTACCCTGCATGGTGAACCCTTGTGTTTTTCTAATTGATTTGGGGTCTAAGATACTTATTGGGGTAACTTATTTGGCTGGGAGATTTGTGGAAGAACTTGGATCAAAAATCACCTACACATATGAAGTGAGGGTCGAATGTGATCTTCCACTTGATCTACCTTCTCTTTGTATGTACTCTTGAATTCCTGCGATGAGGAAAGTGGAATATTCTTGAAACAAGTGAACATAAACCTCATGTGTTGTCGAGCCCACGAGAATTTTCATTGTTTCATAATTATATGGAGTCATTTCTTCAATGGGTTTTATCACTTCCAATCTCACTACCTCCACATATTGATTACCCGAGGTGCCACTAAAAATTGAGAAGCCACTTGAGCCAATATTCCTTTCTTTTGTTTGACCATTGAGGCGATAGTCAAGAAATAGTCACTTGTTGTACCATGTGAGATTCTATTTTGATCATCTCCTAAACCCAAGGAGATATCTCATTTGATTCTAGCTAGGGATTAGGGAATATTTCTACCTCTTTCTCTAAATTTATAGGATCATCCTATGTAGGTGGGGCCGGTATGGAAACAATAGAAGAGAAGCTTGGAGATTGCTAAGGGTATGAGGTGTGAGTAGGATCAATCTCCCCTTGTTCTAACTCAATTATAGGATCTTCTATGGGTATCACCTTTTTATGTAGTCTCCTATGATGAGGGGCCTCTGGTTCCATTGATTTCCTATTCAAGATTTCTCCTGAATGAGACAAAATAGGAGATTTGTCCTCATCCTTGGAAGAAGAATGGTAAGAATCTTGTCTCTGGAGGGAAGGAAAGTTTCCAGATGAGATGATGTCATCCCTATTTTTTGTGGACCATTCTTTTGACCGCTTCTTTGTGCTCCTTGATGTCACCTAACTCACGAACATTCCAAATAACCTGAGGAAGGGGAGATGCTTTCACAACTGGATATTTAGGATCATACATTTGAAGCTATCTTCTGGAACACCATCCTCATACCATTCAAATTTAAAATTCCTCATTTGATAAATTATCATTATTTTTGGTCAAGCTCATGGACTTCAAAATCATCCATACAGTTTTCCCAATAGTCCTCCACTTGTGGATTATGACACAAATCAGGGAGGTGGAAAGTTTCGTGATCACTCTAAATGTCAAAATATTCCCTTGAAGTGTATGATTGCATGTTTATAGGGGAAAGGGAAACATCCATGTTGGCAACATCATGAAAACTTTTACAAGTGAAAAACCCTAGGGATATGTTAATAATTGGAGAATTATAATATAATTTTAAATAATACAAATAAAAATTTGAGAATTAATCCAAATTCAAGAATATACATTCAATAAAACTCATAAGTTTATTCATTCGGTGCAGTAATTTCATTACAAGAGATTATGATAAATAGGAGAATGGTCTCCTCTAAACAGAGATTCAACTATAATAAAAAAATCCTGTGTTATCTCAACTCTCCCTCATTTATCTCTCCACATATCTTTCATATCTCCTGCACATCTCAACCAATCATAAATAGCTACGTGAGTTGTTATTACAATTCATTCACACACTCACACTAACTATATTATTAATATGAGTTATATTAACTCATTATTAGCAATACAAACAATATTAATATACTAACCCATACTAATTTGAGCACTAACATATACTATTCCTAACATTCCCCCTTAGTGCAAACATAGGGAAAACATTATCTCGCATCGCTAACAAACACAAATGATGGTTTTACACTTGGCTAACCACCAACCTACAAATGACCATGATGGTTTAATGCTCAGTTTACCAATAACCTACAAACAATCAGGATGGTTTTACACTCAGCTTACCAACAACCTACAAACAAAGGATGGTTTTACATGTGGTTAACCAACAACCATAATAAATTATGGTTTTATAAGGTCACTCAACAACCTAGATATAATTTTACTCTTTAATATCTCATCACCTTCTTACATCAAGGGAAAAATACAAGAATTTCTCACACATTACAATTTTGAATAGGAATGTACTTCTTTTCTTATTTTCACACAACGGAAATTAAATACACAACTAAAAAAATCCCACAACTTCATAATGTGGCCCCGTCACTTACGATCACTGGCGAGAGGTCACTGATTAACCTCCTTCCTCCATCACGACGTGATCCTAACTCATCAAGATGTAATTTTGAATCTCAATAACATATTACTTACAAATCGTATGTCATTACCCCAAAAATGCATCCATAAGGAATTTTTTTATTTTCAGACTTTTGACTCGACTCACAATAAAATTTTGATGAGACACTCAACAATGACATGTTTAGATAAGGCAACAATGACTCAAATAACTATAAAACTTGATGATGACAACTAAACAACTATAAAACTTGTAACTTTGACACAAATGTTTCAAATGACTTTTGACAATAATATTGATGACGTCCAATATTTTATTTAAGAAGACTAATGACACAAAAATATTATAAGACTTGAATTTTAAATTTAACACTTTTACAAAACTAAAATGACTCAATTTTGACGGAAATAACTAATATAGCTACAAGATATTATTAGTTAAAAATTTGGATGCAAATATACATTTGAAGACCAAATGACTTATACTGTCATAAATTACATAAATGATACTAGTCAACCTTTTAACTCGAAAGAATTGTGTCTCCTAAAACAAACCTACATGCATTAGTAAATTATGAAACCAACTATACCAAACCGATGGCTTGCATGGAATCAAGGGAATTATATTCACTGGTGAATTTGAAGAACTAGAATTTAGAGGATGTCACATGGGAGGCTGACTTGCATACTAAGTAGTACTAGAATTGTGGTTTTCCTAATAATTTTTTTGAATTGAAACCCAACTTTGCAAAATCACAAATTTATAATAGATCTAATCGGTATTGGTTAATGTAATTTCTCTCACTGTCTATTTTTAGTTTGAATCACGTTATCCAGCTATGTCATTTGTTCCAACATACAAACTATTAATAAATAATCAGAAGTAATCTATTTTGATATGGATACGCTAAAGTCAAAGGAACCTTCTCGGATCAATGAGGTCGGATTGTATGCAAGAAGAGTTGTATTTGGAAAGATTGCACATGGTAATGCAAAACAAAGCACAAGGAAAGATTCGTGTACAAGAGAATTGATGGAAAATATTCATAACATTGATGCCTATGTCAAGGCTAAGTCCAACATTAGATCCTATTGTCATGCAAATGTGCAATAGGAAAATTTCTTATTTTCAAGCATGACAACGGACCACAGTGTTAAAAATTTCAAATTCATACCTTCCTAAGACACCCCCAAGTTAGTCTAATCCAATCACCAGTTCTATCCTATCAGTCTAATGATCCCTATGTGAATGTCAAGTGTCCCACTGGGTGATTTAGGAAAGAAAAGTCAGTCCCCCTAGGTGATTTAGGATCTCTTGGAGAATGCCAACTTTTGAGCATTTTTTTTGAAGGGCTACCACTGGCCTTCCTAGGACTAATGCACATCCCTAGAGAAGAACAGAGGAGAAAAATTCAACATAGAAATTCTTTCAAATTCCAAGATCATGCGTGAAAATATTTTGTAAGATCTTGGAAATATTCGAGAGGTTTTGGATCTGATTGAAGAAAAGAGTTTTCGTGCCTAAAGGAGAAAACACTTTGTAAAGGAGTGCTGAACTTCAAACCGATATTCGAGATATTTTTAAGATTAAATATCCCAAAAATTACCTATGTAAATTATTTTACATTCCCTAAATGGTGGAAAATATGATACATCCTGAAACACTATACACTTTCCAAGGCAACTCATTCTTTCTGGTTTGCAACTGCAAGTCCCGAGAAATAAGGGGTCATTTGGAGGTGATAAATTCATAATTTAAGATTTAAAACATCACCATTCAACTCATTTTGTGGTTTCTAATAAATTTCATATAAAAATTTTCCCTGGAACTCATTTGGAAGCTCAAGTTATCACCGTTGCAAGTCGGGCCCAATGTAAGAACTCTCGTAGTTAGCCATTTCAATGGGTGGACACGTGTCAACACTAGGAGCCTGGTGGGATTTTTTATCCCTAATGTCCATCTGCTAAAAGTATGTAAGGGACACAAAGTTTCACCTCCTCCCATTTATTCTCCAAAACACCAACATGACCTCCCGCTTGCTAGTTAAGCCCTCAAGAGCTAGTTTGAGCCTTCCCTCTCCCAAAGCACACATGTTTGTCAAGTGTCATCACCACGTGCCTGAGGGGATTTCACATCCCTTTCATCCCTTTATAAAAGGTACATAGTGGACACAAAATTACCTCATCCCACTTAAGCCTTGTGGTTCCTCATGTGCCCAAAATTCATCTCCTAGGTGTTTCTCTCAAGCCCCCTCACTTGAGCACACATCTAACCAAAATTTGACAAGTTTCAACACTACGGAGCTGAGTGAATTTTGTTTCCCTTTCATCCCTTTATAAAATGGATATATGGGACAAAAAAATGCACCCATCCCCAAATATTTATTTTTCAAACGCATAAATACCAGAGAATGAAGAGAAAACAAAGATCTTCATCCAGAAAACCCTCAGAAATACCAACGAAGAAATTATCATAACTTGCAAACTACGGAACAGATCAAAGTAAGGTTTTTATGACTTAATCATTTTCAAAGGACTTAAAAACCAAGTCATATATTTCACATGCATGGCAAGGAAATCTTATAGCAAATAAATCATCTTTTCCGTACTCCAAAACTTGAAAGTTTATTTCTGTTAAATTAGTGATCGGTTTGCAAGAAAATTACATATGTGAAACAAGCAAAGAAAACCCATATCAAAAATATAATTTTCATCAATATCTGAGGAGGGGAAGTGTACCTAAAAATTTCAAGCTCCATTAATGGCCATCATGATAGCTCCGTGCACATAGCCACTGCTGTAAAAAATTCAAATATTAAAATCTCACAAACCGGTGATCGGGTAGGTCTAAAATTTAAGAGTGATATTGGGAAAAAATTCATATAAAAATATTCATTCCATTGTGATCTGATCACCTGAAGCACACTTACTAAAAATAGCAAGCCTTCCTACATGGGATATTACTATTTTGGGTAAGTCACCATCTAAAGAAGCCACGAAGAAGGCAATGAACACAAGGAAGTATCGCAGAAGAAAATCATCAAAAGGGTCATCTCAGCCCAAAATTGACACTTACTAAAAATAGTAAGTGGTCCCATAGGTACCTGCCAAAAATAGTAAGTTGGTCTAGAAGGTGGTTTTCACAAGAGGAACACAGTGAGGAGAAGGAGTTCAAGCTGCCATAGTTGGTTGAGGTCCAAAAAGTTAATTTTTACACTTACTAAAAATAGTAAGTTGCTCCATTCAAGAATATCAAGTGTTGAAGAACCATGAGATTCAAGTTCATAAGTTCTCCTATTACCTCATTCCATAGGGTGTAATCAGTTACAAATTATTGGTTTCAGTCCATGGTTCGTAATGGTCATTTCGGGTCATCATGAGAGGTAGTTTTCATCCTTTGCTTCTTCGAAGTGAATCTCCATAAGCAATGCCCATGGTCACCACTGGGATAGCTCAACAGTGCTTCTAAACACTTAGTTCACAATGTTTCCAAGTCATCAAAAAGTAACAACTTGTCTGCAACGTGAGTGAATCATTCGCAACAAGGAATTCAAGGGAGTGCAGATATTTTCAGTGACATGGAACAAAGAGTAATTTGGCATCGAGTGCAAGTATTAAGAGCTTCTCAAGTTACAAATAATTTAGAGGTTCATAGTTAATCACAATGAGGCATTTCATCTAGTCATCTAGAAGGAGCAATAGATTTCATTAGAGATATATCTTTCATCGTCAACATCATTCTTCTCCCCTTCTTCTTCTTCCTTCTCTCTCTCTTTTCTCCCCCTCAAATTTCTCTCTCTTCAACGTTATAATTTTGCGTTGGGGTTGCACTTTTAATATGCCTTTAAGTTAATTAAAAGTGATTTTAGAAACATAATGTAAAATTAAGTCACCTTGCTTTTATAAAATGGACTTAATATTTTTTAGGAATATGAACAGTCTAAAGTTAGAAATAGGGCATATGAAGTGTCATCGGGAAGATGAAGACCCATCCTTCCTCTATAAATTGTAATGAGCCCCTCATTTGGGCTTCTTCTTAGCTAGTTGTCAATTTTTAATCTCATGAGAGAGTAATGCTTGTGAAGGAACAAAGAGATAGCTGATTTTATTTTGTTTTCTCTACCTCACATTTCTTCAATTCCTCACTATGTACAACTGTGATTTTGTAAGCTAATAAAGGAATAATTTTATGTTTTCCAAGGCATACAAATGTGTATGTCTTTTTACGTATGGTTTCCTCTATCCAGTAGCTCAAAAAATCATGTTGTTTTCTTCTCAAAATGCATGTGTAAATTTTTCTAACTAGTGTGTACAAGGCTCTGAAATTCTACCTGCAACATTAGTTCTCCTACCTCTTATTCTCACTCCCTTCTCCGCTCTCAAGAAAAAGTCATCTCTAGCAAGCAATTTCTAGCTTTTCCACAGGGTTAGTGGAGTGCCCCTGTTAGAACCCCAACTACAAGGCCATCGGAAAAATCAACTTTTTTAAGCGCATGTAAATATAGAAGTTAAACCATCTAAGTAGAGGGACTTCGAATCCCAAAGCATTGGAAAGAAACCCACAAATTTTTCCACCTAACATTTTTCCTCGCCAATAGATCCTTTTTCCCATTACTTATGTCTCCCTATTTGACTATGTATCTCCTCCTTCTTTGACACAAAAATCCAAAGGTATAAATTTTTCTTTCTAATTTGACACGTCCTTTGGGAATGTGGAGATGCAAATATGGAGATCTTACTATCCAATTTCACACAAACTTAGACTAGATATATAAAATTTGTACCATTACTCTTAGAAATAAGGAGTTCTCCTAGACAATATATCCTTAAAGACTCATAAACTTGGGCGTACATAATGCATATTTCCTGCCACTAAATTTATAACTCCATTATGAAAATAATAAGATATGCTCTAATACCAATGTTAATAACTGGAGAATCATAATATAATTTTAAGTAATACAAATAAACATTTGATCAATAATCTAAATGCAAGAATATACACTCAATAAAACTCATAACTCTATTCATTTGGTGCAGCAATTTCATTACAAGAGATTAAAATAAATAGGATAATGGTCTCCTATAAATAGGGAGTCAACTATAATCACAAATCCCTATATTATCTCAACTATCCCTCATGTATCTCTCCACATATCTCTCATATCTCCTACACATCTCAACCACTCCTAAATAGCTTCGTGAGTTGCTATTACAACTCACCCACAAACTCACACTAACTATATTATTAATATGATTTATATTAACCCATTATTAATAATATACAAAATATTAATATACTAACCCATACTAATGTGAGCAATAACATATAATATTCCTAACAGAAATAGGGAAAAAAATAAAATTATTCCTTCTATTCCATAACTTATCATTGAGGTACACCAATTGTCTACACAATTCCATCAACATGATCCTATCACTCGGGTAGCGAAGAAACCTTCTTATAGAAATTTAAAATTCTAATATTATGACATATGGAATGTTGGAAATTGAATGAAGTATGATCCATACCTCTTGACTAGAGTAGCGGCTTGTGAAGACATCCTCAAATACGAGTTCACCTCTAGCAACTTGACGACATACATTGTAATTGTATCATTCACCTTAGAAAAGTGTTGATTACTCTCCTTAAATACCAAGTGCGGATACTTATCGAATGTAAGATCCATTTGAGAAACATTTTGAGTAGGTGTCAGGTCCCTAAATGGTCTTGTGTTTGCCAATGCATAGACTATGTATGAAGTCACGAATAATTTATTAGAAGTGGGAACTTGGAGAAATTAGTGTTGCAAGTTTTCATTGATGATCTGCCTCCAATCAATCACCTATTTTCCTTTGATGATTGTGAGGAAAAAAATTTCCATCGAGTCATGAAAATATCTTGCGTTCTCCTCCCCATTACCTGACTTAGGAGAATGATGGCATCAAAAATCCTAATGAAATTCATTATGAGAAAGAATCTTTGGAACACGAGAGGGTTTTCTCCTTAATTCAACCAAGAGATAAGATCAAGGCCTTGAAGATAGGACTTAGTCTTGGAACACTCTCCAGATGCAAATTCCTTTGTGATCATGACCATGTTGTTTCTGATGGAAATATGCATACCTTGAGATATAAATTTTGTAGTGAGGACTTATAAGACCAATCCATCATCAAATATTATTGTTCAAGTGTCCATTTCATAGTGCTGGGAGCATGCAAACACTAACTCAATTCTTTTCAAGGACATGGGATGGCTACTTGCTACGAACAATCCACTGGTGAAGATCTTTTAATGACAAGCTCTCTTGGTCCACCCAACATTTTGTCTTGAGATCATCTAGGTCCATGTGAGTAACATTATTATCACCCACACTCAGGAAATCAATTTTGAGATCTAAAATGGGATCAAATATAGTGAATTTTAACTTCACCTTGTCAAAAAAACAACAATATAAGCCAAAAATAGGGAGATAACAACTTTTGCACTTGAAGATGAAACTTTCTATTTTTAGACCCTGGGGTCCAGGAACTGCTATTTAGGGAAAAGATTCTTTTTAGGATTTGAATAATTTTATTGTAATTCTTGTCAAGTTTATAATGCTCACAGATGTTTTATTTTCATTTTAAGAACATTCTATTTTTAGCAGGTTGTTTTTTGCTTGTTTACATGTGTACCCTAGTTTTCTGTTTTAGGAGTTTGTTGCTTTGAATAGTTTTGATATTATGAAAAATTTATATTTATAGTAAGTGTGAACCAAAGGAAATTACTATTTTATAATATGTTTTTACCCTCCTCAGATTGGAAAAAAATGACATTTATGATCTGGGTTTTTCTTCCTGGTTATGTGATCAAATTTTTGGCTCTACCCGCTCTCGAATCACTGGGAAACTGAAGAAGAATATTTTTTTGGAAAATTATTGGAGTTTACTACTATAAATTAATGGGAGAACATTTTAATTTTTTTTTTCATCTTTAAGGTGCATGGGAGGAATTGATGTGGTCAATGTTTTAGTAACACCCAGTTGCTAGTTTGAGAGATATGAAGAATTCAAGGGTTTTTCTCATGGAAGCTTCTAGTGAAAAATGGCCATGGTAGCAACTAAAAAGAAAGGGAAATGGAGGATATTTAAGTAGTGGATAAATGTAAATGGATTTTCAATATAATTAAGGAATGAAAGTAATGACAATGGAGGAAAAATTCTCTTCCGTAAAGTGAGGGTTTTCTCGCATAGGCAAAAGCAGCGAAACAACACAATTTTTTTGCCAAAATGGTTTTTTTAATATTTCAATGAATTGAGAGGGATTGTGTGTCCCAAATGTACCAAGTTTTTGGGAAATTTTGTGAATTTTTTTCCTCACCCTCCTTGTGACAAGTGATGCCATGCGATTGGCCGGTGAGATATAACAAAAAAAAACATTAAAACACCTAGGGGCTAAAACTAGGTCAAATGGATGACCTGGGAAGGGGATGGTCTTGGGTGGAAATTTGTGTCCAAAATTTTTGGGACATTTGGTATAATATAATTTTCCCTCACCTGGGCTTGACAAGTGGTGGATGGTCATTGGCTGAGGCAGAGAGGAGAAGGGGTTGAAAATAGGCCTACAAAGCACCTTTCTAGGTCATGTGAGGATCCATGGGTCATCCTTGTGCTCGGGAATTTTTTTTTGTCCCAAGTGCACCAAAATTTTTGGATATATGTTGAAAACAAAATTCATGCTCACATAGTGAGGACAAGTGACACTCTGTGATTCAATGAGAGCGGGGGCTAGAAATGTGATCATGGGGGCTAAACTAGTTTGGTTGAGCTCAACAAAGGTCACATGATGGTCCAGGAGATTAAATGTGGGACGGGAACATTTTAATATCATAAGTACACCAAAAATTATCATTGATGGTGCAATAAATTCCACTAAAACCTGGGAGTGACATGTGTCCTCCCAAAAAATTGACTAATTCCTAGATGCATACCTTGGAGAACAACTTGTGTGGCAACGTAACTTGAGCGTCCAGAGGTATTTTAATGTACTTCCTTATATAATTATGAATGGAAATATTATTTTGATAATAATTGCATGGGTATTATCCTATGATGATTTTTCCTAAAAATCCCTAAAAATAGGATTTTTTCTTAGGATCGCTAGTTGTGCATCGTTGAAAACAGTCTATGGGTAGAATTTCTTATGTCTTGGAAAAAATGTGAAAGCACCATCACTTAGGTGTCACAAATACCTTTCCTATTATGTTTTTTGGGCCTAAAAATATTTACATAGCTCTCGAGAATCACTTCTCGAAGCTCATGGGTTTTTTTGCACTACAATATCCTTCACCCTTGAAGACCCGCTTTTGTTGAACTTATTCCAAAACCTCTAAAACTTTCCAAAAATATTCCAAAAATACTTACAAAATGTTCCTATCTCTTCAATAATCCTTATGGAGGAATTTATTCTTTTCCTTTGCTTTGGAGGGTGTGCACTAACCTCATAAAGGCTAAAAATAGCCATTCCTAAGCCTGCTTGAAAATCCACCTTGAGAGATAACACCTCAGAAGCACTTGAATGATATTGATTTTCTCTAAATCAACTATAGAAATGTTGAAAAAAAAATAGATAACTTGGAAGGGTAGGATAGGACTAATATGGTGGATAATATAACTGAAGGGGTGCTTAAGAAGGTCTAGAATGCAAAATTTTGACACTGGGGTATAGTTGTCATGTTTTCATTGTGAATTTTTCCCTGCAAAAACACAAGACAACAGTTGGATCTCACTTGGGGACTTATTCTGGATAAAAAGTGAGGACAAGATGAGAAGGAAATCTAGAATCTCAATACATAACATTAACCAATGCCTTATCCATTGGGCTTTATAGAGTCACACAACTTGCAAGAGATAGGCTTGGAAGAAGAAACACACACAAACACAATAGAAAGGAAACACGTCACAATGAAAAGGAAAAAACACACAATATAGAAAGGGAAACACAACTATATCCCCTATGGTACAATTTGGGGATAACCTTCTTTCACTTGATGATACAATTTAGAATATTGCCCATTGCAGAGAAACTCCAAATGATTTTTGTCTAGATACGAGAGATGAAAGACATTTTCACCGCAATATTCTTGAATCTAGAACGAGATGAGCCACAAGGAATCAAATTTTCTATGGTTCCATTTTGGTCTATTTTCTTGTCCCATAGTAGGACAAGATCACTAACTTTTAACTCTCTAGCCTTATCTTTCTTATCGAACAACTTCTTCACTTTCATCGATGTTCCTTGATTTAGTCCACCACCTTGAACCTATTTTCCTCGAGATTCTCAAGAAACAAAATCCTTTTATCAATTGATTCATGGTATTTCCCATCTTCTATTGTCTCAAGTAATCAAAGTGAAAACATCTCCTTTGTGACTAGAATCTCAACCTCAATCCCATAGAGCACCTAGAATGAAGACATACTAATTGATTTCTTTGGAGTTATTATGTATGCCCACAACGCATCATAAAGTTTTTATACCAATTTATTTGATTTTTATCCACTAGCTTGCAGACTATGGTCACAATGTTCTTGTTACTTGATTCAGATTGACCATTCCCTTGCGAGGTAATTGTATGATGAGTGCGATAGATAGATTCCATACCCATAGAAAAATTTAGTCATCTCCTGGAAGAGAAATGTGTGAAATTTTATAGCATGATATTTTGAGGAATATAGAAATAGAAAATGATGTTCTCTTTAATAAAGTTTCACACTTTGGATCGGTATTGTCTTGTTTGTCCGAATGGGCTCCACCCACTTTGAGAAATAGTCTATTGCTATGAGCACATAGGTGTAACTTGTGCTCAAGTGAGGATTTATTACTCTAATAAAATAGAGTCCCCACTATTAAAAGGGATCCTTAATCACCACCGGCATGAGGGAAAGTGTAACTAATTGAGGTCTCCCAAAAAAATGTTGACATGCTTCACATTTGTAAACCCAATCTTGATCATCGATAAAAGGGTAGGCCAGTAGTACCTACCACGAATAATCTTATAGGAAGTGACCATTGCATAAAAGTTCCCACCTTTGCAAGCTTGATCATGAAATAATTTCATCAGTTTCTCTTGTTTTTATTTGTCTACACACTTGAGGAAGCATCCACCAAGTCCCCTTTTATAGAGTACATGATTCCAAATGACAAAAATGGATGACCTTAGCTTGAGTGTTCTTATTTTTTATAATCAAGATGAGTAGGACACTCACCATAGGTTAGATAGTAAGTAATGTTAGCATACAATTCATTAGTGGTGTTTAAAAAAAGGACCTGGGGCATGCCTTCAGTTAAATTTTTGGATAAAATACATTCTTTTACATCATGCTAAGATTTGAGAGCCTTATCTCTAGTTATTAATCTGCACAAACCATTCCCTATGACTAGATTGGAAGGTCATATCTGCAAATCATACTCTTAAATTCTTGCCACCCAAATTTCTTTCTTGGTCCTTGGGTCTTGCTGGGTTAAGATTGACTTGATTTTCATACACAGGACCATTACTATAGTGTAAGAGTTGATAATATAGTTTCTTAAACTCTTTACGGTTTTGACCACCACATATGCATGATTTTCCAACTGATTGTACCTTAACTCATGATTCTTTAGTAAGAAGCTCATGAAGGTAATGGGTGCTTCTACGCCTTCTTCGTTCTTTAGAACTAGGATGGTAGAGAGTGTGTTCTCATAGGCATAATAGTAAATAATGAATTATTTATCAAAATTTAGACATACCAGGGTTTGAGATTTGGCTATGGCTCTCTTGATTGCCTCAAATGTTGTTTTATCATCATCTCTCCACTTGAAGCTTGCCCGAGGTTTCATCATGGCGGTAATATGCTTCGTCAACTTAAAAAATTATGAAACAAAGCATTGGAGGAAGTTAACTTTACCGAAGAAGGAATGAAATCCCTTCTTTCTTATGGGTATGGAAAATTCTTGTATTTCCCTTACTCTTTTTAGATTAATTCTTGCCACCTCATTTTTCACAATGTTCCCAAGGATTCTTCCTTCGGTAACACCAAAAATGCATTTTTGGGATTTAGGGATATACCATGCTTTTGGCACTTGACGATCACCTGCTCCAAGTGTTCAAGGTGATCTCCTCATTTCTTTGAGAAGAATGTGAGGTCATCTAAATAGATAATAATAAAATGTTTCAAATATTTGAATGCCAAATCCATTACTCATTAAAAAATATATCTGGTATTGATGAGGCCAAAAGACATTATGTTGTAGGAAAAAGTGCCCCACGGGGTGGTGAAGGATGTCTTACACCTATCTTTTTAGCTACTTCAATTTGATTGTCTCTTGAGAAGCCATCGAGTAACAAGAGAATTTATGATTATGTGACTTCTTGGAGGATATGATCCATGATGGGAAGCAAGTAATTATCCTTCAGCAATGCTTGATTTAGATTGCGGAATTCCACACAAATTCTTATCTCTTCGTTCTTCTTCCACATTGGAATAATATTTTCTACCCACATTAAATGGTGGATAGGGAAAATGATCTAGGAATTGAGCATCTTCAACACTTCCTCTTTGATTATATCATAAATTTTAGGATTATATGGCCGTTACTTATGCCTAAAAGGCTTAGCATATATATATTTAGAGGAATTGAGTGGTGTATCTCCTTCAGGTGGAAGGACTTAAGTTCATCATAAGAATATGCAAGAACATCATAATACTTTCTCAGCAATGAAACAAACCTTCTCTTTTCCTCAAGTGAACATCACTTGCCGCGTTGACCATACTTGGTTGTTCCATGGTTCTAATGTTTTTTATTTTAAATTAGTTGTGCATCGTGAAGATTGCTTAGATTTTTCTGGAATGAACTTGTCATGCTTATCAAACAAATATTCAAAAGACACAATACCTTATGGGATCTTGTTTCTCTTCATTCGTATGACACCTCATGAATCAAATACATTTATTCCTTATTTGTCTCGTCTATGGTGGATTCTTTTTTAGGTTCTCACTTCTCTCATAGAAGATATTGTTTAATTTATCCTTTTTCTATAGAAAAGAGAGAATATGATTGTCATCATTATAGACTTTCTAATTATTAACATTGTCTGGTACACTGGGCATGAACACCATTTTGACAGTCACTTTGTCCTTGTTGAAGGATGGATGAGGATTCATCAAGGAATCTAAAACTGCAAGAGAGTTAGCTTTTTCATTTTTTTCCATGGGACAACCTAAATTGAGAAAGCATTAAAGATTCAATGCAATCCCATACTCGGTTTCAGTAGTGCTTAAGCCTTGTATTTTTCACTTCAAAATCTCCAATACATTTTAATTTCTTGATTCCCATTTTTTCAATAGCATCCATTTGGAGGAGGATATCTTCGTACAACTTGATAAAGTATGAAGATCTCCTCCTTGAAATGGATATAACTCACCCGAAGGGGAAGTTAAAACAATACCTTCCCCAGATCCAACACTAGAATGGATACAATAAAAATCCATTTTCCAAAATTAGTTCTCTTCATCCTCCATGAGGAGAGGTAGGTTCTCATATCTTTATGATGTGAAGAAGTAATTTCCTAGCCCAGCTATCTTGAAGTAATATATTTTCTTTAGGATCTTGAATTTTGAACTGCGTACTTCATCTTCCATATGGGAAGTAACGTATTCATCTCCCCTTTCACTAGAATGGTCATGGAATACCAATCCGTTTGTATATCATCACCTAGGTCTCTATAGAATATCATACTCAATAGCATCCCAAAGGATTATGGGATGTCCACCACCAAGATTGTGCATAGCACCTTCTTTTCTTAAAAGTCCACCAAGGCCACTTGTGTATCTTTGATTCTTCCCACAAATGGTACTTCCTTAGATTCCATAGAGTAATAAGAACCACTTGTTTGTGTCAAATCAAGTCCTTAGGCATTGGAAACTTTGATAGGAATGACTTTATCAGAGGCTCCTCATTCTATGATGCAGTTGTTTAACTGATAGCCTTTGAAAAGGAGGGATAGGTAGAAAGGTTCCACTTTATTTTTTTATGCACTCAATGAAAGCATATTCTTATTAGGAGGTGTGGGTTGTGTTTGCAGTAGGCCTTTAGGATTTTAATTTGTAGTATTAGATTTTTTACTACCACCCTTGATATGGTTAACAGTCCTCTCAAGTTGTTCCGGATGCATTTGCAAAAATCTAGTTTCATAAATCTGAAATTTGGTCTAATTTTCTGTTTAATGTAATCAAATGGAGCTGAGGTGGCTAGAACTTGAGGCTCTAGGGACAACATAATTCTTTCTTTGGGAATATGGTGCTACTTTGGGAGTGTTAGGGTTGATAATGTGAAGTGGGATATCATTTGATAAACCACCACTTATGACCCTTATTAAAAAGTTTATTTAAAATAAACTTAGTCGTTCTACACAACCTCAAATAGAGTGAAAGTTCACCCATCCTATATAAATAGGATGATCCCACATGGGATTGATTATTGCTACTTGAGCTATTTATCAAGACAAAATAATTTGATCTTTTTATGTAAGTAAGTTGTTTACTGTGAGACCAAGGAGTGAAGTGGAAGTGTTGGGTTAAAGTATGATAAATTATTAATATAAGACAATGCTTTATCAGTGGGGTTTTCTCCTTCGGGTTTCCCCACTTAAATCTAGTGTTATCTATCTCCTTTTACTTTCAGTTGTTTACTTTCAGCTCATGTTATTAAGTTTTATAATTCACTATTTGTAATAAGCTAAATCTGTGATTAGACTGATTGCAAAACATAATCTATAATATTTGGAATTTATCTATGAATCTATAATTTTTAATTATACATTCTATCTAATTCCTAACATGGTATCAGAGCTGGTGATTATGCATGTGCAGGATCAATCTGGAAGATTTTAATTAGCTAGAGTGAAGAAGATTGAAGTTTACGGATCTACAAAGCCCTAATTGCTCCACAGTTGTCTTCAAGCTAACCAAGTTTAAAATTCTAATTCCCGCCTAAATATTTTTTGAAAATATTGCTTAAATGGATGTTTAGATCATGTTTGAGCAATTGTGTGCTTAGATCTGTGCTTATAAAATTGGTTTTAATTGTTTGCAGTTTAAATCTACCATCTGTGTGTTGTTTTTAAGTTTTCATGTCGTTTATAGTCGTTAGGGCTATCTTTGTCTGTGGATCCGAAAGGATATCCTTAGATCTAGTTAGTTGAGCATTTAAATCTGCCCCAAATTTATAAATCTTATTTTTTTCTAAATCTACTTTTGTGAAGCTTGATCCAATCATTTTGTGTCATCTCGAATTTGTTGTGTCAATTCTTTTATATAAATATTTCTGGTATTGCGAAGCTCGAGCCAATAAAATTACTCTAAGTAGCTTCACTGTTGTTCTTTTCCATGTTTTTAAAGCCCAATCCACTCATGGAGTGCCAAGTGGCCTTACTCTATTGCCTTTTTGTTTAGATCTTTATTTTTCTACAACATTCTATCTTTGCGAAGAATAATCCAATCTTTAAGTACCATCTAGATTCGCTCTATCAGTATTTATTGAGTTTTTGTTCTCTACAAGGTTTAGTTGACTGTGAAGCTTGAGCTAATCATTTTTCTCCATCTAGATTCACATTGTCGGTATTTTATTAGAATACTTCATTTTTGTGAAGTTTGAGCCAATCAGAAAGCTCCACCTTGATTTTCATTATTAGTTTTATTGTTTATTTGTTTTTCAATCATGAAATGTAAGCTAATAAGGGATTCATAATTTTTCATGTTGTCAGACTTGTGTTAGCTTTCATATGTCATTTAAGAAATATAATCCAATAGGAAAGCTTCAAGTCACTTAATATTTTGCATTGTCGGACCTTTTTTATCTTTGTGAAATCAGAACCAATAAGATATCTCTAAGTATTTCACTGATTCTTAGATGTTTCCTTGAAAGTGACGAAACAAATAGGGTAATGGGAAAAGGAGGAATACTGTTGAAATGCTGGTTATTGGGTTGTTGCATGTGTATGAATTTTGAATCCATAGCTAATCGTGAGAGCTTCCTTTTGGTTGGGAGGAATTACGAAATGGAACACAAGATCACTAGAAAGAGTTACACAATATGTGCAAAGTGAACTACCTAGCATGTGCTAGATTCAGAAGTGTGATACTTCCTAGATGGCCATCACCCCTTTGTTTCAAACAATTTAATGCTGGTAATAGAGTAAATCCTATTGTAATTGAAATGATTTAGGTATCTCGTTAAAAACACAATAAGAAAGATCTAATCTAACAAGCTAGGTTAAAATAAGATCCGAAGGTCAAGTAGCTGGTTCTAGTTCTCTGCAGGTCTGACAGAGGTCTCAGGCAGGTCACAGGTGATTAAGGGTGATGTGAGAATAGGTGGGGTAGGTTACTGTTCTGGGTTGTATTGGTAAATACAGAGACCGACGCCGGTTAAGGGTGACCGATGCCGGTTGGGGAGAACTGGTGCCGATTACTGTGGAAAACTGGGAATACCACAGAATGAGCTTTGGGTCTCCCTTGTGATTGCACAAAGGAATTGGTTGGTTGAAATGAGGTATTAGGCTATTTGGGTGGGATTTGGCAAAGTTTTAATGGGTATGTGGAGGGGTGAGTATTAAAGGAGGTCAATGGGTGGCTAAGAGAACAAAGGATGACAATACAATGATGAAATGAATGAACCAGAGGAGTACAATGTTCTACTTACTTGGAATCTGGTTTTGGATGTCTGTGAGTGATGGATGAAGGTGCTGGTAAGAGGTTGAATGTTGTTGAGGATCACCAAACATTAGAAAGCTCCTGCATGGGCTGCATGTGCATTCCTTTTTGCTTGGTTGGATCAAATCTGTGTTGGGTGATTGTTGGATGGTTACTGGGTGAATGTTGGATGCTTGTGCAAGAGAAAATGCTTGATCTCCTTCCTTGCATGTGTGTTCTCATGGAAACTTGTTCTCAAAAGATGTGATATCTCTCAAGAATCGCTAATGTTTTCCAACCTCAAAAATAAGGTTGTTTTGGGGATTAAAAGGTGACCAGCGATGGTTCCGTCTTAACCGGTGGAGGTTAAGGATAATCGGCGTCAGTTAGGGAGGGATTTCCTAGGTTTACTAAACTAGGTAGATCCCCTTGATTTTTTGGGATCTCATGTCATTAACTCACAGATTAGGATAGAAGCTTCTTGTAAGCATGTGGGAATGTGGTTAGAGGGAATGTAGGCATTGATTTTTAGGGTTTGGGTAAGTCTTAGTTAGTTATGACAACTTACTAAGAATAGGTCTTAGGGTGAGTTGGCTTGGTGAGGTGTCTAGGTGAGGTGTAAGTGTGGGCATTATCTAAATTAAGATATTTAAATAATAAATATGGTGAGGATAATGAATTAATTTAATTAAATAAATTAAATTAATATTAATGGGGTGAAGGGGGCCATGGTTAGGTGAATGTGTTCAATGGTGTTTATTTGTCAATGGACCAAAGGGGAGTGTGACCTAATTTTGGTGTCTACATTTTACCCCTTTTTGTTGCATAGATTGTATTGGTAAGCGATGCTGACAAAAATAAGATGTGGTTGTCCCATGTGTGGGTGAAGGTGATCCCCCTCAAACTAGGAACAAAAGGAGCGAAGGTAGAATCGGTGAGTGGTTTGATAAAAGTTAAATGTGATGAAAAGGAAGGTGGGTAATAGGGGAAAAAAGGAGCCATGTCTACTTGGGTAATCTAGGTAATGGGTCAGGGTCAAAAGTAGGAATAGTCAAACGTATGCACACATATAAACCGCAGCACACTACCGAGTTAAACAAGAGGCAAAATCTACATTGTATAAGGTCGATAGGTTTATCCAAACAAGGTTGGAGTGATTCCGGTATCCAAGGTGTAGGATATGGTCAGAAACACAACATAGGTCGATGCAGGAACATTTAGGTATGTTTTACGGTACACCAAAGGTAGGGTCAGGATAAACGGTCACGGAAATAGGCTAGCTAAGGTCATTAGATCAACAACACAGGTAAAAGTACCACAAGGTATAGTAAATACATGAGGTCAAAGGTCACTAGTGATGGTCTAGGTCCAAAAATCTAGGTCACGACATGGGTAAGGCCGAGGTATGGGTAAAATAATGAGTCCCCAAAGGAGGACAAAGGTAGGTAGTAAATGATGAGGTCATGAGGGTGAGGTAAATAGTCAGGGTAATGGTTGGGTGAGGTAAATGGTCAGGGTAAAGGGTAGGTGGGGTAATAGGGTAAAATATGGGCCAGAGAGGGTGATCGATGCTGGTCAAGGGTAACTGACGCCGGTATAGTGAAATTGACCATGGTAAGGTAGGGCACATGACTGATGTCTGGCTAAGGGAAAACCAAAGTGTCGGTTAGGTCGGGTTTATTATTTAAAAAAAAAAATCCATGTTTTTTGTTATTCATTTGTCATTTAGCAAATTGAGAAAATGACAAAAGAGAGAGAAAAGAGGGAAAAGTGTCTAGATGGAACAGAGTGTTGAGTTGGTGGTCTAAACGGTGGGTGATTGGTTGGTGAGAGGCAGGTCCACAGGATTGGTGTGTGTGATTCGATCGGTTGGAGACATGGGTAGAGATTTGGTGATGGTAGAGGCTAGAGAGGGATCGAGTGGGCCACCGGTGCAGCAATAGCTTGATGTGCCACGTGACGACGATGGTAAAGACAATGAGGTAAGCATCCAACTCTAGTTGTATTTGGTTAGATAGATTAGGTGATTTGCAAATTGGTTTTTGGTTTTTGTTTTGGGTGGGGAAAAATAAAATTTGGAAATGGGAGGGTAAATTGGGTAAAAGAGGAGGGGGAAGAGAGATAAGTGGGAGAGGAGGGGAGTTGATGAGGTGTAAGGGGAGGTGTAGGTGATTTTAGGTGGGAGAAGTGTTAGGGTGGTTTGTTTTTTGAGAAAGGGGGTTTGGGGTCGCGGGTTTTTTTCGCGACAGATTGATTGGCATCGTCGAGTTTGGCCGACATCGGTAGGGTGTAACCGGTATCACCACAAAATACATGATCGATGCCAGTTAAGGGGTGACCGGGGTCAGTTAGAGAGAACCAGACCTGGTCGCTTTAGGGGACAAGGGGCCAAAAGTGCCACAAGTTGGGTGACTGAGTGGGGTAGGGGTAAAATAGGGTGTTGGAAAATGATAGGGGGCAAGTATGGGTGTGATAAATGTAGATTAATGTGTTGTTTGTATTGGATGTAGGGGAGAGATCAACTACACATGCGGGATAGGGTTCCACCCCTACTCGTGACAGTGCATGACGTAGTGACCCCTAAGGAGCTGCAACATGTGGAGGTGGTGGGCTTGAGTGGGGTCCGACACTATCGGCATGCGGTCCGGTAGCCTTGAGTTTGATGGTCATGCTCATCAATAGATGGGATTCCGTGACCAACACATTCCACCTGTTGATGGGTGAGATCATTGTCACCCTAGAGGACGTGTTCAGGATTCTATGACTACCCATATTGGGTACGCAAGTCTACTCTATCTCCTCCGAGGCCTCAAAGGAGCTGATGTTGATGGTGTTTGGAGAGGGGATGGCCAAGCTGACATTCCATAGTGCCAGCATTCTCTATGGAGAGATGTACCTAGCCTGTCTGGAGGAGATGAGGCTAATAGTTCTATTGATGGAGGCAGTGTGTTGCTTTACACTACCAGATGTAGAGGGTGGTAGATTTCCATGATTGTTTATGGGGGTAATATATGATATCTTTGATGGATCATTACCTCTTTGCTCGGGCACCAACATTCCTGGTGTAGTTATATAGGGAGTTATGGGCATATATATAGGCTGCACAGTTCAACTTGTGCTATACCTTTTTACTTCATTGGTGGGCATATGAGCACATTGTTTTGTGTGCGTCTAGTGGGCATGCCCCAAGACGATGCATTTCCACCAAGATTGGTGCGGGTGGGGTATAGGTGATGGGTGCCTGCTATTAGAGAGTGGAGATCAGACAAGCCCACACATGATGTGGCCTATTTTCGGCATTTATTAGAGGGGTTGTCCAGAGTGGACATCATATGGAGGCCGTATGTGGGATTCCCATCATATAGGCATATGCATGAGGAGCTAGTTAAGCTCTAGCTATTGAGATGGATACAAGGTCACCGTGTCGGGGAGCATGAGATGATCCCGGTTGACAGAGTCAGGCGGTAGTTTGGCTATTACAGGACATACCTCCACCCTTCCCGCAGTATAGGAGAGACAACATGGAGAGGCCCTTACCTCTACCACAACCGATAGTGCCCACAGGGTAGGAGGAGCAAGTAGTGGACCGGCGGATAGATGATGTCGGGTCATAAAAAGGTATAGATAGTGGTGGAAAGCTCATTTATGAGCCATATCACCCAGACTGGGGCAGCCAGATCTAGCCACCATCATGATGTAGAGAGATTCCCTACAGGGGTAGGTGGCTACTCTGATTACCCATTGGGTATGGTGTAGACACAACTTGTGAGCTCAGAGGCAGAGGTAGCGGAGTTACATGTACAGGTGGCTAGTCTTTAGGCCCAGATGGTCAGGGGGTGGGGGTGGAGACGGAGATGAGGATGATGGTCGGGTGGCAGCCTTATAGGCACATGTGACAAGTTGCAGGGCTAGTTGGCCACATCTCAGGCATAGATTGGGGGCTTATAGGCCCAGATATAGGCATAGGGGTAAGGGGCACCACCACGAGCCCGGGACAGTGGTCCGATTCACAGAAATAGCAAGACAGTGGTCCCGTAGGATAGGTATAGGGGCGGAGGCCTATAGGACCACCACATACCGTGCCTATATCCAAATTATGGGATGCCCTAGGTGAGGCCAGATACTACCATGACTAGTTGATGGTGACCGAGATAGATTTCCTATCCTATGGAGAGTATCAAGCATAGCAGGCCTTGAGTGAGAGGACTAGATCCCACACTCACAGTGTAGAGAGCACAAGGGGCCATCGAGCTCTAAGGCTAGATCATGGAGAGGCCACCAGCTCACGGAGACTAGCTCTAGGTGATGCACCAACAGGACCTAGCCACCACCTATGATGGGTGGGGAGATGTTAGCAGGTCACCAGACAGGGGCCAAGGAGGTGAAGGGGATAGGTGATATCGATATGGAGGATGTGCACCGAGATTCCTGATATACGGCTCCTAATTTTTGATGTATTGTAGTTATTTTTGTTATATATGGCTTGCATGCCAAAGATAGTGAGGATGTATGAGAGTTTTTGTATATTTTGAGCATATACTAGCCTGTGTGCCAAGAGATTTTGTATTGGTTTATTGTTTCAGTGTATATGATACCATCCTGCATGTCGATGACATTTTGTATTGAGTATCGGCCCTCGTGTGCTGACAATTTTGAGATGATGGACATGATTGGATATCCTGTGTACATTGTATTGAGACACATATTTATTTATATGATGAGATACGTGAGATGCTTGATTTGTTGGTGTTTTGATGAGACTTTTGATTTGTTGTTGTGATATGGATGGAAATTAGGTGAGTTAGGCATGATGGAGTCAGGTCGGTTTAGGCATGGATCGAGTCAGGTTGGTTTAGGCATGGATCAAGTCAGTTGGTTTAGGAATGGATCAAGTCAGGTCATAGGTGTGGTTGAGTCAAAGTTGATTTAGGCATGATTGAGTCATGTTGGTTTAGGCATGGATCGAGTCGGGTTGGTTTAGGTATGGATCGAGTCGGGTCTTAAGCATGGTTGAGTCATGTTTGTTTAGGTATGGTAGAGTCAGGTTTGTTTATGCATGGTGGAGTCAGGTTTGTTTAGGCATGGATCGATTCAGGTCATATGCATGGTTGAGTCAAGTTTGTTTAGGTATGGTGGAGTCAGGTTTGTTTAGGCATGGTGGAGTCAGGTTTGTTTAGGCATGGTTGTGTTTAAAGTAGTTGAATTTGTGATTCATTATTTTGTGTAATGAATGATAATATGTCTCATGTGTGAGATGTGTTATAATATATGCATGATTATGGTAGAGAAATGGTAGTCGTAATAAATGTATGTTGTGATGATGATAAAAATGTTAAGCAACTTGTTATGTATGTGGTTTAATTTCCAATTTTTGATATAAAAAGGAAACTAAGTGGGGTAGAATGTATTTTAGGAAGATGAAAGATGGATTGGTTAGGGTAGAGAGTGGCTGAGCTAACCTCCAAGGGCCCCATGCCCTCAGAGTGCTACCTACATAGTCCTGGCAAAAAGGGACCTCAGCCGATGTAGTTCTCCCATGAGCTAGGGAAGAATATGATGAGGTATGAGAATGAGTTAGTAGGTTTTAGGCATGTTGTGGGTTTAGGTCTATTAGGTGTGGGTGGGTTATAGGTAAAGTGATTGTGGCAAAAGAAGAAGAATACCCCAAAGGTAAGTGTCAAGGACCAAATCTTGTATAAGGTAATCAAAACGTAAATAAAGATGGTCAAAAGATAAGAGGGGGCAATAAAGCCACCTGATTGGTTAGGATCATACCAAGTAGATCATACCTTGGAGGAGGTGATGAATGTAAGACCCTAAATACATTGCATGATTGATTGTTCTAAGGTGAAAAGTAGTCACATGATCACCAAATGTCTTGGTTTCAAGAGGTCCCTTGAGGCGGTAGGAAATGGGAGTGGGAATGGTGAGAAAGGTGAAAGGTGGTTAATTTTTTATATGGTATGAGGTGGCATGCTCTTTGGGCAAGAGATCCAAGGTCACAATGGGCAAGTCCATGACTAAAAAGTTATCTGTTTTGAATTGTATTTGAGATAGAATGATCGATGTGGAAATTCTATATGGGATGAGGAATTTAACTCCTTGAGGCGGGGATAATTTTAGTGGTGAATATTCATAATATGGTGAAAATGTCATTTTAGGAAAATTTGAAAAGGTGATTATTTCTAAGAGAGTTGGTGTCCTGTTCGCGTAAAATATACAGTATATTTTTTTGGGGTCAGCTTCACCTTCATTTGAAAACATATCCTATAAAAATATAGTTGATTCGCCAGGTAGTATACCACTAGTAGCTTACCAAATTACCAATACCGTGAAGTTTGAACTCGCATACTCTTAAGCACCGAGAGAAGGTTGTTAGCCTATCAAGGTTAGTTGTTGACGCGTGATAGGGATATAGTTGACACGTGATAAAGAGGAATTGTAGATGTGCAACAAGGATATATTGTAGATGCATGACAAAGGGGTAAGCAGTTGATGTGCGACAGAGAGAATTGATGCACAACAAGGCATAAGCAGTTGACGTGTGATAAGGACAAAGTTGACACGCGATAGAGACAGTTGACACCTTGGTGACGCGCGCGACGATTTTAGTTGATGCCCTATTGACACCGACATTGATTATTGATGCAATTTGTTGGCGTGAAAAGGGTTAGTTGTTAACGTGCAACAGGGAGTAGCTACTTGGTTAATTTATCGACGCAAGACTGCTCGAGAATAATCAAAGGTGCTAGTCCTAAGAATGCGAAAACCCTAAAAGTAACTAAGAAATCTTAGAAATCGCTATTCAAGTTTTTGGAAACTCTACGGATACGAGATATTGAAAATACCAACAACCTTAAAGATGACACTAGAAAGAATCGAATCATCGAATATGTGGAAGGTATTATTGAGGTGGACATGCATTCTACACAAGATCAAACAAATGACACCTACGATAATATGCTAGATCTTGAAGATATTCTTCATGTTGGGGTGTAACCAGAAGTGCATCAAGATATCACACATATAAATACTCAAAGAAATGGAACACGAAATCAAATTCAAATTCTCGGTTCATGAAAGAGGAAACCAGTGATTGTGATATTGCTCAAAATTATACTCAAAAAAGTAAAACATTGAAAACTAACAAGAATATGTGGACCATGGCGTACAAGTCATACAAGTTTGATTGGGTAGCTAAATTTTTGTTTATCAAACCTGTACAATCATCTAATTTTGAAGAGATCCCATCTGAATGTACATGTACAATATGTACGTGGAAATTGGGAAAGCAAAAAAAAATGCAAATGAAGCTAGACACTATAGAAAAACATTGTGGAAAACAATATTTGACCATACTTGGGGTGGATGGCCATAAAATCAAAACACACAAGTGGAAAATTGAAAAAGAATGCATGCATGTTAGATACACAACAGAATATGAGGCAGATAAGAAAAAATGTAAACATCTCTTAGAAAAGGGAGGAACGATCACATCGCATATTGGTAAGATGAATCAAACAAATCTACATGCAAAACTCATACAATTCTCTACTCTATTTCACATACTAAAAAAATGAATCTCGATTTCAGATTTCCTTGATTTCAAAGTTTTGTATCAATATAATGGAATGCTGAATATACCTCAGTCTCATTGGTCTGAAAGTAGTGGATGGGAGGTAGAACATTTAGGCCATATATGTCTATTGGAAACATCCGCTATATCCTTGTAAAATATGTACATAGAGCGCATTCTAAAATGGATAAATTGAAAGAAACAGTTGTAAAAAAACCTAGAGCTCGCATTTTAAAGAAGATGCTCAAATACCCAGATCTAACAATAAATGCAAAATTAATTCTTACCCATTGTTCTAAATCATCACTACCCTATAGAACATAGCATGCACCTTAGTCCGACTTAGATCGGGTACACCCCAGATTACTCATCCTTCTCGTGTAGGGGATTTTTCACTTTGTAAGCGTCACTATCTTTCTTGTCTTCCTCATTGATGCCCTTCTAGAATGTCCTCCTCCACAAGCCCTTAGTTCTATTTTTACCTGCTGCAAAGATCGACGGTGTCTACATGGTCAACCATGGCCTCAACATTTTTCCTCCGCACCTAAGTTTGTATTTTTACTCATCCTAAAATCATGCTCAACAAACCACACACAAACCTGGATCAATACATCGTTGTGATTTTCCTCTTACGAACTACCATGACCAACTTAATGAACCACATCAGGTCGTCTGATAAGGATGCTTCGGAGCCACTGAAAAATATTAGCCACTAAAAATCTGTAGATAGAACAATGAAAGGGATCCTTCTGTGAGGCAGTTTACAGGGAAAGAAAAAGACGATTTTTCTTAACTCCCTGTGGTATACGGACAACGGTTTCTCAAGATCGACAGTCTCAGGTTGGTCCGTGGAGGAAGAAACCATTGCTTACTCCTCTCTCTACCTTTCTCTGTTATTGACCCTCCATCTCCTTAGTGATCCCCCTCCGAGCTTCTCTACTTGCCAGCTCGGTCAAGCCCTTACTAGTTTGGTGAGATCCTCTGTCGAGTTCTATCCATTTCACTGCATCGAGCTCTACTTGTGCCCTTTCGAGTTCCCCTTGGCTCTCGAGATCATTTTATTACCTTGGTCATTTGTTTTCTTAGCTCTCTGAGTCATATTTCCAATGTTTTTCCCTCGTGTGCCTATGTTAGCTCCCTCTTGGCTCGGCCCCTCCATGCCCTGCTCACTGATACTGGTTTCTAGGCTTGTCTTGCATTTGAGGTTTCTCGGTTTCCCTTGCAAAGATTTTGATCTACTCGCCTCCTCCTGTCATTCCTTTTAGACCGTGCTCTCTTTGACCTATTATTCTTCCCATCAGTTGTGGTTTTGTGCCCTTCGAGCTCGTGCTCAAGCCATATGACCCAACCTACATGGATACAATTTTTTATTGCCCGCAATGTATCACCTGTAAAAAAATTCAATATATTTATATTATATTTTGGTAAAGGGGAGGATAGAGACGAAAGGAAAAATATAGACATAAATACATTTATGTCTCTAACTTTTCTCTCAAAATACCCTCCCGTGTAGTAGTGCGGGGATCAAAAAGGGAAACATTTTTCTTGAAATCAGCGAAACGTTAACTTCATCTAATAATTCGGCATGCATATGCTCAAAATTTGACAAAGTGATAAGAATGAGTATAGTAGAGCTCGTAATCTAGTTTCTAAACTACTTTTTTTTAAAATGGTGGAGATTGAGAGGGTCAAATATGGTGTGCACACAAAGTATGTCTATTTTTGTGTCAAAAAGATAAGAACCTATTGTGTGTGTGCCCCTCTCCCTCCCCCTTTACCCCATTTTTGAGTTTTATAAAATATTTTTCAAATCCCTTTAGCATAAAGTTAGCCTATTCCATGTACGATGTCCCACTAATTTTTCATAATTTTTGGATGAATATATAATTTTTATTAATTTTCAAAGTGCACATATCCCAAAAATGAAATATTTATGTTTCCACCACCGTTGGATGGAAAAATCATAAATTGTCACCAAAACCTATGCATAGGTTTTTTGCAAGAAAAGAAAGCACTCGTAAAAGAAATTATGGATGAAAACCTTAAACTAATATGATTTTATAAATAATTATATCGTCATCAAGGTAAAACTGAGATTGACATTGTAGTATAAATTATTGTTTAATATTATGTTATAATGCATGAGATATCGAGGTGCACACATGAGATTTTGATGCTTTTATGTCAAAACATGATTTGTTCACGAACACACAGTCCAAACCTTTGGTTTGGATATCCAAGAAAAATCCAAGCCTATGGATTGGGAATTTCAAACCCAAAGAAGATGAAATGTGCTCACGATAACGTGATGTGTTCCTAGTTTCTATGTGGTATTTATGCTTATGGGAGGGATATATTTACTAAAATAAATAGTTTAAGTTTTTCTTTTATTAATTTTTTTATTAAACTTTATAATTTAAATTTATTTTAGTAAATATAAGAACTTAGGGTCACTTTTCACCTTATGGAACTAGTCTCATGCTCCATCATCACAAATTAGAAGATAGTTTTTCATATTCTAATCTCATCAGTACATAGGTATTTTTCAAGATTTCAACATTTAACATTCAACCTTCAAGCTTTTAGGGTTTAAATTATACCATCGATATCTGTTTTGTGAAAGAATATAGTCATTATTTAGGTTTTGGGGCCTTTTGGATTTGTTATTGACATTTGTATGAGTGTTTAATGTGTCAAAATTAGAATTGACAAACCTCACAAATCTTAAAGGTAGTGAAAACTGATCGAATATATAGACTCATGAATTTTCCCATGAACATGGAGTTGAATCCCTAATTTTGTCTTAGAATATGGTAAAATCATACTATGGATGAGTACCTACTTTACAAGCTTAGGGAATGCATCTTTCACTTCCTAGTCAATGGTGTGTCCTTCCTCTGGCCAACCTGCCTCAGTACCACTCTCAATCTAGATCAAAATAAATTATTAACAAGTTTTTTTAAGTTTATTTCAATGTGTAGGGATGATTAGATACGATGATTGATGATTTCAGTGTGACTTGATGGAAGATAAATTCCTTCGGAGGCCTAAAAAGGCCATTCCAAGCTAAGCAAACACCCTCTAGGAGAGTTCAAGAAATATATTAAGCATCCTGGATGTGATGTCGAGAATCTTGGAATTTTTGGAGGAAATTTAGGAAGATTTAGGAATATTTTTTAGGGCTTAGGGTTTATGGTTTAGGGTTTAGGGCTCATGGTTTAGGGTTTAGGGATAAGGGTTTAGGGCTCAAGGTGGTAAAAATAGGGTTTAGGGCTTGGGGCTCAGGTGGCTCAAGGTTTAGAGTTAAGGGATTAGGATTTATGGTTGAGGTTTAGAGTTTAGGATTTAGGGTTTAGGGTTTAGGATTTAGGGCTCAAGGTTTAGGGTTTAGGGTTTAACGATTAGGGTTTAAGGTTTAAAGGTCAGGGTTTAGGGTTTAGGATTTAAGGCTCAAGGTTTAGGGTTTAGGGTTTAGGTTTTATGGTTTATGGTTTAGGGGTTAGGTTTAGGCTTAGGGTTTAGGGCTTAGGGTTTAGGGGTCGGGGTTTAGGGTTTATGGTTAAGGGGTTAGGATTTTGTTCTCGTGGTTTAGGGTTGATGGTTTAAGGTTTAAGTTTTAAGTTTTAAGGTTTAGGGTTTACATTTTATGGTATATGTTTTAGGGTTTAGGGTTTAGGGTTATGGCTTAGGGTTTAGAGTTTAGGGTTTAGGGGTTAGGGTTCAAGGTGGTAAAAATAGGGTTTAGGATTTAGGGTTTAGGTTTTGGGCTTGTGGTTTAGGGTTTAGGGATTAGGATTATTTTTCAAGGCCTTGGGGGTAGAAAACCTAGTGATAACAAATTAACTCCAAGACTCTCAAACCATCTTTTCACTTACTGAAATAGGTATTCACCATGTAGATGGAAGTATTTTTCACCGAATGAGATTCTTTTCATGTGGCCACCTGCTTGATCGAAATGGTGTGGTTATAATGTCCTTCCTCCTTTGAAGTGTGATCACACCGCAAGGTTCAAATGAGTGTTTAAGAACACTACCAAGTGAGTTACATCAAGTGAAACTAAGGAGGATTTATCATTCTTACATACATGGCGCTCTCTATGAAGATCATCCTCTTATCCCTCCTGACTTCATAATTCTCCTCAGATGGAATCAATTTTAGGATACTCATACACCTATTTTTTCATATGCCTCTCATGGAGATAGATGATTCCTTGATCCTTCACACATGATAATCCTAAATTCCTTAGTAGTTTGAATAGATCAGCATGGCTTGTTCCTTGAAGAGGTTTTAACACGATGGAAAATTCAAGATATGATGATCCTTAACTCACTCCATGAGCTTCCTTTTCACCTTTGAACATGATGACACCCTTTTTAACTTCACAATTCACTTCTCTAAATAAGATGTCACATGAGTGGAAACGTGATTATAGTATCTAGACACATATTCACTCGATTTTTATTCATGGAAATAGGTTTCCTCATCTATATGGAAGGATTGATCCTGAATGAAGCTTGAAGGAATGTTTGAGGGTGAGGTCCATCTTCTTGAACTTTAACCGCATGAAGCACTTTGAAATCCACTCCTTGAATTGTAATATGTGAGCACATCGCCAAATATTGATTAAGTGTTTAGAAACAATCTCAAGAGATATGCACCATTTATGATCTCAAGATGACTACCATCACCACTGATGCAGGAGCATAATATCCATCTCTATAAATATGTCATGGTGTCATCAATTTTTAGTGTGCAGGTGTGTTATAGGTCTAGGGAATCCATGTGAGTTAGTTTGGTGTGGTGGTTTGAGTCTTGGCCTTTTAAAAATTTAAATTACATACTTTCCCTCCAAAAGTGCAAAATGTGAATTTGAAGGCTATTAGGGGTATGAACTAGGAATCTCAAGGTGTCATGTAGGTATTTAGGGGATTTAAGTCATGAATGTAAGTCCTAGTGGGGTATAGGATTCAATGTGAGTGAATTTAGGAAGTATGGGTCATAGAGTCACCATTTTTAAGCTATGATGTTGTATTGAGGGACTTAAAAGGTCACAAGACTAAAGGAACTTGAAGGGTCACAATTTAAATAGTAACTGTCTTGTAAAGAGCATAAAATCTCATGTTTGTAATTGATGAGACTATCATTTGAATGATCCAAGGTTTTCTAAGAATTTGAAGAAAACATAGTTTACAAACCAATGTGATATAGGAATCTATGTATGGTGATTATATGATGAAACCGCTAATGGTGATTCTAAATGATTATTCAAGATGGGAATACAGATACAAGTAAAACTATTCCCAATGTTGAGAGTGGAATTGGCGCATCATCACACTCTATAGAAGAGAACATCGAGTTTGAAGAAGTTATTGATAATGGTTGTTTCAACTTTAAATAGGTATCTCCTTCACCTTAATCTTATTGTTCGTCACTTTAAAAAAAATTCAGGTCTTGTTATCATTAAAGATGTTATAGGTCTATATATTTACATTTATTTAAATATAATATTTTTATTTTTTTTGAAAATGTGGGATGACATCCATCCAAGGAAGCTGGTACTTCTCGGGACTGAAAATGTCAAGAAACTCACCCATCTATCTACTGATCCATTTCTCATGTTGTTTTTTCTTAAAACAAAGATCTAGCACATTACCAGTGATGATTTCACATCAATCTAAAACACTAGAGGTAAGTTAAACCCTATCATATCATCTTTCTTGATTTCTTACAATTATGTTTAATTTATTTTTTATATTTGCAAAATGCTTTGATATATTTTTTAAACTTTGTGGGATAAAATGACACAATTGAATTTTATAGAGGAAGATATTTCCATACTATACAATTCATAATCCATGATCCATTATACAATTCATCATCCACGATCGTGCTAGAAGCTAAATCTACTTCCACATAAAATTCATCATCATCTATATATATCATATCATCATCATATCATTATCATAATCCCGACACTACAATTATTATTAAAACAATTATTTATCTATTTTAAATTTAAAGAAATGTCTCTCGTCCTAACACATTCCATTTTTTAAAACAATTCATGATCATATCATTACAAGTATAGAGAAGAAGAATTATCTTAAAACAAGTTTAAATGTCTAGAGAAGAAGAATTATCGTGCTTGAAGCTAAATCTACGTCCACATAAAATTCATCATCATCCATATATATCATATCATTATGATAATCCTAATACTACAATTATTATTAAAATAATTATTTAGCTATTTTAAATTTAAAGAAATGTCTCTGTCCTAACACACTCCATTTTTTAAAAACAATTATCCATTATCATCATTCATCATCATCTATATCCATTCTAATGTTATCATGATCATATCATTACAAGTATAGAGAAGAATTATTATCTTAAAACAAGTTTAAATGTCTAGAGAAGAAGAATTATCATGCTTGAAGCTAAATCTACGTCCACATACAATTCATGATAACCCAAGTAAACAAGAAACATACGTCATCATGATTCATCACTATCTAATGCAATCATCATTAAGAGTAAACCAAAAATCATAAACTCCATTAAAGATTATATAGTATTTCAAATTTTAAAAGGCTATCAAATCTAGATAATAAAATTCAAATACCATGACCACAACATTCAATGTTTCAAATTTTCAAATATAGACTCAATATTTCAAGTTTCCACACTCAATAATAAAAATTTTCAACCCTCTTTTTTTGTATCCAATTCAATTCCTGTGCTCCTTTCCTCAATGGTTTCTTCGCCTGTGGCTTTACTCCTTTCCCCAACGATAGAAATAACCCCAAAACTTATGAGATCATCCACAACACTATCCAGATTTTTTAAAATTCTTTCTTCTTGCTTTATCGCATCTCCATGGGACAACAAATTTGGATCAGCTGTTGCCTTATCTTTGAATAATATTTCAGGGTCGAAGCCGTGCTCTTTAATTATCCGCTTCAGTGTATTTTTTTTTGTTAACCAAAACAATATTTTCCTTCAAATTCTTTGTTGCGAGATAAATTGTTGTTCGTTGTTTCCAAGTAAACTTGGAAAACCTTTGTTTGACTCTTCAAATTTTCATATTTCAACCGAACAAAAAAAGTAATGTCAATTCAACATATTACTAAAATAAAAAATTACAAATTAAGAAAAAATATTGTTTGAAAGTGATAATACTTACGACCGCTCTATCTCTCTCGGCATTTGCAACCGCTACCAGATCCTTGTCCTTAGACCATTTTTAAAAATATGCCGGGCCTCAAAGACTAATATTTTCCAATTTTTTTAATGTCTTATCCAAAATGTCATCTTTATAGTTGTTGTTATACATGACATCCGACTTCTTACTTGGGTAAGTAAGGAATCCATCTTTTAGGTTCATTATGGATCTGTAGCGTATAAACTATCCCTTTGCCAATAGTTTTCAAAATGACTAATAATCTCATTAATAAGTAATTTATCCATTCTCTCCCATTCTATGAGCTGAGTGATATGTGGTAGAATAAATTCATTGACATGGGATTGAAAATCATAACCAATTAAGTTCTCCGAAGGAAAAAGTAGAACTCGCTCACCATCGTATCCGATGAAGATGATCTTGTTGGAGAGGTATGGGGGATTTTGGGCTGATCAACTACTACTTGTTTCTACCTTTGGGTGGCTTGATCCTATTTGTGATAAAATTAATCAAGATTCAGACATAAATAAATTTAAATCGAAATGTAATTCAATATGGTAAAGTATGTTGAAATTGAAGTATACATGTTGGCCTTGAATCATCTCATGGGTATTGAAAAAACCAATTGGTTCATTGCTATCAATGCCCAAATAATCTTCATCTAAATTTATATTATTCAAAATTGATATGCCCGTTGCATTGGGCAAGCCACCAAGTGAGAGGGTTGGAATTTGAAAGGAGGAGGCAATGTTAAGTGTCCCGCTAGGGGCCGGAGCAATTGGCATGCATTTACCAATGTTATTTTTCCCTGTTCCTTTGGTTGGAATTTTAAATATTATTGGTTGAGGGGGGGTCGGTGCCGTTGTTTGAACAGAAGGACTGCAATGTGCTGAAAAGTTCAAGAAAAAACATGAAAAACTAGAAAACAATCCAAAAACTACAAAATTAAATGAAGTAGTATTCAAAATTTGTACCTTGTTGTCAAGGGGTAGTTTGTCGTGGTGCTAAGGGTGGCCATGTAGGAGTAGTAATTGGTGGTTGTTGAGAAGATACGAATGCATGCGACTATACTTGAGTGAGTTGGGGAAGATGGTTGAGTTTTGAAACACGTGTATGGTCCAAAGTCCCTACAATGTCATCAACATTGAATTGTATGTCAATTCAATTGGTTAAAATTTAAATTGGAAAATAAAAATACAAATTTAGAATTTGTAAATAACATATGAGAAGGTATTACTTCTCTAGCATTTAACGAGTTCAAATTGTTGAGGGTTTGGAGAGGAGTGAGCTTTTATTTCAAATCGGGAATCTCCCGAAGCCTCAACGTGTTGTTGGCCTCTTCCTCTTGATAACACCTTTTTTCGGGGAAGGGCTTCAATAAATCTTCTCTGCAAACCATAAATTGTTAATAACTGTGTAGTGTAATGTCGAAATACAAGCTTAATAGTTTATACCTATTGTTCTTCAAATGGAATTGACAACTTCATCAACTCCTCATCAGTGCAAGTAGGAATTGGTTTGTCTTTTAAATTTAAAAGAGCCTCATAATAAAGGCCAAGGAGATAGTTTGTGGAATAAATGACAGGTTTTTCTGAAATCTTTGCATTTGTTATGTCAGTTCTTATTTTTTTATAGATAGGTGCACCAATCAAATTTTTGTTTTGAGATAGTGGCAACTATGTATGCAATGGCCCAGTTTGGTATATCTGTTTTCCGACCCTGCAAAACTATTCTGGATTGAAAAAGGAAATCATTGCAGCAAGAAAGTGGTGTGCAATTGCTTGCGTATCCAAACCACACCTAGATTTATTAACATGAGCTGAAAATGCCAAAAATAGTGGGAATTAATATAACATTAAATTGTATCGCAATCAAAAATAGAATAAAAAATGATGAATGAAAATGAATAATACTTACAATCAACATGGAAACCGAACATTGATTCGAGATATTTCTTGTCGTCTTCCACGAGTGTTTCCTTCGTTGTAACAAAGGGTAAATTTTTGAATGGAAGGCCCATAAACCGATTGATTTCGGTTGTGTCGATACCGAATTGAAAAAATCAGTCATCATTCATAGTAACATAAAAAATGACGTCCTTTGTATTGTAGGACAAGAGAAGGTAGTTCAAAATATCTGGGTCTATTTTGAAATGGGGCATCTCAATGAGCCCACTAAACTCACACGCATCGATCAAATCTTTATATTTGAAAGACACCTTTAAAACAATATGGATGTGGGGGCACAAAGGATTCCTGTAGATGATCTTACTGTGGATAAGACCTGGATTTTATTCTTGATTTTTGTCCTGAGCTTGCAGTTGGGAAGCACTTGAAGTTACCATTGTAGTTGTGCTTGCGTCTTTGACAATGATGGATTCCTGTATACAAAAAAATTGAGAGCTAGAAAGTGTAAACGAGAAAATGACCGACGGGAGCGTATTTATAGGCCAAATCAAGCGGCAAAAAGACTTATTGACATGCGTCAATGTCCCCTATTGACACACATCAATGACTTCTATTGATGCATCGCCAATCAGTAGCCTTTTGACACATATCAATGGCCCCTATTGATGCATGTCAATAGGGGTCATTGACACGTGTCAATAGGGTCCACCGACATGTGTCAATAGGGGTCGCATGCGTGACAATAGAATTCATTGACGCATGTCAATAGGGGCATTGACATGCATCATTCGGGGCCATTGACACGCGTCAACAAGGGTCATTGACGTGCGTCAATAGGGGTCATTGAAGGGTGCCAACAAATTGTGTTGACGCGTGTCAATGGCCTCTATTGATGTGCGCCAATGAACCTTGTTGACGCATGTCAACAAGGGCCATTGACGTCATGTTGATGCATGTCAATAAAGGGACATTGATGGCGTGTTGACGCGTCAATGGATCTTGTTGATGTATGTCAACAGTGCATTAGTGCTTGAAACTCGTGGTTTCTCGGCTCGAAAAACCTACCAAAAATTTAGTTCAGGATACTTGTCAAATTTTCCTTTCACCGAAACCGGTTCGGGGATATTTACTAGGTATTTTCCACCTACAATTTACTAGAGGTGTCTTAAAATGAACCTTGTCCCGAGGTCTTCATGAAGTTGATCGATGCGGGAAGCTTCAAATTCTCTCACTTTTTTTTTTCTTTTTTTTTCTTGTTTTCTTTTTTACATAGCTATCCTTCGAGGAGTAGTCTATTTTACTGAGTATTGATTCTTTGAGAGGAATATGTCCTTTTGAGGGAGTCATATTTTTGTTAGAAGTTTGACTCAAGGAGTTGGGTCCCATGTGAGGGCTTTGAAGTCATGGACAAGACCAAGGTGAAGAATAGGACTCTTGTTCAAAAATCAGGGTGAAACGACCATGGGATCTCATCTAAAGGTGGACAAAAAGTATCCATGAGAATCATGCTATGTAGAGTGCCTAGTACACATATTCAAGAGAAGATGATAAGTGATGGGTACTCACATGATTATTGTTTAATCATTGGTGAGGTGTATGAAGTGGATAGCACTCAAGGGATGAGCATGGAAAGAAGCAAAAGGTGAGGTAGGACTAAAAGTCAATAATAGAATGGTCAAAGATGCAAGGCGTTAAGGGGTTCAGGTTCGGGTTTACCATCGATTGAAGATAAATGATAAGCACCTGATCCATAAGTATGAGTCACGATGTATGGTCCAAGCCAATTAGAAGAAAATTTGCCCCGTTTACTTTTTTCTACTTTGGTTACATGTCGATTTTCTTTCAGAACAAGGTCACCAACTTGGAAGGTTCATTCATGGACACGTTTGTCGTAGGCACGTTTGATACATTTTGGTAAACTTGAAGGTGGTCAAGAGCATTAAGACGACATTCATCTAATAACTCAAGTTGTGCTAAATAGTCCTGACGAAAGTCATCATCATTGAGCATGTCATAGAGAGAAATGTGGAGTGAGGGAATCTAGACTTCGAGAGGTAGAATAGCCTTTGTACCGTAGACCAGAGAAAAAGGTGTGGCAGCAGTGGAAGTGTGAATACTAGTACGGTATGCCCACAGGGTAAAAGGAATGTGTGTATGCCAATCCTTCTTGGTATCATTAATAACTTTCATGAGAATTTTTTTAGGGTTTTGTTAGTGGATTTAGCTTGGCCGTTAGCTTGTGGGTAATAAGGTGACGAAAAACTTATCTGAATGCCGAAGGCGTCACAAAGTTTTTGTAATTTTTTATTTTTGAATTGTTTTCCATTGTCACTGATGAGGCAATGAGGAACACTAAAGGGACAAATGATGTGATGATTGATGAACTCACATATTTTCTCAGCTTTCATGGAGATGAGTGGTATGGCTTCCACCCATTTTGTGTAGTATTTGGTAGCAGTGATGATCCATTGATGGCGCTGGGAAGAATGGGGGTTGATCTCTTCGAAAAGATCCAAACCTCATTAAGAGAAGCGCCAAAGGTCACGGGTGACTTGTAAGGCATGACTGGGTGTGTGATGAAGGTTGGCATGTTGTTGGCATTCTACACAATGCTTTACATAGTCACAATAATCATGGTTAAGCTTTGGCTAGTAATAGCCTAGACGAAGAATATGCTTAGCCACAGCAAGGCCACTGAAGTGACCTCTACATATGCCATCATGAACTTCCTTAACGGTATAAGGAATTTCAGAACTTATGAGGAATCGTAAGAGAATACCATCAAAGCCACGCTTATAGAGGAGGCCCCATGATGACATAACGAGAGACCTTTTAAAGGAAGGCGCGTTGTCCGTTATTAGTGAGATCGGGGGTAAGATGGAGAGAGAAAGATAGTCAGAGTATTGTCTATACCAAAGGCCACTCGGATCGGGGGTAGTGGTTCCCATAGAGTAAAATTCGTGAGGTAAATAAGAATGTGATTGGATTTTTTGTATGGTGACAAAGATTTTAGAATCAGCAGTGAAGCGGGTATTTGAGAAGCCAAACAGGCCATGGTATATGTAATTTTGTTGGCCTGAACGAGGGACGTTTACGAGGGATAATGGTCAAAGGTGGTCAAAAGTATGTCTACATGATGTTTATACTTTTGAAGTATCTCATTACTACATGGGTATATACCATTGACCTGGTTTACGACCAATTGGGAATCACCAAAGATGTTGATTGATTTGACATCTAGGGCATAGGTGGATTAGAGACCTAATACGAGTGCTTCATATTCAAAAATGTTGTTTGTACAATAAAAATCTAGTTTCAAAGACAAAGGCATGGGCTCACCATCAAGTGGAATGAGGATAATACCAACCCCACCCCCACATTGACACTTGGAACCATCGAAGAAGAGTGTCATTTGATAGGCGGGTTCATCCAAGGAAAGGGTAGCAATTGACTCATTTGGAAAGTCAAAATTAGAGGGTTGATCCCTGTAATAGGTGCGTCGGCCAATTGGTCGGTGATAGCTTGGCCCTTGATGGAATTTTGATGAATGAATTCAAGGTCAAGGTTATCTAAAAGTATAAGCCAACATATGACACGCTGATTTTGATAGGCTTGGCATACATGAAGTGTAAGGGGTCGGTGTTGGTCACAACATAGGTTTTGTGGTTGAGTAGGTAATGGTGGAGTTTTGTGGCAACAAAAACTAAGGCTAATAAAAAAATTAGGATGGGTGTATCAGGTTTCATAGTCCAAAAGAGTATGGCTTATGTAATAAACTACCTACTCCCTATGTTGTTCATCACGATGAGTGAGCATGGCTCCCAAGGAGTGATCGGTAGCTGAGATGTATAGGTAGAAAGGTTGATCATCTTTAGGTGGAATGAGTATGGGTGGTTGGAGAAGGTATTGTTTTAGGGCCTCAAAAGCTTTGTGGAAGTCATCATCCCATTTAAAGGAGACATCCTTCTTGAGCAGATGATGAAATGGTTGACACCGATCAAATAATTGTGAAATGAAATGGTGAATAGACTACAACTTTCCTTGTAGGCTATGGAGTTGTCTAAGGTTAGTAGGCAGAGGCATTTTGAGAATGGCCTTGAACTTTATTAGGGTCAACTTCTATACCACAGAGGAAATGATAAAGCCCAAGATTTTTCCTAAGAGGACCGCAAAGACGCACTTCTTAGGCTAAAGGTGAATGCAATATTTAATGAGACGGTCAAAAATGGTTTTGGATGACAAGGTGCTCGGAGTGGCATTTAGATTTGGCTAGGAGATCATCCACGTAATCTTCCAATATACGATGCATGATATCATGGAAGATGTAATTCATAGCCCACTAATATGTGGCACTAGTGTTTTTAAGGCCAAAAGGCATGACTCGGTAGCAGAAGGTCCCCCAAGGGGTGATGAATACAGTTTTGTGTTGATCCTTTAGGGCAACCAGGATTTGGTTATAACCCAAGAAGCTATCCATGAGTGATAGTATCTCCTAACCGACGGTAAGGTCAACCATTGATGAATACCAAGTAAGGGAAAGTCATCTTTTGGGCAAGCTAGGTTGAGGTCACGGAAATCTGTACACATGCAGAGTCCCCATGCCACCTTAGTGACAAGGAAAATGTTAGAAATCCAATGAGGATAATCAATGGGTAATATGAAGGAAAAATAAAGAAGGTGCTGAAGTTCTTCTTTGATGAGAAGGGCAATGTGAGGGTGATTTTCCTCATCTCTTATTTGATGGGTTTGGCATTGGGCGATTACGATATTGTGGACCACTATGGGGGTTCAATCTGGGCATGTCCGCATAAGACCAAGAAAAAGCGTGGTTATGATAATTGAGAAAAGAAGTGATGGCTTCCTGTTAAGCAACATCTAAATATTGACTGATCTTTAGGATGTGCGGGTCATCTTGAATATGAATGTTGATCTCGATAGTCGATTCATTCAACATGGTTTACGTCTCAAAGGGTAATGACCGATGAATATATGAGTCTTCTGCACCAAGGTAGGTGAGTATAGATTCATCATCCTGACATTGAATGATGTTAATTGAAGGTGTATCGTCATCGATCATTTTAAGATACAGGAAGGGAAGAGAGGAAGGAGCCACGCCTCATGTTGATAAGTCAAAGGCCCTAAGGAAATGTTGTTTATGAAAAAAAAAAGTTAGGAGGGATAGATTCTAGATCCATCGACTCCATCGGCGAAGGGGGTGATGAAGGTGGAGCGGGTGAAGAAGGTGGAGAAGGGCGATGTCCTTGATGAGTTCAATGCGGGCCTATTTGGTAGGTGGTTCAAGAAATCCGATACCACTACGTTCGTTATGTTTGTGGGTGGTACATGGAATAATGGTATGGTGGCCTTGCTCGTAAAAGCCAAAACCAAAACCCTTCCATGCACATCGGTGCAGGAAGGTGTGGGAAAAATGGTGATTGGTGAGAGACTGGAAGTCGAGGAAAATGGGCGGGTTTGTGACAGTGGTTCGGGTGTGTAAGTGGTAGTATCAAGTCCCCCATAGGTGAGACTAGTATGAAGATGAGGAGGACCATAAAGGAGGTGTTCTTGTAGGTGGTGATCATAGCAAGCAAGGGTGTTGGTGAATACTTCCATACTCTTGTGGAGTAAGGAATGTGTTGACACTATATAGCTGTATTCCCAGAGGGAGGCGTTGAAAAACCCCTTCCAAGGATCAAGTGGTTAGTATGTGGGTACCAAGAATGGATGATGTGTCGAGGTCAATGCGAGAGGTGGAGTTAATAGATTGGGAGATTGATGGGTTGGCTGTGGAGGTTGTGGTGGTAGTAGGAGTGGAAGAGGCATGTGCGGTGGAGGTGGTGAACTGTACTGGTAAGTGGAGGTGTAGGTGAAGTGGTAGGGGTCATGGAGGTAGACACCTTAATGGGTATGAGCATGTCATTGGGTTGGTAAAGCATGTTGCATGTTTTAAAAGGTGATGGATCAGCTGGGATAGTGTAGGTGTGTCCCTCATGCTCAAACTTTACACAACGATGCAAAGTGGAAGGAACGCAACCCATGACACGAATCCAAGGTCTGCCAAGCAACATGTTATATTGAAATTCCCCCTCCAAGACATATAATATCTCTAGAATAGTGTGGGGGCCCATGTAAACATGGAGGATGATGGTGCCTAGTGTAGAGGTGATAGCATTGTTGAATGAATGCAACATGACAGGATGTTTATACATGTAATTGTCGGGTATACGCATTTAAGAAAATGCATGGGATGAAATGATGTTAATGCTAGTGCCCCCATCAATCATTACACATCATACATGTATATCATTGATGTGGACATAGATGAAGAGGGTTAGGTCTGGGTCATCTATTTGGTGCGGTGTGATCTCTTCCTCTGAGAAGCTAAGGGAGGCTATTTGGTGAGTAGGGTGAGGTGTGGATAAAGGTGGTAATTTGGTGAGAGAGACTACATGATGGGGTGTGATAATGGAGGCTAGGGGTACAGGGTCATTAAGTAAAACCTCAATAGATTTAAGAACCTCCATGAGAGCTTGATGATGGGATTCTGAGGTTTGGATGAGGTCATATTGGGACATTTTGAGGGTAGATTGGTGTAATTGTTTGAGCATGGTGGATGTGTGACCACATTACAAATAGGGTATGTGGAGTCGTGGATAGTAATCGTAGGTGTGGGTGCGAGATAGTATGTTGGGTATATGATTGGTTGGTGAGTCATTTGCCTTTTCCTTACCTTTATCCTTCTGAGCACGGGTAGTAATGTGGATCATGTTGATCTGAGAAGAGTTGGCAAATGGAGAAGGTGTAGGATGGGTGGTGTAATGACATGATGGGAAAAAACCTACTAGAGGAGAAAACCCTATGAGGTGAGCTAAGCACAATGACATTTAGGTGATGGCGTGGCAAGTTCTCTGATGTGAACCATGTTAATTTCAAATCTTGGAGGTGGTTCTAGGAGCTGTGGTGGTGGAGGTTGTGGTTGTTGAGTGGACAAGTGAGGGAAGGACTAGGGGAATGGGTGTTGGTGAATCAGTGTCCTCATTGAGAAGTTCGTCATCTCAAAGTTGGCTTCCAGAGGACACAATTGGATAAGGATGGTTTTCAAAGCTCTTGCAGCTTCCCACATCGTGCCCTGGCACACGATGGTAGGAAAAAAATTTAGTGTCATCAAACCCTTTTGGCTTGGGTTTGAGGGGGTCATAAGGTCTGAGTGGCAGTAATGTGATAACAGAAGTCTCAAGGAGGTTGGTTAATATTTTGGCATAGGACCCCGCTAGTGGATCGCAATGGGAAGTGAAAGTGGGTTTGGGTGTAGGTATGGCTGATTGTTGAGGAACGGTCCTTGCAGGAGGGGGAGTGGGTTGAGCCATGGTTTTGGGTGTTGGAGTAGTCTTGGGTGTTGGTCGTGTTTGTTTGGGTAGGGGTATGGTAGATGAACGGGTAGGAGGGTGTATGGTTTCTTTGACTACCTTATTGGAGGGTTGTGGATTTTTGTTTTTGTGTTGCACCTTCTTGGGTAAAGGTGATATGGGTGTACGAGATCTAGAGGGAAAAGCAGATGGGGGAAGAGGGTGAGTTACCCATAGGGATAACAGAGGTGTTGTGAAGGTAGATGATGCAGGTTGAGCAGGGGTGTGAGAGATAGAGACTGAAGTGTAGTGGGTAATGAAGAAGTTGTTGAGGTTATTGGAGGTATGGGTGGTAAAGATGTTGCAGGTGTAGGTGTAAGTCATGTTGGGCACTTGGGTAGGTTAGAGGTTTGTGAGGAAGGAGTGGCTGTTGTGTTTTTGGTTTATTAATGGGTGGAAGTTTCTTAACCATGTTGGGAAGCTGAGGTCCTAAGACAGATGAGATAGGTGTAGGTGTGATTGGCGTAGCTGAGATATGAGTTCTATGGGTTTGGTTCTTCTGTTTGGGTGCTTGGAGTAGGGTTGGTGTCGACTTTGAAGGATGTAGCTAGATCTAGTTTGATAGGTGGATGAGTAAGGTTGGTGGTTGGGGTGACCCCTAAGGTAGTAATAGGTTTAGTCGAGGAAGATGATGTAGGTGTAGGTTTGGATTTAGATGTATGTTGGGTTATGGGTAAGGGAGTATGTTGAGCGGTGTAGAGGGTTATGGAAGAAGTAGTGATAGAGGTGGTTGTGCTCGGTTCAACTGGTCGAATATTTTTGGGTAGATAGTGGAAGTATCAGCAAGCGACATCTACATTTGTGTTGAAACAGGAAGCAAAAGATGCCCCCATAATAAGGCTCTATCCACATAATCTAGGTGATTAGCCAAACATGAGAATAACATGTCTGTAGATGATGTTGATGAGGACCCAATGGCTATTCCTGTAAAATGTGTCTTAGAGACAGGAAATTCGTTAGCTTCAACTTCCATGGGTAAGAGAGCTGAAAGTAGGTCTACAGGATCTTGGGTAGCTGATGGAGAATGCTCACCAAGAGGAAAAGGTATCTCAATTGGGTCTTGTGATAGGTGGAGGAGATGATGGGTGCTCCTCTATAGGTGGAGGAGATGATGGGTGCTCCTTTGTAGGTGGAGGAGATGATGGGTGCTCCTCTGTGGGTGGAGGAGGTAAACAAGTATCCTCCATGGAGTGAAGAAGTACGTGGGTGTCGGTTCTCTAGGTGGAGAAGCCAAAGGTGAAATAGTCTCGATATTAGTGAAGGGCTCCTCCACGGGTGAGGAAGGAGGTGAAAGGTGTTCCTCTATGGGTGGAGGAATAGGTGAGGTAGGTTCTAATACAGAAGGAGGATTTTGGGCTAGAATCTCCTCTATGGAAGGAATATGGGGTAATTGGGAAGCAATAGGTGCATCACTAAAAATAGCATGGACCTCGTGGGTATGGCTATCATGAGTTGAGGTCTCACCGGTTTGATCAGACAAAGGGGCATGATTGGGAAAGGGTTTCTTGAAGATATGTAGGTTTTGATTGGTAGGTGCATTAGGATTATCCATAGTTAACTCACCTTTCTCAAGCATTTCTTGGATAATATTTTTAAAAGTGATGCAATTTTTGTCACTATGACCCTTTACTCGATGATAGTTATAGAAGTCATGTTATTTATACCATGCGGGCATGGGGCAAGTAGGGTCAAAACCAGTGTGTGGTTTTATAGGCAGAAGGGTGATGGCCCCAGCTTTGATAAGATTTTCTAAGATAAAAGGATAAGGCTCCCTAGTTGGGGTGTATTTCCATTGTTATCATCTGAATTAAAAAGTCTAGATAGGTGAGAGATTAGATGAGGGGGTAGCCTAATTTGATGGATGATCCGGACAGATTTGAGTACCACTGCGTTAGCGGTGCCCTTGGCCTTTGAATAATTGTTCTGCGGTTTGGAAGAAGAAGAGGTATCATTCGACTTGAATGCCAAATTCTTACTACGTAATTGGATTTTCTTCTCTTCGATGGCCTGAATCTCTAACTTTCGTTCCATGGTGAATGCTTCATTAAAAATGTTTGGAAATTCTGAACCTGCAGGGTCGGTGAGATATGTCTAGCACAATCCCGTGTGAAGAGCTCGATGAGTTATATTTGTGGCGTTAAAAGGTGAGTTGATTGATCATGCTCCACCGGTGAGCGACAAAATCTATGATAGATTCATCCTCATACTGACGCGTGGAGTATAGGTCAGTCATGGTAACCTTCTTAATGATATTGATGGAGAAGTGATCTAGGAAGGCTTGGGCTACCTGATTAAATGAAAATATATAGTGTTTAGGTAACCCACTATACCAATCTAATGCAGGTCTAGTCAAAGACATGGGAAAGGTCCTTAAGAGTAAAGCATCATCGTGAGCGATTAGGTAACACTCATGTTTGAACAATCTGCAAATATTGTTGTGGGTCTTCCTCGCTTATTGAAGTAGTTGAATTTAGGAATCTCCCAATGCACGGGATGTGGACGGATAGGAATGGATTGGTGGATAAGCTCATTACAAATCTCATCATAGGTGAGAGTATTGTGGGAGACAAAAACTAATGCCTCTAATGTCCGTATCTTTTCCATCATCAATTTGATTAGGTCATTGGTAGGTGCGATGATTGGGTAAATCCTATAGCGTAAGAGGATAGGTGTTGGGCGTGTAACGGGGTGGCATTCCAAGATATGGTGCTACCGTGTAGGTAGATTGAGAAGGAGGTAGTGAAATAGGGGCACGTGCACGAATGAATAACGAGATGAAATAAGAGGTTTGGTGATATAAGTACGTATATAGAGGTGGAAGGGTCATGGTGACCCTAATGGTAATGAGGGCTAACGATTGGGGAATAGAAAGGACCACATTTTGAAAGGGGGTAGGGGTCACCGACACGGGGAGGTGGTAGTGTAGTTACGGGTATATGCGAGACAATAAGTGTGGATGAGGTTTTGTTTTGGGTGGTTGTCAAAGGTATGGTGGATGTGGCAGGTGTAACAGATGTAGTAGACGCTACAGTTATAATGGGTATAGGACGTAGATGTGAAATGGCTAGGGGTATGGTAGATGCAGGAAACACGGAGCCAGATGGGGCTGATGTAGGAGTGGGAGCAAGAGTCGGGGGAATAGATATTGGCATGTCATATATCAATTGATTCGAGGCATCTTGAGTGGATGAGTGGGAAAGGTAAAACTGCAAGGCGGCGGGGTTTTGGTCAAGGAGTCGTGTAAACTCCTCATCTCCGGTAGCGATAGTGATAGGTTGGATAGGATCCATGGTGGGTGATAAAATGGAAGGTGGTGAAGGGCTAGGTGGGAGTGGTTGACAACTATAGTGGAATACAAGGGCACTAGCTTGTCAACGTGTCAGTACCATGTGAACAGGTATTGATCAAGTTGGGATGCTTCTCTGTAAATGACACAAAAAAACAACAGGAATAGGTGAAACAGGCGGTAAAAAGTGGATTAGGTACCAAATATTGGCTGGAAAGTGGCACAGGATAACCGATGCCGGTCGGGGTAAATCAATTCCAGTTAGGGGTAACCGCTACCGGTCATTGTGGGAAATGGATAGTGAGTCAAAAACAAGGTGTAAGGTCAAATCTGACAGGTATGCCAAACCTGATGAGTTTTACAAGGTCAATGGGAATGATAGTAGTGACAGGGACTCTGAATAGTTGAAGAAGGTGAATAAATGTCCTTTTGGGTAGGTTAACCAAAATGATAGTGAACCGACACCGGTTGGGTATAACCGATGTGACAGTCATAGGGTAACCGACAACAACATCATTGGACCGACACCGCCTGGACAGACGCGCTCACTTTGTGAAATAAAACAGATTGATGAAAGAAAAGTGGTTGTGAATTAAAATATGATGTGGAATCAAACCTAGAATTCTAAGAATGATGAGAATATGGTCTAGGTACACTCATATGAAGCGAAATACACCAACTATGATGAGGAGCGTGCAAGGATGAACAAGAAATATGAAGAACGTGACCTCTCACCTCAAAATGCAAGCCAAGCAAAAACACTAAGAAAAATGTGATCCTAAGAGTGATTTTTCGATTATGTTTGTTTAGCTTATGCTATTTAAGGACTGACACATGAACTGTAAAATAGAGTTTTTTGGTGAGGATGGCTTCCTACAAAGAAGGAGATCTAAAATGTGAGGTTTCGGGTATGTTATGGCGGGGTGGGATTTTCTCGAAGTATGTCTTGACAGAGCAAATGAGCTCGGGAGTACTTACCAATCCTTAGATCAGTGCGATCGTTGATAGGCATTCCCAGGAAAGATGTTGTTTAATAATATGTATTTGTTTTGAATTTGTGTAATTTGGCAAGACTCGGAGAGAGAGATGTGTTTTCTACGATTCGTTTGTCAACCATCAATTGGGAATGACTTCCAGTGTATAGGTTACCCTCAATTAATGTGAGCTAATGCGATAAATCAGAATGCAATGCACTTATTTTAAGCCCAAATCGAAATATGAAGTTCGATGACACAAATGGATGAATAGGAAGAGGGATGCTCTTTCACTAAAATGCAGAAAACAAGAAGAAATGATTCTTTTTAAGTACACCAAAAGAAAGGTTTCTTTTAGAGAAAATAGAAAGAAAAATAGGGTTACCAAGGAAGAAAATTAATGTGTATGCTTTTCAGAAGGGAAAAAAACACACAATTTTCCTAGGAATGAATAAAATGTGAGGAACCTCGAATGGGTCCCACCGGGCATGCCAAAATGTTTCACCTGATTCTTAGAAATTTCTTTGAAAGTGACAAAACAGATAGGGTAATGGGCGTAGGAGGAATACCTGTTGAAATGTTGGTTATTGGGTTGTTGAGCGCATATGACTTCTGAATCCACAACTGATCATGAGAGCTTCCTTTTGGCTGGGAGGAACTACCTGAAATGGAACACAAGACCACCAGAAAGAGTTAAACAATATGTGCAGTGAACTACCTAGCATGTGCTAGATCCAAGAAGTGTGATACTTCCTAGATGACTGTCAATCCACTATTTAAAATAATTTAATGCTGGTAATGAAGTAAATCCTATTGTAATTGAAATGATTTAGGTATCTCATTAAAAACACAATAAGAAAGATCTAATCTAATAGGCTAGGTTAAAATAAGATCCGAAGGTCAAGTAGTTGGTTCTGGTTCTCTACAGGTCTGACAGAGGTCTTAGGCAAGTCACAGGTGATTAAGGGTGATGTGAGAATAGATGGGGTAGGTTACTATTTTGGGCTGTATTGGTAAATACAAAGATCGACGCCAGTTAAGGGTGACCGACGCCGGTTGGGGAGAACTGGTGCAGTTACTGTGGAAAACTGGGAATGCCACAAAATGAGCTTTGGGTCTCCCTTGTGATTGCACAAAGGACTTGGTTGGCCAGAATGAGGTATTAGGCTATTTGGGTGGGATTTGGTGAAGTTTTAATGGGTATGTGGAGGGGTGAGTATTAAAGGAGGTCAATGGGTGGCTAAGAGAACAAAAGGATGACAATACAATGATGAAATGAATGAACCAAAGGAGTACAATGTTCTACTTACTTGACATCCAGTTCGGATATCTCGTGAGTGATGGATGAAGGAGATGGTAAGAGGTTGAATGTTGTTGAGGATCAAAAACATTGGAAAGCTTCGCATGGGCTGTATGTGCATTCATTTTTGCTTGGTTAGATCAAATCTATGATGGGTGATTGCTGGATGGTTTCAGGATAATGCTAGATGCCTGTAAGAGAAAATGCTTGATCTCCTTCCTTGCATGCGTGTTCTCATAGAAACTTGTTCTCAAAAGATGTGATATCTCTCAGGAATCTGCCAATGTTTTCCAACCTCAAAAATAAGGTTGTTTTGGGATTAAAAGGTGGCGGCGGTAGTTCGGTTTAACCGGTGGCGGTTAAGGGTAACCGCGTCGGTTAGAGAGGGATTTCCTAGGTTTACTAAACTAGGCATATCCCCTTGATTTTCTGGGATTTCGTGTCGTTAACCCATGGATTAGGATAGAAGCTTCTTGTAAGCATGTGGGAATGTGGTTAGAGGGAATGTAGGCATTGATTTTTAGGGTTTGGGTAAATCTTAGTTAGTTATGGCAACTTACTAAGAATAGGTCTTAGGGTGAGTTGGCTTGGTGAGATGTCTAAGTGAGATGTAAGTGTGAGCATTATCTAAATTAAGATATTTAAATAATAAATATGGTGAGGATAATGAAATAATTTAATTAAATAAATTAAATTAATATTAATGGGGTGAAGGGGGCCATGGTTAGGTGAATGTGTTTAATGGTGTTTATTTTCCAATGGACAAAGGGGAGTGTGACCCAATTTTGGTGTCTACACTAAGTAGCTTCGTATTTCACATTGTTCAGATTTTCTTTTAGTTTTTAGTCATATGCGAAGGTTGAGAAAATAAAATTAGTCTAAGTATCTTTGTATTTAACATTTTTCATATTTACAAAAAATCGGTGCAATGGAATTGTTCCATATTTAACTTTTGTCAATATTTTCATTTGTGGCAATGGTTATCCAACAAGAATTAGCCATTTTTCACATTTGTCAGTGTTTGTTAGAATTTTGAAAATTAAACCATCCAAATTGCTCCACATGAGTCCATTTCTTCCTTATGTCATTTTGGCTACACTACGAAGTGTAAAATAATTGCATTTGAACATGTTTATTAATCTTCTGATTGTGTCAATTTTCACAAGTGTTAGGGTGTCAATATTTACTTTGGCTTAGCCACTTAGATTATGACACCTATCTTTAGATTTTGGACCCAAAATTTATTTTAAAGTTTAGCTTATTCCAGGGACTTTAATTCTGCCTAAGGAAATCTAGTTAAAGTTATGTGGAAAGACACCAAGTGCATATTGTACCAGTCATTAAATCTTTGACAAGTGGCATCATTTGATTGAGTTCTTTTAATGTCTTTGATTTTGTATTTTTTTGAAGCTTTTTAGTATGCGAAATAGTAAAATAATTAATTAAAGACAAGTGTATATGGTTCTGTTATCTGTTTTTAATTAATTGTCTTCTAACTTATTAGATACACTACAAAGTGCAAGCTAATTGAAAATCGACGCGTTTCGTATCTTACTTTTTTCACATATTTTTAAACTTTCTTTATTCCACGAATTTTTAAACTTTCTTTATTCCATGGATTGTGAACTTTCTTTATTCTGTGGATTGTGAAATTTCTTTATACCGCGGGTATCTATTTCTTTATACCGCGACTTTCAAAATTTTCTTCATTCTGTGGGTTTTTCAAAGTCTATGTTTTGCGGGTTTTCCAAGTTTCTTTGTCTCGTGGATTCCAAAATTTGAAAATATTAGATATTTTTTTCCTGCATGCCTTCTACGACCTATTTTTTCTATACTTTTCTAATATATTTGCATGTGTTTAACTAAAAAGAACTATGTAGCTAGTTTTTTGTCTTCATAATCTGTCAAAGCATTAAAATGGCTAGTTCTGCCAGTTTTTTGATGGATAAGTATCATCTTTTGAATGAAACTAATTATAATATTTAGAGAGTAAGGTTAAAATCCTCTTTCATGGCTAGGAAGCTATGGGATCTGGTGACTAGTGTGGAAAAATGACCCATTGGTAGATAAGCAAATCTTGAAAAACCTTATCTCCTTCTCTCAGAGATCATAGGAAGCTCTCTCCATTCTTTTGCAAAGCATAAAATACAAATTATTTATACATATAGGTCATATGGACTTGCTTGCTAATTCTGGAAGTAATTAGAGATAATGGATGAAGGAAGTCGTTTGTCAAAAATAATTAAGCTAGTTTTAGAGTTGTTCACAACTCCCATGAAGGGGATGAGAAAATAGTCAATTATTTAGCTAAAATTAAGAACATTAAAGCTCAATTAGATGGTGCAATTGTGAATTATTTCAAGATAAGATTTTTTACTTTATAATTTAGATTAACATTCATGAAAATTTCAAAAACTACATCTCAATTCTGAATTCTAAGTATCAGAATGAGAATGATCTTCCTGACTTAGACACTATGTCTTCTCTACTAATTCAAGAAGAGCGTGTTATGGAAATTTTGATTCAAAATAGAATGCTTCTCAAGATCCATTCTCACAAAATCATAAGTTTTCTCAGAATAAGAATAACAACAATTAGAATCAGAATCAGAAATCTAATATTAGATCAAGATTCAAGACAAATCCTAAGCATAATTCTGCTAAAAATAGTCAAAATTTCAAAGTCAAGTTTAATGGAACTTGCAAAAAGTGTGGCAAATTTGGGCATAAAGAATCTGATTGTAGAGTAAATACTAATAAATCATCTAAGAATAATAATCCTCAAAATCAAAATAAAAATCAGAAGTAAAATAGAGCTAATGTAGATGAGCAGTGTATTGTCATGTTTATCGGCCTCTCATCTTCAAATGACAAAAAATAGATTCTTGATAGTGGTGCCTCTATGCACATGACTTGTACTCTCGGTATCCTCTTAGATATAGTTAAATGTGAGGAGAATATCTATCTAGGAGATAACTCCATCATTAGATCTAAAGCTTGTGGGAATGTTAAGTTGTCAAATGGTGTAATTAGGAATGTCTTGTATGTTCCTCACTTTAAAAAAATATTTGGTCTTTCTTTCAGCTAACTAAATAAAACTATAAATTTTTTTTCTTTTAAGATAAGTGGTATGTAAAAGATAAGTTTAGTAATGTTATTCCTTCTAGTATTCAAAAAATGTCTTATATATCTTTGATGGTTTTGTGTCAAAGTCTTGTTTTTCTTCCTCTTCTAGGAATGAAATCTAGTTGTGGCATGAAATATTAGGTCATGTTAATTTCAATTTTTTTAATGAAATGTCTAGACTAAATATTTTAGTTCATCTCCCTAAGTTGAAATCATATCATGAGACTTGTGAAAGTTGCCTACGTGGTAAGCAACATGTTGAACCATTTCACAAGCATCATGATCCCAATTCTTCTCAGATATTAGAACTAATTCATAGTGATTTAAGAGGTCCACTTGAGGTTCATTCACTTAGTGGTGCTTTGTATGTTGTTTTCTTTATTGATGACTTCTCTAGAATGACTTGGTCCTACTTTATTAAGAAGAAGTCGATGTCCTATCTAAGTTTCAGGAATTTAAATCTCTAGTTGAGAATTCTTCTAATCTAAAAATTAAGAGAATTAAGACTGATAATGGAGGTGAATATGTTAGAATTTTTTTGATGATTTTTGTATGTCATGTGGGATTTAAAAGAGAGTTGACTACTCCCTATTCCCCTCAGCAAAATGGCATTACAGAAAGAAAGAATATGACTGTTTTAGAAATGGCTAGGACTATGATTCATGATTCTAATGTGCCTAAGTTTCTATGGGCTGAAGCTATGAATAATATTTTCTATATTATTAATAGAGTGTCTACTAAATATCTTCATCAAGCTACTCCTTATGAAGTATGGACAAAGAAAAAACCAGATGTTTCTCACTTAAGAATATTTGGTAGTCCTGCTTCTATCTTCATTCCAAAAGACAAAAGGAAGAAGCTCGATCCAACTTCCTTTTCTTGTATTTTTTGGATATGGTTGTAGAAATAAAGGACTGAGAGTTTATGATCCTTTCAAGCATGACATTGTTGAAAACAAAAATGTTCAAGTCTTAGAAAAGACTTTCTGTGATGCTTCTCATAAAATCTCCTCTATTTCTCCTGAGATAGAGCCTGATAATATTTCTCCTAACATTATGGAAACAAAATTTCAAGAGGTTGATTATCCTAATTTAGATATGATGGAGATTGAGGGGGATTCATCTCAAAATGTATTGCATCATAAGGTTCATAAATGGGCTCAAAGTATTGTTCAAAACTCTCAACCTTCTAATCTTAGAAAATTGACTCGTAGTCAGCACTCTTATCATTCCTTGATGACCCTTTATGAGGTTGAACCTGTAATAACTATAATATTAAGTGCATCATAATGTTTAGTTTATAGTTAAATAATATAGAATAGTTATATTCTTATTATTTAAATATAAACTATAGATTAGGTTTTGTTAGTTATTAAATTAACTAACTATTAATTAAAATTGGGGTGTGCCTCGTCACTTAATAGACATAACCCTTGGGTTATTTATATATGACTATGGGTCATATTTGAAATGTATTCGAAATAATCACGTGAATCTTTATTGATCACGGGTAAAATAGGGGGTAGAAGGAGGGAGGAGTTACTGGACTGTAAAGTAAATATTTCTCATATTAGTGGAATATTCTTCATGGTTTTTTACCCATTTACGGGTTTTCCATGTTAAATCATGTGTCAATGTGTTCACTTATTTATTTTTTAAGTTATTTCATTTATTGTAATGTTATGTTATAATGTTTAAATAATATTTAATGTTATGTCATTTAATATCTTAGCCCTAACATGGTACCAAAGCGAGATAATTAAATTTAATCTAACCACCTAACTTATTAAATGAAAGGGTGCAACCATTGGGAAGTTAGGTAGTTGGGGTGAAATATTATATAACCCCTTCCCCTCCCATCTTCGAATATTAATTACACATGTGGAAGATATTTGAAGTCTCGCAACAAATAAAATCATTCGAATTATTCAACTTGCAAAACCAAGGTAAGAACTATTAAATATTTTTGAAATATTTTGTATAGTTTATAATGTATGCAAGAATTCAAGAAAAAAACAAAAAAATTCCAAGTGAAAAATAAAGTACACATGAGACAAGATTCGGGAAAATAGGCCATTTGAATTTTTTCATTGGTCATGTGAAAACTATGGTCTCTTGGTAATATTGTTCTTTTTAAATTTTTTTGAAAAATGAAATCCTATTTTATTTTTGAATAATTCATTCAGAATTTTCTTTGTATCTAAATCTATACATTTTTATAGTATTCATACTTTATAAAACTATATATAGTTGTTATATAAATATATATATAAACCTATAAAACTAAACCTAACCGAAATACATATAAACTATATTCAAAAGTTATATTAAACTAAAAACTAACCCTAAAACTATTGGAGCGGCCCCTTCCTACGGTGACCCTCCTATTTTTGTGCCAAGTGGCACATGATTCGATATCTGTGTAGCCTCCTATTATCCCTCCACATGGCCTCCTAAGCGAGCCCCTCTCGTTGTCGTGACCATCCTAAGACCCCCACCAACTTCCCTTCCTCTGTTTTTATGTGGGTTTAGTCCCACATGGGGCACAAATCATTAATGGGAAGGTTTTATAAGCCTTACCTCACAGATTTGGTGGTGTGACTTAGGTCACACCACCCATTGTTTTGTTTTCCCCTCGCAGCACGGTTGACAACTTGATCAATACAAACGCTGACTCGACCATGGTCCCTTCTTTGATATGGAAGTGATAATAATATGCGTTATAGTGCAATCATGTTAGTTTGAATATAAGTTTGAATAATATATTGCATTCGATTAGTAATGTGGTTTAAATAATATGATTTAAATGGCTCACTGAGTTAATGAGATGACTCAACCAAGTTGATTTAGATAGCATCATATCAAGTTGATTATATGGGAAAGAGCCCAAATATATATATATATTATTATATATATAAAGAATATATATATATATATATATATATATATATATATATATATATATATATATATATATATGATTTTTTTAGAAATTATAAAACAATTTGTTTATTTATTTTAATATATATAGACAAATTATTAAATTTTATTTTGTAAAAATGATAAAATTATCATTTTTTTATATATACCTATATGTCATTTTTTTGTTGTCATAATTTTATTGTGAAACTAAAAAAATTCACTCATGTTTCGATTCAAATTATTGATATCATTCTAATTTTTCGTGTATAGATTCTTTTTATACAGGATCTCTTTTTTGTGACATAAAAGTGATCGAGATCAATTACAAGGATTGAAATACAACAGGGATTTATCTATCGAACTCTTATTTAATCCTTGTTTGTTAATTGTTTATCATTTTTACGCACAAATGGGATCTAATCAATTTTCAATTGAAAAATCACAAATGTTGAATGGAAACAACTACAACATTTAGAAAATATGATTGAAAGAAAAAAATTGGCTTGCAAATTATGGGCATTTGTAAGTGGAACAAAGAGAGCTCCTACCGGAAGACATGCAATTGTTGATAATGTTGCCACATATCAACAAAAAGTACAAGAGGAAATGTTGATTATCTTGTGAAGCGTACAAGATGACTTTTTGCTTCATATCAGAAATCTTGAAAGTCCTAGTGAAGCTTGGACACAATTGGAGTCGATGCACTGAAGGTACACGTTTATCAAAAGTTATTAAATTGATTTTAGAGCTCATGACAACTCCCATGAAGGGAGATGAAAAAGTAATTAATTATCTAGAAAAAATCAAAAATATTAAATCACAATTAGATGGATGTGGCAATAACTTGATTCATGATAAATTGCTCTATTTTATTATCCAATTAAATATCCATGAAAAATTTAGAAATTCAATTTTAATTTTGAATTCTAAATATAAATCAAAATAAGATATTCCAGATTCAGAAACCCTTAGTGCTTTCTGGTTAAGGAAGAGCAAAGTTATGACTAATTTTGATTCAAAATAAAATGCCACATAGACACTTCTTGTTCGAAATCAAAATATTCTAGGATTAACAAGAATCAAAAATTAACTTTTAAAGCTCCTAGTAAAAACAAGAAACTAGGAAACTTAAAAGTTAGTTTTGATGGTAAATGTCATAACTGTGGGAAATTTAGACATAAGAAAGAGGATTGTAAATTTAAAAATAAATCAAAATTTCAAAAATAAGAAATGGAATAAATTAGATCAAAATCAAGATAATGATGATAATAATGAGAATAATCATAGTGCTAATATAATATCTTTATAAATTACTTCTAAATGAAAAGTATATATTTTTCTATTTGTATACTATTGAAAAAGGAGTTGTTTTTTCATAATTAACTCAGATAAATTAGAAGTAACTACAACTGAAAACATACTCAAATAGCTTATATGTGCTTTTGTTTTGTTTTTGATAATTTATTCAAAAATAGAACTATTATTCATCTTTTGGCATGAAAAATTGATCATATATGATATGTATAGGATTAAATGTATTGAAAAGTGCTTACATGATCATTGTTTGAAGAAAAATCCATGGGAAGTATCCACAATTAGTGGATTATGTTTTTAGTGAATACTATGATTATTCTTGTATAACTTGATTATCTGATATGTTATCAAGTCTTATCTCATTTGTAAAAGGCTTACAATAAAGATATATGTGTTTTTTATAAAACATTTCTTAGTATGTGAAACTAAAATATTATTATATGCATATCAAATGACACTTGGGGATGCCCTTGCATTTGTATTGGAGACGTCCAATACTGATTACATCTAATACATATTTTATAAGGATAGTATGTTGAAAATTTTCAACATATTTTTTAACATGGTTAGTTGTTAAGCATATTGTTAGTTGTTATATAACTAGTGTTTAAATTTTACAGATGGTTAAAAGTGAAATCAATAATGATTTATATGCTTATTATGTCTATATGGATATTATGACTCTAACCATGTTGATGTTGTGTTGGATAGAATATATATTGGATATTTTTCAAGTTGTTTGGTGTAGGAACCATTACTTGGAACAACTAAAAGAAACCCAAGTGGTCTTAATTTCTTTACTGAGGTAGAGAAGTACAATGGAAGAAGCAAAGAAGCTATGTGGCTAAAGAGATTGTTGGAAGAGATACACATGGAAGTAGAAGGAAGTATTCCTATTCTATGTGGTGGTTAGAGTTTTATTACTCTTGATAAAGAATCTAGTTCAACATCAGAGAATGAAGCATATTCATATGCATGTTATCCGAGAGAAGGTTCTATGTAGTGATAGAGATCTTTAGTTCTTTTATATTGAAGATTATATTGTAGATATGTTTACGAGCCATATTGTGTTGTAAAATACTACAAGTGTGTGCAATTCTTGGCCTTTCAGAGTTGACATTAAGGGGATTGTGCATGTAATGCCAACTCCTAATGGTTTTCCAGTTGATTGACTCCTCTTCCTCTATAATTCTACTCTGGTTAAAATCATTGTAAAAGATCTTGTATGATCTAAAGTAAAATGATAGAGTTTACATGTAAAATGATAGATTTCATGGGGAAAATACAGTCCAGTGTGTGCATCCAATTGTAAAGGAGGTCATTATGTTATAAAAGGCTCCTAAATATGTGATATAAGAATATTTCCACAATAAATGGTGAGATATATTCTCATAAATCTTGCTTAACCTAAATCGTATGTCCGATTTATGGATTCCAAATCCTTTTGTACCGAAAGGTAAGTTGAGTGTGATGAAGGTGTTATAAATCCTTCAAAAGTACATGTGCTAGCCTAAACCTTTAGAGTTTATGCATTTGTAGATCCTATTATACAAACAAGTAATTTTGGAAAATGGATCCCCACTTCATATTAAGGGGGAGTGTTAGAACTATAATATTAAGTGCATCATAATGTTTAGTTTATAGTTAAATAATATAGAATAGTTATATTATTATTATTTAAATATAAACTATAGATTAGGTTTTATTACTTATTAAATTAACTAACTTTTAATTAAAATAGGGGTGTTCCTATCACTTAATAGACATAACCCTTCGGGTTATTTATATATGACTATGGGTCATATTTGAAATGTATTCGAAATAATCACGTGAATCTTTATTGATCATGGGTAAAACAAAGGAAGGAGGGAGGAGTTACTAGACTATAAAGTAAATGTTTCTCATATTAGTGGAATATTCTTCATGGGTTTTTACCCATTTACGAGTTTTCCACGTTAAATCACATGTCAATGTGTTCACTCATTTATTTGTTTAAGTTATTTCATTTATTGTAATGTTATGTTATAATGTTTAAATAATATTTAATGTTATTTCATTTAATATCTCAACCTTGACAAAACCACCATCTTTTGAAGAATCATGTCAAGATGAGAGATGGATTCAGGCTATGAAAGATGAATACAATGCTTTGATTAAAAATAACACTTGGGAACTAATCGATCCTCCTTCTAAGCAAAGTATTGTAGGATCTAGGTGGTTGTACAAGATCAAGTATAACTCTATAGGATAAATTGAGAAGTTTAAGGAAAGTTTGGTAGATCGTGGTTTCACTTAGAAACTTGGTCTTGATTATCTTGAGACTTTTTCTCCTATAACTAAAATGGGCCTGTTAGAGTTCTTCTTTCTTTGGCTGCCAAATATGGTAGGGAGATTTTCTAAATGGATCTTAAAAATGATTTTTTAAATGGTGACTTAAAAGAAGAGATCTACATGAGTTATCCTAAAGGTTTTAGAGAACCTATTAAGGAACTTTATGTCTGTAAGATGAAAAATTCTTTGTATGGTCTTAAGAAAAATCCTAGAGCTTGGTGTGCTAAAATTAACAGTTTCTTTCAAGATCTTGGATTCTCTAACTTTTGTTCTAATAATGATTTATTTGTTAAGTTCAAAACAAATTATATTATCATTATTGTTCTTTATGTTGATGATATTTTGATTACTAGCAGTGATAGAAATTTAATTGTTAGAATCAAAGAAAGGTTAAAACAATAGTTTGAAATGACTGATTTAGGTTTGCTAAATCATTTTCTTGACATGTTTATATTTCAAGATCATAAGTCTATAGTTGCATCTCGATCTCAGTATGTTGTGAATTTTCTTAGAAGATTTAATATGATTGACTGTAAACTTGTTACCATTCCTATTGAAATTGGCTTAAAGTTAGATCCTAAACCAATTTGTGCTAAATTTGATCCTACTATGTATAAATAGATAGTTTGTGGTCTAATTTATTTGACTATTATTAGACCTGATATTTCTTATGCAATAGGAGTTGTCTCTAGATTTATGCAAGATCCTTATGAGGATCATTAGAAAATGGAAAAATAATTTTGAAATATATTAAAGGAACAATTAATTATGGTCTGTTTTATTATTCTTGTAATGATGCACAATTATTTGGCTATTGTGATTTTGATCATGTTGGTGATGTTGCAGATAGAAATTCTACTTCTGGATATGTTTTCAAGTTGGGTATAGGTTCCATCACTTGGAGCAGCAAGAAGCAACAAACAGTGTTTATCTCTTCTACTAAAGCAAAGTATAAAAGTGTTATGGAAGCTATAAAGGAAGCTATGTGGCTTGAAATACTTTGTTGGATGAATTGCACATGGGCATCAAAGGAGCACTAATCTTCTATGTGACAACCAAAGTTGCATTCTCTTTTAAACAATCTAGTTCAACATCAAAATACCAAGCATATTGAAGTTCATATGTACTTTATTCGAGAAAAAGTCCTGAATGGTGATATTGATCTCAAGTTTTGTTCGACTAAAGATCAAGTTGTAGATACCTTTACAAATCCACTGTGTGCCATGAAGTTTTTCAAGTTTCATGTATTATTGGGCCTATCAAAGTTTCTATTGTGGGGGAGTGTGCATGACAATGCCACCTCTTAACAACTATTATAAAATTTCAATACTTCCTCCATTTTTTAATAAGTAAATGTGTTACACTATGTGTGAAGTTACTTGTAAATCTCAGTGAAGATTTAGTTATAGGTATGCCTTAGTTTATAAAAGGCTCCATAATTTGATGTAAGTCTTCATATGTAAAGCACTAGTCTTAAGAATTTTTGTATGGGAAGATCTGTATGATTTTTCTTGTCTCTGCATGCTAGCTAGAATCACTGTTGTTGATTCATGGATCTGTAAATCCTTTTGTAGAAAAAGATAATTTGGCATGTTTTTTTATATGTTCCTTTGCATTGTGGTTTTTATGGAAACCTTGGAACACTGTTTTGAACCACATAAAAACAATGTCTCATGGTCTCACTAAAATCCAAAATGTATTTATAGTATGACATAAGGAACTAATGTTAACATGTTTATGCATGTTTCTCCCACTTAACATTAAGGGGGAGTGTTGGGGTTGATAATGTGAAGTGGGATATCATTTGATAAACCACCACTTACGACCCTTATTAAAAAGTTTATTTAAAATAAACTTAGTTAGTCTACACAACCTCGAATAGAGTGAAATGACATGACTATTCACCCATCCTATATAAATAGGATGATCCCGCATGAGATTGACTACTGTTACTTGAGCTATTAATCAAGACAAAAAAACTTGATATTTTTATGTAAGTAATTTGTTTATTGTGAGGCCAAGGAGTGAAGTGGAAGTGCTAGGTTAAACTATGATAAATTCTTAATATAAGGAAATGTTTTATCAAAGTGGGGTTTTCTCCTTCGGGTTTCCACACTTAAATATAGTGTTATCTATCTCATTTTACTTTCAGCTTGTTTACTTTCATCTCATGCTATTAAGTTCTGTAATTCACTATCTGTAATAAGATAAATCTATGATTAAATTGATTGCACAATATAATCTATAATCTTTGGCATTTATTTGTGAATCTATAATTTTTTAATTATACATTATGTCTAATTCCTAACAGGGAGTTTGAGCATTTTTAGTGGGTGAGGTAGCAGGTTTGGAAGGAATGGTTTTCTTTGGTTAAACATTAGAAGGCTTTCTAGGACTAACATTGGATGCATGATTAACTTTATGTTTAGTATTAGAAATTGGGGAAAAACCATAGGACTTACTTGTCACAAAATTTTCTTTATTGTTCACTATCAAATTTGTTTTCTCCTTTGCGGATTCCATTGATGGCGGGAGTTGGGATCCACTATTGATTATTTTCATTTACGGGAATTCTACCAGAGGATCCTACTTTTTTATTCTTTTCAATAGGTTCTTAGGAGGATGCCTCCTTTTGAGACCTAGAGTGGGTGAAAACAACACACGAGAAGCTCGGTGCCTCTTCATCATCATCATCTTCACTTCTTGATTGATATTCAATGAGACCATATTGGGTATCACCATCCACTTCTTCAATTTGGAGAACATTTCCATCTTCACTTTCTTCTTCTGGTTCCTCCACTTCTTCTTCTTCCTCTTATTCTTCATCCTCACAAAGTTGTGTTGATTGGAAGTGCCTCGAGAGCAATCTGCGTGGAGGTAGATAAATTCTTTTCCTTTTTAGAGGATTTGCATTTCTTGGTGAATTTCTCATGGTGATTTGGGCAAGTTTCTTCTTTAGATTTCTTATATCATTTTCTATTTTTTGAACCATAGGATCCATGGGAATAGAGCCAGAACTTTGGCCTTTTTGATTTCCATTGGGATTCTTCACTTTTTCATGATAGAATCAAATCATCTTACGTTTCAATGGTGTAGTCTTGAGCTTCTTTCAAATTTCTAGGTTGGGATCTTATGAGGATGAACCCAACTTCAGGTAGCTAAGAATTGATGAAAAATCTCTTTATGTTATCATTAGAAGGAATGGCTTTGTTCGGTATTCTCTTCATCATTTGGTTATACTTAGCTATAAAATATCTCATAGCTTCTAGGCTCTTTCTTCATCTGCACCAATTGTACCAAGAGATATTTATAGTCTTCTGTGGACTTGAATTTTTCTTCAAAACAAGTTATAATATCATCCCAGTAAGTTATTGATCTAGCAATTAGAAGGTAAAACCATTTAGATTTTTTTTCCTGTAAAGATTCTATAAATATCCTAACAAACACATATTCATGTTCAACTCAAAGCACACCACAAGAGGTGATAAATGCAGCCACATGTTCTTCGGGGAGTTAAGAACCATATCTAATGAATTTTGGAAATCTTTTTCTTGACCCTTGTGGTAGCTCATGAAGATGTGGGAGTAGGGCGAGAGGACCAATATTTCTTCCCCATGGCACAATTTTTGAGGTCTATCTTCATCACCCATTATGGCTTCAACTCTTGCCTCAATTTATGCTCCTTACCTTACTTATGCTTTGGATGCGGCTCTTTCCTCTTCTCTCTCTTGATATCTTTCTATTTCTTAAATTTAATCCCTTACTTTGGCTTTTGCTCCTACTTCAGCTTCTACTCTTTCTTGAGCTTCATAATTGGTTTCTATGTTGGTGAAGTTTTAAAAATATTCACCGAGATTTGGAAAAATTTTGTCCAATGGATTGACAATACTTGGAATACTAGTGCTAGGGGATTCAAGATGAAGAGAGTGACAGGGGTTGCTGATTTGTTCTTTCCTCCTTTGTAGTTATTTAAAGATGGGATCAAGATTTCCTCCTTGTCTTTGGGATCCGGTGTACTTGCAATCAACCAACTTAAAAACTTGAAGTAAAATTAATCTCTTCCTTATATCACTTGAGCTTATCTTGTTATTTGTAATTAAGCAACATGTTATTCTTCAATATCTAATACTCTTGTGGCTATGATGTATTGTGCAAAAATATCTCTATTATGCCAAATATCTTCTCTCAAATCTGAAGTGACATCTTCTTGAATGTGGATCAATAACTCAGGTCATTGGACAAGAGAGTTACCTAGATAGCCATTAGTGGGAGTCATAAGGCTAGATGAATGTTCAAATTCTAGATTTTTTTATATTTTTTATATTTTTAATATCATATTTTTTTAATTTTGTGGTTTATATTTGGGTGCAAAAGATGAAAAATATGACCCACAGTGGGTGCCAAAAACTATTGATGAGAAAATTTATCGGTAATAAAAATTGGTGGGTATCTTTCCAACACTTTAGGACTCTAGGTCCCTTTTCTTGAATGGTGCAACTCCATTTTTGTGAGAGAACTAAAAGGGAAATTTTTTGATGGCCAAGAGGTCAGAGATCCGATAGGAACACTCCACTGTAATTGAGGAAAATTATTGCAATTGCTTGGAAGGGGGATATTCGTTAGATGATGGGGAAAGGGAGAGAAATGTATTAGGGGGAATAATTATCTTTGCAAGTAAAAATAAGAATATTTCCAAAGTAACTTAAGTTTCACATTTAAAATTATAGAAAGAAACAACTATGTTTATGACATCAATGACAAGAGAAACCATGCATACAAATTTGCACACATTCATACATCTTGGAAGGTAGAAAATCCATTCCTTGATTGATATCTCCACAAGTTGTATACAACTAAGGAAAAGAAGAACATATGTTGAGGAAACTAAAGAATGTTATCTCTTTTATATTTCACCAAGTAGTAATCTCCTTCAATAAAAAATTTGACCACACACTTGAGCATACAAAATTGATAACCCTTAAGAATGAGGGTTTCATTACATTATATAAAATTTCATAACACTCTTCATTTACCCCCAAGTGACTTTTCATATGTCCTACACAACATGTGACATTTCATATTCCTAGGAATAGGATTAAGTCCCTTTTATAATTGAAGGGTGACTTGTTACATTAGAACCTAAAGTCGCATTTAAATGAATAAGACGTGAAATGGGAATTGGACAAAAGAAAAAATGCACCCTCTTAATGAAGAATTATAAAGTTAGGGGCAAGAAGGAAGGGAGAGTGAAGATAAGGAGAGAAGAATAAGAAAGAAGATTATTCTTGATGAAGATCCCACTACCGACGGACTCTTGAAAAGTATCACTAGATTGATATTGATACCTTTGAACAACTTACTAAATCTTTCTACTACAGATGCAACTTTTTTAGCTTGTGGAATGTGAATGAAACTTAGTGACTTAATCCAACTTTCCATAATGAAGTTGATGTTCCTGCACTCTGAATACCAAAACTGATGATACCTTATGGTGTTTAAAATTACCACTCTTATTTCTTCTAGAGATTCTAATGTATCTTCATTGAATGAGAGTGGATCTCCAACCTATTTCTTGACCATGTATTCAAAAGATTTCAACAGATCATCAATTCACATCTCTTTGTTCACGACCAACACTCCAAACTTTTGAATCTAAACATGAACATAATTTTTCATCTTTTCAACATATTCTGCATATGTGTTGAGCTCACGGATGACACAATTCATAATTTCATAGTGATTCACCAAGGTTTGTGTCCAGACTTTAGAAAAGTCATCGGATTTTGAAGAAAAGACACCTTTGATTATCAAGAGGGATGATTTGACTTTGGCCATCTCTCTAACCAATGCATACACATGATCCCAGTGGTTTTTATCTACTTCAATCCCTTTTGGAGTGGTGATCACTTTCATTATCAAGGCATCCATGTACTTGAAAAAATTTAGCATCTCTCAAAGTAAAACCTTTCCTTTCTCTATAATTGTGTTAAACTATTTATCATTCACTCTTCCTTGCATGGTGAACCCTTATGTTTTTTCTAATTGATTCGGGGTTGAAGCTACTTATTGGGGTAACTTCTTCAGATGAGAGATACATGGTATCACTTGGATATAAAATCACCTTCACATATGAAGTGAGGGTCCATATGTGATCTTCTTCCTGATCTACCTTCTCTTTATACTCTTGAATTATTGTGATAAGGAGAGTGGAATATTCTTGAAACAAGTGAACATCAACCTCATGTGTCGCTAGGCCCAAGGAATTGTGCTTGTTTCATAATCAGATGGATTCATTTATTCAATGGGAATGATCACTTTTGTTCTCATAACCTCCACCTATTGATTACTCAAGGTGTCACTAAAAAAGAGAGAAACTACTTGAGCCAATATTCCTTTTTTTTGTTTGACCATCGAGGTGATAGCCAAGAAATCAAGAATGATCACTTGCTACACCATTCAAGATTTTGTTGTGATCTCATTTTATTTTTGCTCGGGATTAGGCAAGATTACCACCCCTTGCTCCAAATGTGTAGGATCATCCTGTGTAGGTGGGGGCGAAGTGCGGACACAATAGAAGAGAAGCTTGAAGATTAATAAGGGGAATATGTGTGAGTAGGATAAATCTCCCCTTTTTCTAACTCAATTGTAGGTTCTTCTACGAGTCTTACTTTTATATAATCACTTATGATGAGGGACCTCTAGCTCCACTAATTTCCTATTCGATAATTCTCTTGAATGATCAAAACTAGGAGCTTTGTCCTTGTCCTTGGAAGAAGAATGGCAAGAATCCTATCGTAGAGGGAAGGAAAGTTTTTGGATGAGATGATAACAACTCTCTTTTTCCTAAACCATTATTTTGACTACTTTATGAATGCTTATATGTGCTCCTTGATGTCACCCAACTCATGAACATTCTAAAAAACCTAAGGAAGGGGAGATGATTTCACAACCTGGATATTCAGGATCATACATTTTGGAGCCATCTTCTTGAACACCATCCTCATACCATTAAAATTTAAAATTCCTCATTTGATCAATTGTCATTATTTTATGGTCACGCTCATGGACTTCAAAATCATCCATACAATTTTCCCAATAGTCCTCCACTTGCAAATTATGACACAAATCGGGGATGTGGAAAGTTTCAGGATCAATATAAATGTCAAAATATTCCCTTTAAGGGTATGAGTGCATGTTTATAGGGGCAAGGGAATCATCCATGTTGGCAGCATCATGAGCACTTTTCCAAGTGAAAACCCCTAGGGAGATAGAAAAAGAAATCAACTTCTTCATTTTGTTCTCGGAACTTACCATTGATGTGCACTAATTTTTTACACAATTCCATCAACACGATCCTGTCGCTCGAGTAGTGAGGTAACCTTCTTAGAGAAAGTTCTAATCTTGATACTCTAACATATGAGAATGCTAAAAATTGAATGAAGTATGATCCATACCTCTTGACTAGAGAAACAAATTGTGAATGCATCCTCCAATTTAGGTTCCCCTCCAGTAAATTTAATGACATACATTATGAATGTATCATTCACCTTAGAAAAATGTTGATTACTCTCCTTCAAGAACAAGAGTGAATACTTCTCAAATAAAGGATCCATTTGAGATACAATTTGGGAAGGTGTTAGGCCCCTAAATGGTCTTGTGTTTGCCAAGGCGTAGAGTAGGTACAAAGTCATGAAGAATTTCTTGGTGGAGGGAACTAGAGAAATTGGTGGTGCAAGTTTTCACTAATGAGTTGACCCCAATAATTCACGTGTTTGAGTTTGAGGATCATGAGGATGAAAAGTGCCATCCAGTCATGAAAATATATTTCTCTCTCTTCTCTTATTACCCAACTTAGTATAATGATGACATCGAAAAAAACCTCATGAAATTCATTACGAGAAACAATCTTTGGTACACGAGAGGGATTTTTCCCTTGCTTCAACTAGGAGCTGAGAGAAATTAATTTAAGATAGGACTCATTCTTGGACCACTCTCAGATGCAAAATCATTTATGATCATGACCATGTTGTTTCCAATGGGAATCTGCATACCTTGATATATAGCTTTTGGAATGAGGAATGGTAAGACTGATCCATCATTGGATCTTATTGTTTGGGTTTTTGTTTCATAGTGTTTAGATCATGCCAAGGCTAACTCAATGATTTTCAAGGACACAAGATGTTCACCTACTTCAAACAATCCATTGGTGAAGATCTTTTCCTCGATAGGATCTCTTGGTTTGCCCAACATTTTTTTCTTGAGATCCTCTAGGTCCATGTGAGCAACATCATTGTCACCCACACTCAAGAACTTAGTTGTGAGAGCTAAAACAAGCTCAAGTCCAGTGAATTTGAACTTCATATTTTCAAAAAGAAACAATATAAGCCAAAACTAGGGAGAGAGCAAATTTTTCACTTGGAGCTGAACCTTTTTATTGTTAAACCCTAGGGTTCGGGAGCTACTTTTAGGAAAAAAATTTTGGGCTCTAAATCAGTTTGGTGTATTTTTATAAATTTTAGAATGCTCACTGAGGTTTTCTTTCCATTTTTGAGAACATTATATTTTATCAGGTTGCTTTTTAGTTTTTTTTTTTTTGCTTTTTTTATTTGTGTGCCCTAGTTTTCCGTTTTAGGAGTTTGTTGCTTTAAATGGTTTTGAAATTCTTATAAATTTATATTTATAGTAATTTTGAACTAGAGGAACTTACTATTTTTAGAATAATATTTTCCCCTCCTTGATTTGATGAAAAATGACATTTATGATATGGGTTTTTCTTCTTGGTTTTGTGATCAAATTTTTGGCTTCACCCGCTTTTTGAATCACTGGGAAACTGAAGAAGAAGTTTTTTCTAAAAAATTATTTGAGTTTTTTGCTATAAATTAATGGGGGCACCTCTGAATATTCTATTTTTTGCAGCTTGAAGGTGCTTTGGAGGAAGATATGTGGCCAAAATTTTAGCAACAACCAATTGCTAGTTTGAGAGATATGAAGAATTCAACGGTTTTGCTCATGGAAGCTTCTTGTCAAAAATGGCCATGGTAGCAGCTGAAAATAAATTTCAATGGAGTATATTGCAGTAATGGAGCAATGGAAATGAATGTACAATGAAGGAATGAAGGAATGGAAGTAATGACAATGGAGGAAAAATCTCTTTCTCGATAAAGTGAGGGTGTTGCATGCACAGCAAGAAGCAAAGCAGAATCAACACACTTTTTTCAAAAAATAGTTTTTAATATTTTAATTACTTGAGTGGGATTTTGTGTCCCAAGTTTTTGGGAAATTTGGTGCACAAAAATGTGCCTCACCCTCCTTGTGATAAGTGGCACCCCGCTGGGATTGGCTAGTGAGATGTAGTCTCTTATTTCACCAAAGCGCTATGTAGGCTGACACTTCATCCAGTAATACTGAATGGTCACCTTTGAAGCGTGTGTAGCTACCGATTCCCTCCTTTATTATGTTTACTAGAATGTTAACAAGCATAACCATAATGATATCTAACTAAGTGATCAAACAAGTATTCTTAACCATTACACTCTCTTACTTTGGGAACACATGTAATAAGGAACAAAAAATATAGATAAACCATAACAAAGATCAATTTCATAAACACATCTCCATATTCATTCACATCAATGATCATAATCCAACCATAGTTATCAATTAATCATCAAAACTAACTACATAATAAAAAATGATAAGTAATATCTAGTACATGATTCATGCACACAACTATAATAGGGCAACATAATACTAACACAATGGTGATGATCCCCATAACTATTCCCAAGCCTAGTATTTATAATGGTGGGGACTTTCCTTCACCACCCATACACTTCCTAATAATAGGCATGCTCAAAATAGCCATGCATATTTACATGCATGCTTTACAAAACATTTTCTAATAATAGATTACCTAATAATATCCTGCTTTAATCCTATTAATAGCTAAACTCATGCATGTGCTTTCTCCAAAAATAGCCAATACTTGCTTGCCAAGGTAGCCTTTGCATGATGAGCATTCCAAGTCTATTTTTAACCTATTTTGAAAAATGGGTAAGTTCTTAATCTCGCCTTCCCGCATGTACTCCCATGTGCAATCCTATTCCTCACATGTGCGCACCCTCTTGCACACTTATAAAAAAAAACCTCTACGTGTGTGAGTTCCTACGCATCAAACTTCATCCACCTTGATACTTAGCCAATTTTGGCAGCCAACATAAACCCACACTAGTTATGTTGTCCATCCTCAAGCAAGACTAGAAATTGTCGTGCAAAAATAATAAGAACAACCCCACCATGAATCAAAGAAGAAAGAATAAAGAATATGACTTGCACCAAAGAATGAAAGAATTATTCCTCCTTAGGGTAAGTTCAGCAAGTTCAGGGGCCAAAAAGGGGTCATAAGTGGACGTCATATTGTAAATAACATCAAAATCTCAACTTGTAGGGATTATTAGCAATGCATGCACTCAACATTAGAAAAACTTATATACACATGAATCGTAGCATCCGGAATCTATTTTCTAAACTACTTTTTTAAAAAAAAAAATAGACAAGTTTAGCTGTATTAAACACTCAAAATTCAATGACTTGGTATTTTCTTTTGAAAAATCCTATAAGATTGTAGTCCGTTTGCCCACGATTTGGATGACCAAAAATTGATATTTTTTTCCTTTAGTGAAAATTTAGATTCAGCTATCTATCTTGGGATAGATTTTATTTTGTATTATTTTGAGAAATATTTTTTTTAATGATTTTTTCTATGAAAGTGGTCTGAAAACATAAAGAAAATGGAGCATTTTCCCCATAACTTCATAAAGAAATATCAAAATGAATTTTTTTAATGTGTATAGAATTTTACCATGGTTGGGATGGTATAGGTTTTATCACATTCTAACAAGTGAAACAAAATTTTCAGTCTTAAACGTAGACATGATAATTCACAGAAAACGTGTCTTAAAAACCTACTATTACTAAAAATTATAAAATGATATTTATCATATTCTATTCACTTTAAAATTAATATTTCTACAAAGCCTATAGTCTCCCCTACACGATGGTACCATTTTTGTGACATGTTTTTAATTTTTCGGCATGGTTCAAGTCTGTAGAAGAGAAAATTTGATGTTTTGTTGTTTTTGATGTAAAATTTAGGATTTGATGTCCACTTTTTGGTCCCCCAACTTGCTGCACTTACCCCTTAGGTGGAAGTAGGATTGGAAATTCCTCAACCAATTTTTCTCCAATTCTCTCCATCCTTCTAACTCCTTAGTCACCTTGACGGGCACGACATTAACTATATCTCGGATCCTTTACAAGAGTCAACTCATCAATCCTCCCTTTCAAATTTTCAATAAGGTCTTCAAGTTGCTTTGTTGTGTTATCCAATGCATCCATCCTATGTGTAACATGAGGGAAACATTCCTTCAATATATCCTTGTATGCACTCTTCAGGATTGTTAGACTATACCTATTTTGTTCTACCTCTGCAAGCAACTTTTCTCTTTCCACTGTTATTTCACATGTTGATATGGATTTCCTTCAATTCTACCTTAGCCCTAGAGTCACCATACTTACTACCCTGGTAAAAACAAACCTTTCCTTTGCCATAGCCTTCTTAGCCTCTACTACTAGTGCACCATATTGCACGAGGTGTTTTTCGACCTATTCTCTGTCACGATTCTTTTTCACAAAAATAATCCTTCCACGGATTCTATGGCAAGAGTTTTCTTCTCATGCATATTCATGTGTGCCAATCCTCTATACAATGCAATGTCATTTCATACGAAGGTTGAAATTGGTTGACTAAATCTAGGCGTGCGAGTGTAATCACATCTATGATGCATTCTTCCTTTTTGTATGTTGAGCGTGTCTGCCCCTTTTCTTCCCTTAGCTCTTGTTTTAGCCTCGCTATTTCTTGATCTTTCCTTTCAAGCTCTTTATTCTTCTCTATTTCATCCTCCATCTCCTTACACATATTCTTTATATGACAATCATTTCAAACATTCTAACCCCTACCCATGTCAATAGTTTTTGAGCGCATTACATGCTTGCTCATCATTCAATACCTATGCATCAACTATTAGGTATGCCTCCCCTTGTTATGTTTTGGATCATGTTTTCGTGTGTACACTAAAAATACTGTAAAATATCCATATTTTTCTTACTGTGGTTTGAGGTAGGTGGGCCTCGAGGGCGGGAACCCCGAGAAAAAAATTTCCTCATAAACCATACTCGATATATCGTGAAACATGCTCTTCTCATATGGGTGGGTTCTTTACCCATAGGTTTTTGGGATAGTTTTGGCCCATGGTGTTTGTACCCATGGTTTTTCAAAACTTCTCAAGCATTTTCCTATTGATGTGCTTTTGGGATTTTGATAGGGTAGACATATAATTCTAGATGTGTGTGAGTTCAAGTTTGAATTTAGGAGAGTTTGTTGAGCATAGCTCCAAACAAATCTGGGTATTGTATTGAGAGAGAGTTGGCTTGTAAGAAAATTCGAGAGAGTGATTATTGGTGGATGTAACCCAAATTGGGTGAACCATGTTAAATATTGTCTTTGTGTTGTGTTCTTTTATTTTTGCACTTTAATTCCATATCTGTGATATTATTTTGCATATTAGTTTCTACTATTGTTATTATGTGTGGGATTGTTTTGCATATTGTATCCCTTATTTCCTAACAATTAGTATCAGAGCTTGGTTTGGTTTTCTAAAGTGTTGAATCATAGGGAAAATTTTAGCTTGAGTGGGAGATATGGTAGATGATGGAAGATCAAAGGTTGATACATTAAATGGGTAGAATTTATTTCTTTGGAAAATGTAGATGGAAGATTACCTTTATCAGAAGGATCTTTATATTCAGTTGTCTGAAAAAGGGAACAAACACTCGAGCATGAGGGATGTGGAATGGGATTTACTAGGTAGGAAGGCACTTGGGACAATCCGGCTATGTCTTGCATCTTCAGTATTATTTAATTTTTCAAAGGAAAAGACTACAAAATAACTTATGGATGCATTAGGGAAGTTATATGAAAAACCCTTTACCTTTAACAAGATATTTTTAATGATTTTTTTAATATGAGGATGTTTGAGAATAGTTCAATAATAGCATAAAATTTAAATTATTTTAATACGATTGTGAATATAATAGCTTCATTTACAATGGAATTTGATGAAGAAGTTATGGATTTATTAATTTTGTGCTCCTCACCTAAGATTTGGAATAGCCGGTAATGACGGTAAAGAAGCAACTTGGTTCCAGATAATTTAGAGTTGAAGTTTGAGGATGTTGTAGAGGTGATTCCAAGTGAGGAAATGTGAATAAAAATCTCTAGGTAATCTTCTACTTTAGGGAGTTCTTTGATGAGTGGAAACTAGAGGGAGAAAGAAAAACAGAGGAAGCCATGGAAAATAGAAAGATCAGGCAAGGTCAAAATCCAAAAGAAAGATGATATGCTGGCACTTTGGAAATTTTGGGCATGCAAAGAAGGACTTTTGGGATCTTCAGGACAAGAAGAAACAACAAGAAGAAAACAAGGAGGTGAATGTGGCAACAAGTAATATCTTCCAGGATGCTTTGATTTTTTCTTTGCATAATATTGTTGAATCTTGGGTTTTAGATTTGGGGGCTTCTTTCCATGCTATTCCACATAGGCATTATTTTTTTGATTATGTTCAAGGGGATTTTGGGCATGTTTTTCTTGGTGATGATGAGCTTTGCAACATATTTGGAAAAAATTTATTTCAGGTTAAGATGCAGAATGAGAATACATGGTTATTAAATGATATCAGACATGTGCCTACATTAAGAAGAAACTTGGTATCAATGGGCTAGCTAGGAAATGATGGTTATATTGTGTTATTTAAAGCAGACTCTTGGAAGGTTACTAAGGGTTCTCTTATGGTGGCAAGAGGTAAAAATGTTGGAACCTTGTATTTAACCACTGATAGCACTAATTTTTGTAATCTTGTGGCTTCAGACATAGATATAACATTGTGGCACTATAGGATTGGTCATATGAGCCATAAGGGCATGGAGATCATAAAGAAGAATTTTCCCAGATATACAAAAAAAGGTTTAGAGTTCTATGAGAATTGTGTATATGAGAAACATAATCAAGTAAAATTTCTCAAGATTGGACCTATGAAGAAAGAGAATAAGTTAGAGTTGGTACATTTTGATGTGTGGGGGTTGACTTAGGTATCATCTCTTAGGGGTTCAAATTATTATGTTACTTTTATTGATGATGCAACAAGGAAAGTTTGGGTATATTGTATTATAAATAAATCTTATGTATTTGACACTTTTGTTAATGAAAAGCCTTGGTAGAGAATGAAACATGTATTAAGTTAAAATGTCTCAAGTCAGATAATGGAGGGGGTATTGCAGTAATGAGTTTGATGATTATTTTTCTAATAATGGAATCCGTGGGAAAAAAATGGTTCCGGGAACTCCGTAGCGAGAATGGGGTGTCGAAAGGATTAACATGACAATTATGGAACATGCTAGGAGCATGAGTTTACATGCACTAGGAGCATGAGCATAATGGAAGTGCCTTGGATGGAGGCATACCTAAGGAGGCTTGGTTTGGTAAGAAATTTGATTACTCATTTCATAAAGTCTTTGGATTTGAGGTGTTTGTTTATATAGACAAAGATGATAGGACCAAGCTAGAGAATAAATCATAAAAATGTACTTTCATTGGTTATGGTGGTGATGACTTTGGATGTAAATCTTGGAGTATTAAGGAAAATAAATTAATTTGATCTAGGGATGTGGTCTTTAATGAGAAAGATATATATATAAGCAATAGTTGTAGGAAAACATGGAAGAATCCAAGAAAGCATATGCGGTGGTAAAGGATCTTCCGGATGGGAAAGTGACACATGAATCGGTTCAGAACCTACTTAACAGAACCCCAAACTTCTATATTGAAAAGGTCTTCTAGAGTAATAAGATAGCATGGACATTGTTCTCCTTCTAATTATTCTTTATTATTGACTAAAAGTGGAGAGCTAGAGAGATTTGATGAAGCAATGTAGGTAGATTTTAGGGAGAAGTGGGAGTAAGCCATGAATGAGGAGAATCAGTCTCTTTTGGAGAACCAGACTTGGTATTTGGTGAAGCTACCTGAAGGAAAAAGAGCATTACAAAAAAAAAAGGGTGTACTTAGAGAGAGGAAGAAGGAGGCAAGAAAAGATACAATGCCCGGTTGATGGTCAAGGGGCTTGTATAGAAAAAAGGTTTAGATTTTGATGAGATTTTTTCTCCTGTGTTAAAAATGACTTCTACTAGAACTATTCTTGGAATAGTAGAAAAAAAAGACTTGTACTTAGAGAAACTAGATGTAAATATTGCATTTCTCCATGTTGATTTTGAGGAGGATCTATATATATAGTAGCCAGGAGGGCTATGAGGTCAAATCTATAGAGGAGATGGTGTGTAAAATGAAGAGAGCTTGTATGGCCTAAAAAAAGATCCATGTCAATGGTATAAGAAATGTGATAGATTCATAATGGAGAAAGGTTATATTAGATTAAATTTATACCATTGTGTTAATACAAAGAAATTATAGGATGGAAGTTATATTATCATGTGTCCGTATGTGGATGACATGTTGGTTGTAGGCAAAAATGTGTAGGAAATAAAAGTGCTCAAGAAACAACTAAGTGACTCCTTTGATATGAAGGATTTGGGGGCAGCCAGAAAAATCATTGGTATGAGGATATCTAGGGATAGGAAGGAACGAAAGTTGAATTTATCTCAGTAATATTACATTAATAAGGTCTTACAAAGGTTTACTATGCAGGATGTTAAACCAATTGGGACTCCTTTGGCAGGACATTTAAAGATATCAAGGGAGTTGTGTCCCAAGATAGATCAGGAGAGGAACCAGATGTCCAAATTACCTTACTCATCAGTAGTTGGAAGTTTGATGTGTGCCATAGTGTGCACTAGGCCTACTATGACACATATAATGGGTATATTTATGAGTGATCTAGGAAAAGATCACCGACATGTTGTAAAATGGATCCTTCGGTACTTGAGAGGGATTATGGGGACATCTTTGGATTGGACACCACTTTTCATGGTTATGTAGATTCATACATGACTAGAGGTGTAGACAAGCAGGAGAAGCATGACATGTTACATTTTCATTGTAGGTGGGAAAACAATGAGATGGATTTCATGACTACAGAATCTTGTGGCTTTGTCAACCACGGAGGTTGAGTATGTTTCGCCACATAGGAAAGAAAATAGATGATTTGGTTACAACAATTTATTAATGATTTAGAGCATAAACAGGAGGAAGGAAGCTACATAATGATAGTCGAGTTCTATACACCTAGTTAAGAACTCTTCTTTCCACTCTAAGACAGAGCATATATAGTTAAGGTACTATTTCATTAGGAAAAATTTGGATTAAGATATGTTTAAGCTGGAGAAGATTCATACTAGTCGAATTTGCAGACATGATGACCAAGGTGGTCATACGGGAGAAAATGAAGTTGTGTTCAACTTTTTTTTGGTCTTCACTGACAACAGTGAAGGGTTGAGAAGCTTTCTCATAGGGAAAATAGTCTATAAGTGGGATATGTTTATGTTGTGGATCCTATTTTCATGTGTGGAAGTGTTGAATACCGTGCACTAAAACTATTGTTCACTCTTGGGAAATGCGCTCTTCTTATATGTGAAGGTTTTTGACCCATAAATTTATAGGGTAGTTTTGGCCCATGGTTTTGGTACCACGGTATTTTAAAAATTCGTAAGTAATTTCTTATTGATTTTCTTTTGGGATTTTGATAGGGTAGACATATCATTGTAGATGTGTGTGAGTTCAAGTGTGAATTCGGGAGAGTTTGTTGAGCATAGATCTAAACAGATCTTGGTATTGTATTAAGAGAGAGGTGGCTTGTAATAAAATCGAGAAAGTAATTCTTGGTGGAAACATCCTAAATTGGATGAACCACATTAAATATTGTATATGTGTTGTGTTCTTTTCTTTTATGCACTTTAATTTCAGATCTATGATATTATTCTGCATATTAGTTTTTACTATTGCGATTATGTGTGGGATTGTTCCACATATTTTATCCCTTATTTCCTAGCACCCCTAGTGTAGAATTCAATCAAGTCTCTATTAACAATTGTGTGTGCTAACCTTGAACTCATGCTCTTCCATGTGTGATTGGAATGCCCATAATAATATCTTCCTTGTGTGCACAAAGGTTTCTTCCTTCTTAAAGAATGACCAACAAAAGATATCTTCTATTGTCATCATACTTTGGTATCTTACATGCAAAAAATTCTTAAGATCATCATCATATTGCATCAAAGGGCCCTGGGGTGTATCTCTTGGCTTCTTGTTTTTCCCATGGTCCTTTTCAGAAATCTTAGTGCAAAGGTGTTATCTATTCTACCTAACTCTTAAATATTCTTTTTGTCTCCTTCTCTCGTGCTCAATCTCTTGTTCGACGATGCACTCTACCTCATGCTCAATATGTCACTCAAATTTATGCTCGATAGCACATTTAGCTATATGGTCATGAGTATGCTCTTGCCTCTCCTCAATAATATGGTTCTCAAGTATTGCATGCCTAGTTCCATGCTTGGTACTTCCTCATGATGCGTGTTGTGCTCCTTAGTATCTAAATCCTCAATATCATGAACTAAGGGATCCTTTTGTGAAAATTATTTATCCCTTTCGACCTCCTCTTCATTTCTTACAACCTCCTCTTTGTATTTCTGGACACAATATTTGGTTTCTTCTTCTTTGGAGAATTATTCTTGAGTGGATTATTTTGCTCATGCTCGGCTCCAACTCCTTATGTGCTAGTGTCTTCTTTGTAGTTGCACTTTGAAGAGGAGGTGTATTTTCACTTCCTTCTTCCTTCTCACTTTGGTAGGGGATTATCCTTGTGCATTCTTATATATCCCACGTCTTCTTCCATGTAGGATCTTCTAGCATTTTCAAGTCATCCTCTACATACTTCCACTCAACTCTTATCATCTTTAGATATATATAAATCTTCACCACCTCTAGGTTATAAATTTACAAAGTGATAGAATTTTTCATATTAATATTATACGATATCAATGTCTCTTCATACGCACTTTTCTTGAGATAAACAAGTGTTTTGCGCAATGTATGGTACTCATAGTCCACCTTATCAATGTCAAAACCTAGTTTACACACTTTAGAAAATGTGTTCGGTGCGATCTAGAAATAACATGTTGTAAACACAAATGGAAGTTTACACCAAGGAATTTTGGATTCATCCTTCAGATAAAATTGGCCAATGCGAAGTGTTGATAAACTAAAAGCTACCTTTTCTTCTAATTACATAGACAAATCACTCAGAATGCACCATTTTTCTCCAAATGCCTCGTGAATTTTTCTATAAAATTAATCTCTTCGACCTTAAATGCGCGGGAGTGATGGTTTCACAAGTGTATTCAACAAATATCTTTACTACAGGATGTGTTTTTTTGGGGAAATCCCATACTTCATCATTTAACCCATCCAAAACCCCAAGTTAATAGAATACAATCAATAATAGGACATTCCCAAAGGTAATTTTGTCCCATGTACATGCCTCAATGATATTCTCTGCTATAAAACCAACAAGGTCATAGATTGTGCCTTAAGATATATTATTTACAATATGAATCCATCACTTTCTCACATGGCCCCACCTTTCTGTACATTCAACTTTTTAAGCAACCACACAGCCATTCTAATGATAGGATCATTAATCTTAGTGATATCCATTGTGTGTCATCCCCATTGATAGTTCATTACTTTATCAGTATTCTTCACTTCATCATCATATTCCAAGTCCATCAAAGCTCTGTTCTTGTGCTACAAAGACCAGTAAATTTTCCAATTAGTGGTGTGGTCAAGTGCATCCTTCTTCCAGCAAAATAGAAGTTATTATTTGTGCATGCATGACATCATCCATTGATATAGTCACTATGGTTTTCCAAAGTAAGGGAGTTAATATAATTGAAGAACTCCCGCATTCGACAAAATGTAATAACCCCTTGTTATCATAGATGGGATTATCATCTGTCATCCTTTCCTCTATCATTTGAATCAAATCCATATCTATCTCACGTGAATTCAAGACTAAAAATGGTTGTGGTTGTTGCTGTTATCCTACGCACCTTTGAAACCCAATATTTCCCTATGAGTACCTCATCTGGGTACTACATTTTTGAGTACCACTCTTCTTGCACATCCTCAACCACTATGGGATTCTCCTTTCCCTTTCCTTTCCCTTTACCTTTCGGAGATATAATTACTACCTTCCGGGTGTCATTTCCGCGCGTAAATTAAAACTTTGGAACTACTACTGTTTTGTGCCTTAGGTGCCTTGAATTTCTTACTTCAAACCATCCACGCCAAGTATTATTTTCACCTTATACTCTTCACTTAATTTTGTGCCCTATCTTGCAAACCATAGTAAGAAAACAAAAAAAATTTGTAAATAAGCTTCCACACCACCCCAAGCCTCAAACTTCCTTCCAAAGAAGCTCTTCTACTTAGTTGTGTCATTATTTCATTCTAGTTCAGTTGATTTTCTAGCTCTGCACTCAATTTTACAAGAAATTACATGAATTCACTCTTAAAAATGCTCAAAATCACCACAAGGTAAGGTGAAAAATAAAATTACCCCAAAACTCCTTTTAAAGGTTTTTAAATGTTTACTACATTAAATGCTTACCTCTAACCACCATACAATAGCTTCAATTATGATTTTTACTTTTCTCGTGTTTTTCATGTTGCTTTCCTCTATGCGCTACATTCATAACCTCCAACACTCATACTTATCTCCCGGTTTGTATACCTCCTCACACATGCTTCCTTATAATGTAGTACATAAACCTCTCGTGATATATACCAAGTAGTTCATCATGCCACTTCCTACCTTATTTATATACCGCACGATCCCTTTTCTACGTGTGGTCTTCGATCTGAGTAATTTTCTTATTATCATCATCCTTCTCATTTCTTATGACACACTTTTCCACTTTTTCATGCACGCACCCTACAAATGACACACCATCCTTCTCCCAACACGCACACCGCTGCTTCAAGGAACTAAAAAGGTTTCCTTTCCATGCATTTGTACCTGGTTCATCCCACACTAAAATTATGTGTGGTCCCCTTACGCATGAACTCAATAGATGGTAATCAACTTCTTGCATGCAAGCACACTTGTTACAACAAAACAACAAAGAAAAATCAACAATGGAAAGAAACACATGAAAAGGAAACCTAACATAAATGGAAATATTACCTTATTACAAACACCAAGAAGCTTTATTTATAGTAGGGCTTCAACCTACTCCCATTGAAGTAACCAGGAAACATGGTGCCATCCAACACCTGTAATTGACATGCACCTGATTCAAGTATCTTGGTTACAACAAAAGGTCCTAACTTATTCACCTTTAATTTTCTGGGTGACGCACAAACTTGGAGTCATAGAGAAGGACAACCTTGCCAACTGTAAATGTCTTGTTCTTAATGTGCCTATAATTTCTATCACACATTCTCGGTATTCTATCTCAAACGCACAATGGCATACCTTTCATCTAGTTGCATAAGTTTTTCAATGTGCTCCTGAATTTATTTTTCATCATCTAGTCCACTTGCGCATGCAATACACATGGATGGTAACATAACATCTACTAAGAGCACTACCTCTATGCCAAACACCAACTAGAAAGGCATGGAATAATTCAATCCTTTATAAGTGGTCATGAAAGCCCAAATTACAACTAATACTTTATGATCCCAATCCTTTCTTCCAACATCACAAATATTTTTCAATGTTTGTCCCAAGATCTTGTTGAAAACCTCTGCAATGCCATTAGCTTGAGGGTGATAAGGGGTGGTTTTATGGTGAGCCACCATAAACTCTGCCAATAAAATTCTGATGGTCTCATTCAATTAATGATTTCCTCTATCACTTTTCAATATTAATGGGCAACCATACCTACCAGTAATGTTTTCCCATAGGAACCTTGTTATTGTAGCTGTAGTAAAATCCTTTGTAGGTACAACATCTAACCATCTTCTCAGATAGTCTATAAAATTTATAATGTATTGTGCACTATTCCTATGCGTGGGTGGTTTAATAGGGCCTACAAAGTCAATATCTCACTTCTCAAAAGGTTACATGTTTGCAATAAGTCTAAGTTGCATCTCATCTCTGTGTCTAGGATTTCCAAGGTGTTGACAATGATCACATGCCTTCACATACTCCTTGGTATCCTTATACAGAGTCTCCCACAAAATTCCATCCATAATAATCTTATGTGTTATATCATCACCTGCATAATGCCCTCCTGCTATTCCACCATGAGCCTCTTTCATAATGGCGCCACACTAGTGTTCCAGACACGACGATGCAAGACTTCATCTCTTACAATTTTGAACAATTCACCACCAATAAACCACTAATGCATCACACATATAAAAATATTCTTCTTCTCCAATGTCTTCATCCCCTCTGGTGCCAATCTAGTGTGTAAAAATATAACTATGTCTTCCAGATATATGGGTGTGCAATTCAACCTAAACAACTATGCATCAAACATAGTATCTTCAATGCTTTGTGCATCCTCACCTGAATTTATCCTTAATAGATAATCAGGCCCCGAATTTCACTTTCCTATTTTTACCACAACTATGAAATTAAACTCTTGAAAAATAAGTATCCATTGATAGATGTGCCCTTGGAAAATAGGCTTGTTGAATAAGTAATTCAATTCCATATGATCTGTATAGAAAATAAATAGAATAGCCAACAAGTATTTTCTAAACTTGTGAAGCATGTAAATCATAGACAAGGATTAGCACTCCATTATTGTATAATTCTACTCTATGGGTTTCAATTTCTTACTTGAAAATAAAATGGGATAATCCACAATACATTCCCTAGTTGCACCAATCACCAAGCCGAGAGACCTAAGCATGTACATGAAACGGTTTGTCCCATGAAGGAAATTGAAAAATAGGTGTAGTGCCTAATATTCCCTTAAAGTCTCAAAGCCCTACTATTGTGCGTCACCCCAATAAAATTTCTCTTTAAGAAACTCTTCCAAGGGCACGAATTTTTTTACATATCCCTTGATAAAAATTTTGTAGTAGCCAGTATGTCCCAAAATACACACAATTCACTCTAATTGGTAGGCTCTTCCAAACCCAAAATGACAACTATCTTGGCTGGGTCTACCAACAATCCTTCTTTACAAATAATGTGCCTAAGAAAGGTGCCAAATGGTGTAGCAAAGATACACTTTTTAATGTTCAAATAGATGCTCAACTTCCTACACCTCTTAAATATAAGCCTGAGATTATCATAGTGATATTTGACTAAACCATATATTGTCCAATCATCCAAATATAATTGCAAGAACTTGTGAATAAAATCCTAAAATGCTTGCACAACAATGCGAGAGAACACTACTAGCGCATTTTTCAATCCAAAGGGCATGACTATATATGCAAAAATTACCAATTCATTGGTGAAAACTTTCTTTCTCTGGTCCTCGCATGTCATGCGCACTTAGAGATATAGCATGAGAACCCATCTCGTAAAATAATACATCTCATTTCTGTGACTCCCTCAAGAATTTTTCTATAAAAGGCATGGGAAAAATATTTATAACACATAAAGCATTCAACTCTCTATAGTCCACACAAATCCTAATCCTCCCATCCTCCTTGACACAAATACCCATGGGTATAACCCACTTAGACTCTTCAATTGGCTCAATAATTCCATACTTGAGTATCTTATCAGTTTCTTCATTCAACTTCACGTGAAGGTTAGGATTCATCCTATAAGTCCTCTTCCTAATAGTTAGCACACCTTCTTTCAACTTTATATTCATATCGCCTAAAGAAGGGTGTACTCCATTTAAATCATGGTAGATTCTTGGAAAGATATCCTAAAATTCGTGTAAGATCTCGATGATCTTTGTCACCTCTTGTTTTGAACAATAATTCCCAATGATTGCTTCCTTAGGCTCATCCTCTATGCCAATATTCACCTTCTTTATTTTCATGGGAGCATGGTACGCATGTGCCTTCTCATCTTTTGAATCCCCCACCTCACATGTACCCTCTATGTGACTAACATCCAAGTGGTCCACTTCCTCATCATCAATCATGTACACGATATTTCCATTTTCTTTTTCTCTCCAAGCATGACCCATTTTTACCTTTTGTCTCCTCGGGATCAAGGTGTGCCTTGGAATCAGTTCATCCAAAAATTCTAACATGAGATCTTCTACCTTCGTGTTATCCCCCATGTGATTTGTTTCATGATCGGTAATTCTTCATGGACCAAAGGCTTAGTAAAAATTAATCAAAAGTTTGAACCATACCTGCAGTCATCTCTTGCCGCTTGTAGTCTCCCTTTTAATTCATCATGGACATACCAAGTGCATGCACATCTACGCAATGTGGAGTAGAACTTATGTACCTATAGAAATGGAGGTAAATCCTTCTATCCTTGAACCCATAGTCTCTCATAATCATGGACGTGATGGGAAGCGAAAGTCTTACCATGAAATTTATAGATGTGCATAGGTACATTACTCGAGTAAACCTAATGGAAAAGGTGATTCTCACTTATTGCTATTCCAAAAGGATATCTCTATGCGTATCCCACCAACGTGTTTCTATCTTGTGCAAGGTATAGACCAGCACATTCTTTTATCCCTCTCATTCTAACACTCGATTCTATATGGTGCGCAAGAATGTATTGGGATTCCCATCACCAATATACCTTGGTACTGTGTTGACCCTAGTTTCCTAACCATGTGTGGCCTTATCATCCTGGTGACTATTCCTTTGAATTCCCACCCAACCATATGGTACTTTCCATGAGCCCAACTATCACAAGAAATAATGGTAGTGTCACTTACACATACTATGTGTCTTCCCACCAAAATACTCCTTCCTTTGATAGTTATACATGATCTGGATCATGCACTATTTGTGCATATATTAGATTAAGCTCCTCCTCACTTAAGGGCTCAACATAAGGCTCTACCTTATTATCATACATAGGTATGATCATGCACTCATCTTTCTTCTCAAAACTTATGTATCTCTTGTTAAAGCGTAAATCAACATTATTCGCATAACACTAAGGCCACCTAACTAACACTAGAAAGTTACCTATTTTAGCAAGTTCTAATACCTCAAAGTCTCCAGTAAAATTGGCTCCCTAAATGATAATGGACACATCCTTTAATGCCCCAATAGGAATATCCCTAGTTTTTTCACCATATACAACACATTTGAATCGACTATAATGTAGGTATCCCCATCGATTCCATGCATTCATTCAACACATTTACTTCAAAGCATCTGTATCTATCAAGATATTTCTTACTAAACACCCATTGATGATTGCATCAAGTGTAATCTCCTTATCAAATTTATGATTATGAGGTGGTATATTTTCATGAAGTATTTTCCTCTTGCGCTCAAATCGCGCACAAGTACCTTTTCACGTAGTCATTCCCCTATTAGACGAATGATATTCTCCTTACGCAACATCTTATACACCTATTTCAGATCATCCATGTTCTTTTCAATAGCTCAACATTATTTGTACCCTCTCTCACACACACCTACACCTTTAAGCATCAGATCTCACCGGGTAGATATTTGATGACTCCCATGTTCTCTTTATATACTTCCTTCTGATGCACTGTATCTGGATACTTAGCATGTATCAATTCTTATCTCATAATGAGTAGATTAGCCTTTAGAGGCTCACATGCAAGTGCAACCAAAGTGCATGTAGTAACCAATATTTTCTTTAAATTAGGATTAGGCATCTTCTTAGGTAGGCACTAATCAACATTCACGCATTGTACCTTGATCATCCATACGACCTTGTCCTTATTTTTTTTTTTTTACTCATGTGCTCATATAGATCAAGGAATTCCTCCAAATTATTCTTCTTCCCATACCATGAGAAAGTTGTATTCTGGGAAGATCACACTCGATAGTGATTTAGGGACCCATAAGTGTAACAAGTTCCTATAGAAAACCTGCCTCTACCACCATCGTGACCTCGGCCTTGATATCCTCCTCGGAATCCTCCATTCCTATTATCCCCATTGTTGTGCCCTTCATTATGTTTTCCTTCTTATTCCTTAGATCTACTCGCCACATTAGTTCTGGCACACTCCTATCTCAATGGCTTCGTGGATATGATCAATCAATCTATAATCAATGGTTTCATGAGTATGGGCATCAAAAATATTACAATACATGGACACGTTCTTCTAAATCACATTCTTCAAGAGAGGATATTTCTAAAATGCATGGTCCTTGTGACAAATTTCACAATCTAGTAACAAATCATGCACTAAATTACGTGGGAAACTATCCTTAGTGTGTCCTTCAACCTCACAATCAGTGAACCATATACCATTATGTGTCTCATGTGTTGAGTTGGTAGAAATATTCTCTAACTAATTTTTCATGGCTGCAATCTATTACTCTAAGTATGGGCTCACTCCATTATCAACACTTATAACCACCTCGACATGCGAGATCTTCTTTCAAAGCCCTGACGTGGATCAATATACGTCTTATGAGATAGATCCCTATGAAATAGAGTTAACAATGCCCCAAAAAACCACTTTGTGTATGCTAACTTTTATGAATTTCATAAGACAATTTGGACAAGAAGGTATTAAAATGTGCTTCATACTCCCTCACGCTTTCAGAAAAACCCTACTTGATATCCTTGAGTGTACTAATGTTCTTCTACTCAAACTCCGGAATGTGAAACTCCCAAAATGTAATCTGCAAAGCATTATAATCCACCACATTTTGATGTGGGTCATACTTCTGTACTAACTATGTGGGTTCCTTTGAAGAGTATTAGAAAATTGACTCACCTTCCTATCTCAAGTCATGATTCCCTTAGTGTGTCATAGTAATTTACACTTATGTACATGTTCATCTACATCTTTGATTCCTCTATACTGGGAAGTAAAGATACATTTCATAGTAAAATTGAGGTCTCTATTGTTGTTGAGGTTGATGTGGGGTTGTTGTGGTCCCTGTCCACCAAATCCGTAACCAAAACCTATTCCTCCATGTGGTGGATGACTTTTTCCACTCGATCCTCCCACACCCCTTGATGTGGTTTGAGGTCCATTCGATGAACTACTTTGTTTCCTAGTTGTAGTATTGAACTAGACACCCACTGTTCGTGTAGTCGCAATAGCCACATAAGTTCTTCCAATGGTCTATGCACCAATACCTTGTCCTAATGATGGTCCTAGAAAAATCCTATAATAGAACTCCCAAACATCGGTGTCTGTTGTGTTTCTATGGGTGCACTATTAACTTGATTCCTGTTAGGATATATAAGGAATGTATAATAAACTAATTATACATCCACAATATGATTTCGAAGATTATAGATTATGAAGTGCAATGATTAAACATAGATTAAGATGTTTATATTGTAATTATAGAATGTAATAACATTAATAGAAAGTAAATAAACACATGAACACATGAACACTAGATTTATAGTGGGGAAAATTGAAGGAGAAAACCCCACTCTAAAATAAAGCACTTCATGTATTAAGAATTTCACCAATACTTTTACCCAACACTTCCACTTCACTCCTCGGTCTCACAGAATGATTACAAAACAGTTTCTCACAATTTTACAATACAATGATCACCAAAAATATGATCTCTCATGTATCAATATGGTACCAATGTATACATTTTTCGTTACCAATCTCGAGAGGGATCATCCTATTTATATAGGATGGGTGAATTGGCTGCATTGTTTCACTCTTAAATGTGGAAGAATGACATAATAAATTTTAAAAATAAAATTTAAAATAATATGGGGTGTAAAGTGGTGGTCCACCTAAAGAGGTATCCCCACTTGACATTATTATCCCAACACTCCCCCTTAATGTTAAGTGGGAAAAATACAAAACATGCCAAATTACCTTTTTCTACAAAAGGATTTACAGATCCATAAATCATCAACAATGATTTAGGATAGCATGTAAACAAGGGAAATCATACAGATCTTCCCATACAAAAATTCTTAGGACAAGTGATTTATATATGAAGACTTATATCAGATTATGGAGCCTTTTATAAAATAAGGCATTCCCATAACTAATGCTTTGTTAGGATTTACAAGTAAGTTCACATAGTGTGAAACATTTACTTATTACAAAATGAAGTATTGGAAATTTACAATAGGTCATTAAGAGGTGGAATTTTCATGCACATTCCCCTCAATGGAAATTCGATAGGCCAAACAAGGCACTAGACTTACAAAACTTTACAACACACAGTTGTTTGGTAAAGATATCTGCAACTTGATCTTCATTCGAATAGAACTTAAGATCAATATCACTATTCAATACTTTCTCTCAAATAAAGTACATATGAACTTTGATATTCTTTGTCCTTTTGTGATGAATTGGATTGTTTACAAGAGCAATGATAGTCTATTTGTCACATAGAAGAGTAGTTCTTCCTTTGACACCCATATGCAGTTCATCTAATAGTCTTTTCAGCCACATAGCTTCCTTTTCTACTTCTATAGCACTTCTATATACTCTGCTTCGGTAGAAGAGATAGAAATTGTTGGTTGCTTATTACTACTCCAAGTGATGGCACCTATAACAACTTGAAAACATATCCAGAAGTATATTTTCTATCTATAGCATCATCAGCATGGTCAGAAGAACAATATCCAAATAACTTTGCATCATCACAAGAAGAATAAAAAACCATAATTAATTGTTCCTTTAACATATTTCAGAATTATTTTTCCATTTTCTAATGATCCTCATAAGGATCCTGCATGAATCTAGAAACAAATCATACTGCATAGGAAATATTAGGCCTAATAATAATTAAATAAATTAAGTTACCAACTAGTTTTCTATACAGAGAAAGATGAAATTTAGCACATGCAATTTTAGGATCTAATTTCACACCAAATTCAATAGGAATGGAAATAGGTTTATAGTCAATCATATTAAATATTTTAAGTAAATTAGTAGCATAATGAGATTGAGATATAAAATTAGATGTATGATCTTGAAATACAACCATGCCTAAAAATGATTTAGTAGACCTAAGTCAGTCATTTCAAAACGTTGTTTTAATATTTCTTTGATTCTAAAAATTAAATTTGTATTACTGCTAATAATCAAAAAATCGTCAACATATAAAAAACAATGATAATATGATTATTTTCAAACTTAACAAATAAATCATTATTAGAACAATAGTTAAAGAAACCAAGATCCTGAAAGAAATTATTAATCTTAGCATACCAAGCTCTAGGAGCTTGTTTAAGACCATATAAGGATTTTTTCAATTTACATACATATAGTTCCTTACCAGTTATTCAAATCCTTTAGGTTGATGCATGTATATCTCTTCTTTTAGGTCACCATTTAGAAAAACATTTTTAACATCCATTTGGTGAATCTCCCAACCATATTGAGTAGCTAAAGCTAGAAGAATCCTAACATTGCTCATTTTAGCTACAGGAGAAAAGGTTTCAATGTAGTCAAGACCAGTTTTTTGAGTGAACCCCAAGCTAATAATATTTCCTTAAATTTATCTATTTCTCCTACAGAGTTATAATTAATTTTATACAACCACCTAGATCCTACAATGCTTTGTTTAAAAGGAGGAGAGACTAGTTCCCAAGTGTTATTTTTAATTAAAGCATTGTATTCATATTTCATAGCCTTGATCCATCTATCATCTTGACATGATTCTTTAAAATATTGTGGTTCAACCTCATATAGGGTCATTAAGGCATGATAAGTATGTTGACTACGGGTAACCTTTCTTAGGCTAACAAGATGAGAGTATTTAACAATATTTTTATCCCATTTAGGAATTCTGGGATGCAACACACTTTGATATGACTCCCCTCAATCTCCATCATATATATATCAAGATAATCATCCTCTTGAACTTTTGTTTCCATATTGTTAGGAGAAGGATTATCAGACTCTATTTTAGGAGAAATAGATGAGGGTTCATAAGAAGCATCACAGAATGTCTTTTCTAAGACATGAACATTCCTATTTTCAACTATGTCATGCTTGAAGGGATCATAAAATCTTAAACATTTTGTTCTATAACCATAACCAACAAAAATATAGGAATAAGAGGTTGGATCTAGTTTTTTTCTTTTAACTTTTGGAATAAAAATAGAAGCAGGACTACCGAATATTCTTAAGTGAGAGATATTTGGTTTTTGTTTTGTCCATACTTCATGAGGTGTAGTTTGATGAAGATATTTAGAAGGAAATCTATTTAGGATATAGACAACAATATTCATTGCTTCTTCCCATAAAAATTTAGGCACATTTGATGCATGAATCATAGTCCTGGCCATCTCTAAAACAGTCATATTTTTCCTTTCTACAATGTCATTTTGTTGTGGAGAATATGGAGTTGTCAAATCTCTTTGAATCCCACATGACACACATAACTCATCAAATTTTTGCTAACATATTCACCTCCATTATCAGTTCTAATACTTTTTATTTTCAAAATAGAATAATTTTCAACAAAGGCTTTAAATTCTTGAAATTTAGACAAGACATCAAAAATTTTCTTAATAAAATAAGACCAAGTCATCCTAGAGAAATCATCAATAAAGAATACAACATACAAAACACCACTGAGAGAAGGAACTTTAAGTGGACCTCTCACATCACTGTGAATCATCTCTAATAGATGAGAGGAATTTGGATCATGATGTTTGTGAAATGGTACACCATGTTGCTTACCATGTAGGAAACTTTCACATGTTTCATGATCATATTTCAATTTAGGGAGACTTGTTACAAGATTTAGGTGAGACATTTCATACAAAATTTTTAAATTTACATGTCCAAACCTTTCATGCCAAAGTTGAAGATCATTTCTATATGAATAAGAAAATAAATATTCAGAAACAAATCCATCAAAAATATATAAACCATTTTTCTGTATACTAGATGCAACAACATTATTGAGTTCATTTTTCACATACCATTTATTTTGCAATAATACAACTTTATAGTTTTCTTTAGTTAACTGAGAGAAAGATAAAAGGTTATTTTTCAACTGAGGAACATATAAAACATTCCTAATTATTCCATTTTTCAGTTTAAAATTTCAAAAATTACTAGATATAATGATAGAATTATCCCTAGATATATATTTTCCTCACATTTAACAACATTTGAGAGGATACCATGAATACAAGTCATGTGCCTAGAGGCACCACTATCTAGGATCCATTCATTGTCATTTGAAGTTGAAGAGAAATATATAGGGAAATAGAATGCTCAACATTATTTACATGGTTTTATTTGATTTTGATCTTTCTTCTGATTGTTAAATTTACTATTTTTAGTATTTTTAACAAATTTATTGATTTCACATGACATTCAAACTCTTTATGACCAAACTTGCCACATTTGTTACATGTGCCATTGAATTTTACTTTAAAATTTTGATTATTTCTAATAGAATTAGATTTAGGATTAGGTTTAAATTTTGATCTGATATTAGATTTTTGATTAGGATTGATATTATTTCTCTTATGAGAGGTTTTATGATTCTAAGAGAATAATGCTTGAGTAGCAGTCTCTTTTGAATCAAAATTTTCCATTACATGTTCTTCTTGAATTAAAAGAGAAGATAGAGTATCCAAATCAAGAAAATAATTTTCATTTTGGTATTTAGAGTCAAGGTGTTGGTACCCAATTTTTTTCTCCTTTTTAGTTTGAGAAACATAAAAATATGGCATGAAGCTTGAAGACAGATAGATCATGATGTATGTCATTTTGTAGTCGGGGATGTGATCTAATTGGCACTCAGATTTGTGGAGAGATGGATAGCACTCAAATAGGACTTGATCTTGTCCTAACTGTTTTAGGTTGTGCCTTTCAACCAAGGTAAGAGAACCTATTTTGTAACCCTAAAATGGTGAAGGAGATGAAGATATCCCTCAATTTGTGTAAATAGTATGAAAAGGGCCTTGGGAAAATATGATCAACACTCCAAATCTGACTTTCACAAGTTGTCACTTCCAGATTATAGAGATACTTTCAATGCAAGGCAAGGGTTACTGAAGACATTTTGAAATCCTGATCTGTTCTACATACTTTTGCAAATGGATTTTGATCTTCTGTGGGTATACAAGTCAAAACATGGGTAAAACAAGGTGGGATAAGTTGTTTAGAATGATTTTTGGTGGGATATTGACAAGACAAACTTGACTATGTTAGATCTTTGACAACCTCTACAACATTTGAACAACTATCAGATAAAATGCTTCAAAATAGTCAGGATGTTCTTTCAACCAGAAGAGATACACAAATGGAGGCCTAGGTTTGCACTCTTCACACAATATTTGAGACCTCAACACAAAATCTTGAGTTAAAGGACTCAATTAAACATCAAAATCTTTGATCAAATCACGCCTAAGGTACCCCCAAAGGCTTACAAGAAATCTCTGTCAACAAATGAAGGTGAAGTGATTTTAAACTACTTATTTTCAATGCCAAATGAAATCTCTTCTGACAAATGAAATTGAAAATGCCACTAAACTATCAATAAGGATGAGATTTGTGTGATTCCTAAATATTTCAATGCAAGATTGCAACAAGAACAAGGAAAATATGTTTGCAGACATTTAAACATGATAACAAACATCATATTTCCCAAAATAACATAGATTAATTCAAAATCTTGTTAGATTCATAGTAGGGGAGAGTTTCAGGAACAATCTTAGAGCTGTGTGATGGCTATACACTTGTAACCAACTCAACATGAATGAAGATCTAACATAGAAGACATTAACTAGGTTTTTGGAGGGTTTCTCAAAAGATGAGCTTCTCTCAAAATTTTCTCGTGATTTTCAATTTCCCGACCTTTGCATGTCAAAAAACATGCATTATATAACATTTTTTTACATCCAATCCTTCTTTCCCAAGAAAAGAATATGCCAAGCATCAAGTTTGTTACAAAATTCCATCATGATTCATGACAGGGACGTTTAACATATTTGCAACAAAAGTTTCTAGGTGTTTCAAAAAAGGTGAATCATTGAGGATTTTTACATCATAGTTTCAACTAGGAGCATGTTTTTCCTCCTTCTTTCATGCAGCATGCTCCTCTTTCATCATTTCACCTTTACACTTTCCAAATTTTCCTCTGTAACTTTTGGATTTGATGTTTTACATTTTTGGACGGGTTAGGGAAAAAATTTATTCCAAAAACATCTCTGATCTTCAAATTGATCCTCAAAACCAATTGCATTGGTCCTTGTAGGCACAAACGACATGAATTTGCCAAAAATTTGATCAAAATCGATGCAAAAAACTACATTTCCACACTTCCTGGAGCAAAAATGATGACCAAACTGAAAAATGCACAATTACCATTGATCTTCCTTTCTCCTTCAATATGAGCCCTCCATGTGTCACAATGTGATTGGAAATGGGTTTGGGATCACTTTTTGATATTTTAACACTTTTGGAAAAATGTAAAAATTTGACATTTTCTCTCCCCCTCGCCCTTTGAAAATGAGCTTGACACGTGTCCCAATGTGGGTCCCAGTGAATCGTGGCTCGATTCTACACATTTCCACCTTTTTGGAAAAAGGAAAATTTTCCAAAATATCCCCACATCTCTGCCTCATGAAAACGGGCTTGACGCGTGTCCCAAAGTGGGTCCCATTGGAATCGTGGATGGATTCTACACATTTCTACCCTTTTTGGAAAAAGGAAAATTTTCCAAATTATCCCCATGGACCCGCACCTACGATTCTATCCTAGACATGTGTCGGTCACTGATTGGCTATGAGCTTGTGTTCCTCCTTTTGATTTTTCACCTTTATAAGATAAAAGCTAAATTTCCCACAAAGACCCGACACTCCGAAATCCCTTCTTTTGATCTGAGCCATACACGTGGCTCAATCATGACCATTGATGGATTTGCGGCCTCAATTTGCAATTTTAACCCTTTATGCAAAAATGGGAAAAAAATATCAAGTTTCCCCCGAGGCCCAAAAGTTCGCCTCGACCTGCAACGTGTCCACTCCTGATTGGCTTTCGTGGGACCCATGCCCTTTTCACAACTTTTGTTCCCTTTTTCCAAAAAAAAAAAATTAAATCTTCGTTAGCCTCCATTCCCGCCTTTGATGCAAATGTGACACATGTCCACCTCTGATTTGTTGAGGGCATGCACTTTCATTTCATACTTTAACTCCTTTTCACCAAAGGAATTTTTTCCACTGTGCCTTTGTAACTCCGCCCCTCCACTGTTTTGAATTTTTTAACTACCATGTGTCACCCTCTGATTAGCTGAGGGCCTTAGGGGATTTTCTTCATTTCCATGCATTTTCCAAAGTTCCCTAAGGCACAAAATGACTCGCTCATCCGCCTTCACTCTACCTGTGACATGTGTACCTCCTCTAGGGCCTGCGGAGTTGGGGAAACTTGCACTTTTTTCCAAAAACACAAAAATGTTAAGTTTTTAGAAATGACCCGTTGATCCTTGTCCAATAGAACAAACAAATGGCCATGTAGGAGAAGATTTTGAGCTAAAATTTGATGGGAAAAGGATGCCCGTATGACCGTCAAAAACACAGAAATTGCCAGTGATGCCCTAGAATGCTAAAGATGAAATTGATGGGAAAATGATGCCTGTCTAACAAGTAAAAAAGAAATTGACGGATCGACCGGAAGAAGAAATTTATGGGTAAATGACATCGTCGACCGATAAAACAAAAACACGAGAAAATGCCAGGATGCCCTAGAATTTGATTTTTTTGCTAAGGATGACAAATTTCTTGAAATTGAACCAACTAAAACATGTTTTCAAAGCATTTTTATCATGGAATTGGATTTTCAATGGCATACAAGTACAAATCGATCAATTTTAAATTTCCAGGATCAGGTAAAAAGGAAAAACAATAGATCCCATAGATTTTGGAAAAAATAGGGCACACATGTAGATTTCTTTCAAATTGGGAAAAAAACAAGTTTATGAGCATTTCAAAGCATCCAAGCAAGAGGGAAAATTTTAGACCACTAATTTGAGAGAAAAATGTTTCAGAGCACGCAAGAATGAAGGAAAAATTAGGGCAAAATGGTGCAAGCTCAAAAATGGCACCAACATCGGCTCCTGCTCGGGGATGGGCACTCCCAGTGAGTGCCACAAGAACAAAAGAAGTAGACCAAGTGCAAAAATAACCATTGGGTAATGGAGTCAAAATTGTAGAGCTAAAAACTAGACCCAATCGACAAAAAATGGTTACCAAGAACAAGGCAAACCACAAACCGACAAAAATAACAAAAACAGAGCCAAAAAACAAAGACTATACACTATACAAGTGGTGCATACCTCAAATTTGGGGATTAATCAAGAAATGATTCAGATGCCTGCCATTAATAGGAATTTCAAGTAATTCCCCATCTAAGTCCTTGAGAAAAAGGTATTCTCACCAATTTTGATATCAATGGAGTAAGGGCCCATCCACAATGCATCAAATTTACCATGTTTTCCCTTATCTTCATGCATGCTATCCCACAACAAAACCAGATCTCCAACATTGAAAGCCCTAGGAGTGACCTTCTTGTCAAACAACCTCTTCAACTTCTCTCTAAATCTGACATGCCTTTGGTGGGATGCTCTTCTTTCTTCATCCAGCTCAACAATCTGATTAATCCTTGCTTCATATGGATTGACCTCTTGATCTTCAAGTTGTTGAACAAACTGAAATGAAGATAATTGTAGATGTAAGGGCAGTAGAGCTTGAGTTCCATACACCAATTCAAATGGGCTCTTACCTAGTAGCTCTTTTGGCAGTGATTTTATTAGCCCAAACTACAAATTTCAGTTGTTCACCCCATTTTCTCTTGTTCAACTCCAAGGTTCTCCTAATGATCTTCAATAAGTTCTTATTGTTGGACTCAACTTGTCCATTTCCTTGAGGGTTATAGTTTGAAGCATAAGTCAGATTGGTTCCATACTCCTTGCACATTACCATCAAGGGCTTAGCTATGAAACACATGGCATTATCAGTAAAAATCTTTACTGGCACACCAAATCTGCATATGATATGATTTAAAAAGAAGTCCATAACAACTTGGTGTGTTTCTTTCTTGGTGGGGATTACTTCTACCCACTTGGTGAAGTAATCTATGGCTATAAGGATCCACTTATGTCCAGCACTAGAAGGGTCTGAAATCTCACCAATGAATTCTATTCCCCATTGTTTGAAAGGAGCTTGATTGATACATAGGTCTGAAAGGAAGGGAGCACTGAAGCTTTCATTCTTCAGAGAAATTCTAGTAGCTTTCACATTTTCTAACCAGTAGGGTTGCATCTTTGAAGAGAGTAGGCCACCAATAACCAGCTCTCAAAATTTTGTGTGTTGTAACCCTTCCAACAAAGTGTCCTCCACAAAATCCCCCATGGAAATCAACAATTATTTTGGGAGCTTCATCTTTAGTTACACATTTCAAGAGGACACCTTCAGGGTTCTTCAAGCCAGCCCAAAGTAGTGATGATGTATTTTTGAGAAGCCAACTTGAGGGCTCTTTTTTATTTTTATTTAAATGATCAGGGCAACATAGGTGTCTGAGGTAAAAGATTACATCCTTGTACCACTCAGAACTTACCAATTTCTCAAGAACATCTGCCCTTTCTTCCTCTACTTCATTCACTTCCACAGTCTGCAAGTTGCTCTTAGCCATGATCTTAGCAAGACCCAAACCTCTTACCAACTTTGTGGTTTGGATGTCCATGTCATACTCCTGCAGTTTGTTCACCCATCTACATATTTTTCTTGAGATCTCCATCTCTGATAAGATGTCTTTTACCATGGTGTGGGGAACATAAGCAACAACTTTTGAACTTAAGATATAAGGCCTGAAAACCTTTGTTGCTTTCACCAAGGAAAATGCTTATTGTTTTTCCATGATTGTGTACTTTAACTCAGCAACTTGTAAAGCCTTGCTAAAGAAGGCAATAGGCCTCTCAGCCCCATCTTCATCCTTTTGTAGTAAAATAGATGCAATGGTATTTTCAAAAGCAAAGGAGAAGATTTGGAAAGGCTTCTTGTAATTTGGAGCTACCAAGACATGTGCATGTTTCAATGCTTCTTTGATTCCTTCAAAATCCTGAATAGCATCCTCCTCCCATTTGATAACTTGGTCTTTCTTTAACATGCATGTAATAGGAAGAGTCAATTCAAAAAATTAGACACAAACCTTCTAATGAAATTGATCTACCCAAAGAAGGATTGGATGCCCTTCTTTGTTCTTGGAATTGGAACCTTGTTGATTGCTTCTACCCTCTCAGGGTCAATCATGACACTAGCCTTTGAAACAATATGACCAAGCAACTTGGCCTTTTGCACCCAAAATGAAACTTCTTTGGATTGAGAGAAATGCCATATTCTCTACATCTGATCAACATTCTTTCCAAGTGATGCAAGTGATCTTTTCTGCTCCTTGAAAACATAGTCACATCATCTTGATAAACTACAATGAATTCATTTATGTAACCAAAAAATCAACATCCATTGCTCTTTGGAAAGTAGCTCCAAGCATTCATAAGACCAAAAGGCATTCTTACATAAACATATGTTCCCCAAGGAGTGGTAAAGGTAGTTTTAAATCTTTCTGACTCCTTGACAACAACTTGATTGTAGCAGAGAAACCATCCAAGGTGGACAAAAATTTAGATCCAGTCACTAACTACAACATGTTTTCCATGTTTGGAAAAGGATAATTGTCCTTCAATGAAGCTCTATTTAGATTTCTGAAGTCTACACAAAGTCTGATATCTCCATTTTTCTTTCTAACTGGCACAAGGTTTGTAACCCAAGATGAATACCTTGTGGGCTGAATGATCCTCCCTCTTTTAGTTTCTTCAATTCATCTTGCATTTTCATGGAGAGGAGTGGATTAATTGGCCTCTACTTTTGTCTGAATGGTTTGGCATTTGTTTCAAGAGGAATCTCATGCTGAAACAAGTCTCTATATGCTTTCAGCTCTAAATAAGACCAAGCAAGACAATCTTGATATTTCTTCAATAATTGAACATAGGATTGTTTTTCCTCTTTGTTTAGATTGCTACCCAACCAAAATTTTCTTGGTTTATCATTAGTGCCCAAGTTATGCTCTTCCACATCCCTTGAGGCAGACATGTTTCTATTGATGATGTAATCAGCATTGTTGAAATTTGACTCAAGTGCAACAAGACCTCTAGGAATGGTGTTAGTTTTCAATTGGATAATATATTTTCCAAACAAAGTCTCTCTTCCTTTAGTCACACATACCATTGGTTCCCAATCAATATTTGATATCTGCAAACTCACCTTGATTTTGTAAGAACCTTTGCACTTGAGCATCATCATTAAACACTTGCCAATGCTTGATGTTGTCAGGGACAGATGGCCTAGTTAACACTTCAATATTGTACTCACAATAAGGTGAAATGGTGAAATTTCCAAATCTTGACCCCAACACTGCTAACTTGTCAAAACAACATTGAAACTTCTTTCATGATGCATAATGTTGAAGGAATCAAACATCTCAATTAGATCCCAAACTGCATGTTTTATCTTGTTTCATCTGCTGATTTTTGTAGCATATAGTTTTCTTATTTGTTTGACAACTAGATCCAAATATCCTTTTGCATGATGTCCTTGACACCATACTTCCATGCAATTCTAGACCCAACAACAAGGCTTCATACTCAAAATGTTGTTAGTACATTCAAAATTAATCTTGAAGGAAAAAACAAACTCTTCCAAGCTAGGAGAAATCAGAATTATACCACCACCATTTCCAAATTTGGAGCAAGCTCCATTAAATAGCAAGGTCTAAGGAGAACCTACCTATTTAAGACACTTTGAATGATCCATCTTGTGTTCTTTTCCATTAAAAACCCAATAAATTTGTCAGCATCAACATCAACAAACAACACCTCATAGGAAGCATTGTTTGGATCCTCAATAAGGTGTAACATCTTCTTTTCTCCATAGAGCTTGACAAGGCTGCCTTCAATGGGAATAGTGGAAAAATACATGTCCATTTGAATAGTCCACCAACACTTGCAACCCACTTTCTTGACAAAAGCATACCCCATTTGGTAGGGCAATCAACAATCACAACATCAAGTTTTAAATTCTTACCCCGGATAGGCTACAAGTTACACCACGAAACCCTTTACACAACCAACTACCAGCACTTCTCTTGAGTCCATGGCAGTACACTTTCCATAGGCTGTTGTCACTTTGATATCCAACTCATTCATGACTTCTAGAGGCATGACATTGCATGATGCACCGGAATCAAACATACAATTGTGAAGTAGTCTATCCTTTATGATCAAAGTTGTAAAGAATGGATCAACATTCAATTGAGAATCAACCAAGGATGTCCCCAAGTATACCTCGATGTTTCTCAAGATCCTCTAATGTTGGTGGTGTTTCAAGGTTTGCAATGATCGAGGAGGAGTTTAACAACGTTTACATTTCGCTTGGGGTACTCTTCTCCTCTTTCAATCCCAAGTACTCAAATTCTCTCTTCTTATGCTTAGGAATCCTAAGAAACTCAATGATTGGAACACTCACTTTGATTTGGCTCAATACTTGGGCTATGTCATATGGAACATTCTTTGGCAAGGCAGCATTGGAAGGGAGACAAGAAGATTCATTAGATGGCATGGGATTCTTGGCAGCTTGGGCATGAGGAGGATTGTAATTTTTGCTTGGGACAGTATAGCTTTTGGCGGTGTTTCTCTTCTAGGAGCTTCTTTGGGAATACTTGTAAGTAAGGGTGTTTTAGGTTTGGCTTGAGGCCCAACTCCCTTAACAACCTTGCTCCTAGTGTTATACTCTTTCTCTTGAGCCACAACAACATTCATTAACAATTATCTATCTTCCTCCGAAGGGATACCACCATCATACTTCTTAATCATCAAAGCTCTTAAGTATTCAAAGTCATTGTTAGGAATCTCAAAATCTTGCACTACATCTACCTCAAGAGTATGAGGGGGAAGAAATACTTATACCCATTTGATGCAATCCCAAAGGTTTGACTTTGTCCTTGCACTTATTACCTTAGTTGATGTTGCTCCTTCTTGTGAGCTTGAAGAACAACCCACCATGTAGATATCATCATCAATACCATCATCATTATTAGCTTCACCATCTTACTGGTCCATTTCACATGGAGGATGGGGTATAAAACACTTATCACACCAATCAATATCAACGACTTCCTCAAAGAAACCCTAGCAGTTAGGGGATCAGGTAACACTCTTCCTTCACGTGCTTGAGGATGTCTATTTACAGACCCCATGGGTCCTTTCCCTCTATCATTAGATCTATGATCACCCCTAGGATGATTGGAAAATATATCATGGTTTTGTGCTTTTTGCTGACCTTGTGAAGTCTTCCCAATTCCCTTCTCTGCCTGGGATAACTTGTATGAGATTTCTTTGACAACCCCTACCAAATTTTTCACAACCTCCTCCAAATCAGCACCCTTGCTAGCTTGAGGTTTTTCAGGGTTTATCAACTTTACACCATCTCTCTTGAGAGGTTTCCCAATGACCTTAATGTTATTTTCAATCTGCAGTGCCATGGTAAAGGCCTGCCTTAAATTGGTAGGGTTCTTGTCTCTTAAGTAATAGACTTGCTTTCTTGTCAAATGCATTTGCATATTTGATTAAACAAGACTCATCACAAGGCCTTAAGTTAACAGGAAGACTTCTCAATGTTTTGTTAAACCTTGTGTTGAAGTCATGAACTAATTCATTGGGGTTCTTCTTGATATTTTCAAATTCAAACAATAGAAACCTAGGATTAGTTTTGTCACCATATTACAATCTGAATGCATTCTACATTTCAGTCCATGAATCAATAGAATTATTAGGTAGAGCCTTGTACCAATCCCTAACATCCTCTTCTAGTGTATGAATGAAAATTTAATGTACACATCCTCAAATCCAATTTCAAAATCCTCCATCATATTAATAAAAAGTTTGAGATTTGATCACATGTTATGGCATTGTTCCCTTGGAACTTTGGCAATCTACTTCTAACATCCTAAGGCATAGCATTAGGATAACCAGCCATTCCCCTAAAATTTATTGGGCCAAAGGTATTGACCACAAATGGAGGCCTAGGTGGAGGCTGAGCCATGTTTTTGAGGTGGAGGTGATCTTGGGGTGAAACAAAATGATGAGGAGTGCAGAGGTCTTTGGGGCTCAAGAATGTGGTTCACAAGATTGGTATTCTCTAGGTGCTGATTTTCTTGGAAAGTTTTACTAGAATTGAAACACACAGGTGTATTTTGAAAAAGGAACTCACCAAGTACAGTAGAAGGACCTTCACTAGTTGAAGTAAACAAGTTTATGAGAAGATTGCTTGAATCAAAATCACTGGAAGAAGAGTGATAATCCTCTACTAAAGGTTGATCTCTCTCACCAATGGATATTCCTTTGTTTGATGTCTGACCTTCAACAACCTTCCAAAATTTTCTTTCCTCTAAAACTATCTTTCCAAATTCTTGAAATAACTTTCTACTTGGGTCCCTCCTGAAGAGAGATATTCTTCCTTCCAATTTTACAAGAGATTAGCAACACCAAAAAACAAATGATAGAAAGCTAAGACACTGGTATTTATCAAGATTTATCAAGATCAAAACAACATGGATTCACCACTAAGGACTTTCACCCTAGTTGTGAAAATGCACTAAAATACTTTGTCAAATACCTATCAGCACTAAAAATCTTGCCAAACTTTATAGATCAGTCTTCCTTTTCTTGAATTTATCAATCACAAATGCAAATGAAGTGTAACAACTGCTAGAAACTGATAAAATTACAGACAAAATTTGAAACCTTTGCATACACCTTGAAAATATGAGTATAGAATGATGTTTTAACAATATATTTACAGATAGAACTTACAAGAGACATTACAGGGTTTGATATGCATTCAAATATTTCAAATATGTATGCACATGGATCAAATTGAACTAATAATGTCCTCGGCAATGGCGCCACTGGTGTTGGTACCCAAATTTGTTCTCCTTTTCAGTATGAGAAACATCAAATATATGACATGAAGCTTGAAGATAGATAGATCATGATGTATGTCATTTTGTAGCTGGGGATGTGATCTAACTAGCACTCAGATTTGTGGAGAGATGGATAGCACTCAAATAGGACTTGATCTTGTCCTAACTATTTTAGGTTGTGCCTTTAACCAAGGTAAGAGAACCTATTTTGTAACCCTCAAATGGTGAAGGAGATGAAGATATCCCTCAATTTGTGCAAATAGTATGAAAAGGGCCTTGGAAAAATATGATCAACACTCCAAATCTGACTTTCACAAGTTGTCACTTCCAGATTATGGAGATACTTTCAATGCAAGGAAAGGGTTACTAAAGACATTTTGAAATCCTGATCTATTCTGCATACTTTTGCAAATGGATTTTGATCTTTTATGGGTATACAGGTCAAAACATGGGTAAAACAGGGTGGGATAAGTTGTTTAGAATGATTTTTGGTGGGATATTGACAAGAAAAACTTGACTATGTTAGATCTTTGAAAACCTCTACAACATTTGAACAAATATTAGATAAAATGCTTCAAAATAGTCATAGATGTTCTTTCAACCAGAAGAGATACACAAATGGAGGCCCAGGTTTGCACTCTTCACACAATCTTTGAGACCTCAACACAAAATCTTGAGTTAAAGGACTCAATTAAACATCAAAATCTCTGATCAAATCACGCCTAAGGTACCCCTAAAGGCTTACAAGCAATCTCATCAACAAATGAAGGTGAAGTGATTTTAAACTACTTATTTTCAATGCCGGATGAAAGCTCTTCGATAAATGAAATTGTAAATGCCACTAAACTATATTAATAAGGATGAGATCTATGTGATTCCTAAAGATTTCAATGCAAGATTGCAACAAGAACAAGGAAATATTTTATAGACATTTAAACATGATAACAAACATCATATTGCCCAAAATAACATAGATTAATTCAAAAGCTTGTTAGATTCATCAACAAGGGAGAGTTTCAGGAACAATCTCAGAGCTGTGTGATGGCTATACACTTGTAACCAACTCAACATGAATGAAGATCTAACATAAAAGCCATTAACTTGGTTTTTGGAGGGTTTCTCAAAAGATGAGCTTCTCTCAAAATTTTCTCATGATTTTCAATTTCGACCTTTTGCATGTCAAAAATATGCATTATATAACATTTGTTTACATCCAAGCCTTCTTTCCCAAGAAAAGAATATGCCAAGCATCAAGTTTGTTACAAAATTCCATCATGATTCGCAGACAAGGATGTTTAACATATTTGCAACAAAATTTTGCCAGGTGTTTCAAAAAAGGTGAATCATTGAGGATTTTTGCATCATAGTTTCAACTGGGAGCACATTTTTCCTCCTTCTTTCATGCAAAGCATGCTCCTCTTTCATCATTTCACCTTTACACTTTCCAAATTTTCCTCTGTAACTTTTGGATCTGATGTTTTACATTTTTAGACGGGTTAGGGAAAAAATTTATTCCAAAAACATATCTTGATATTCAAATTGATCCTCAAAACCAATTGCATTGGTCCTTGTAGGAACAAACGACATGAATTTTCCAAAAATTGATCAAAATCGATGGAAAAACTACATTTCCACACTTCATGGAGCAAAAATGGCAGCCAAACTGAAAAATGCACAATTACCATTGATCTTCCTTTCTCCCTTCAATATGAGCCCTCCACGTGTCACAATGCGATTGGAAATGGGTTTGGGATCACTTTTTGATATTTTAACACTTTTGGAAAAATGTAAAAATTTGACATTTTTCTCCACCCCTCTACCCTTTGAAAATGAGCTTGACACGTGTCCCAATGTGGGTCCCAGCGGAATCGCGGCTCGATTCTACACATTTCCACCTTTTTTGGAAAAAGGAAAATTTTCCAAAATATCCCCGCATCTCCACCTCATGAAAATGGGCTGACACATGTCCCAAAGTGGGCCCCATTGGAATCGTGGACCGATTCTACACATTTCTACCTTTTTTGGAAAAAGGATTTTCCAAATTATCCCCATGGACCCGCACCTCCGATTCTATCCCAGACACGTGTTAGTCACTGATTGGCTGCAGGCTTGTGTTCCTCCTTTTGATTTCTTACCTTTATAGGATAAAAGCTAAATTTCCCACAAAGACCCGACACTCTGAAATCCCTTCTTTTGATTTGAGCCATACACGTGGCTCAATTATGACCATTGATGGAGTTATGGCCTCAATTTGCAATTTTAACCCTTTATGCCAAAATGGGAAAAATCTCAAGTTTCCCTCGAGGCCCGAAGTTCCGCCTCTGACCCTGCCACGTGTCCACTCTTGATTGGCCTAGCGGACCCGCCCCTTTTCATAACTTTTGTTCCCTTTCACCAAAAAGCAAAAATTTTCTAAGTCTTCCGCCAACCTCCATTCCCACCTTTGATGAAAACGTGATACATGTCCACCTATGATTTGCTAAGGGCATGCACTTTAATTTCATACTTTAACTCCTTTTCACCAAAGGAAAAATTTCCACCATGCCTATCGCAACTCTGCCCCTCCACTGTTTTGACTTTTCTAACTGCCACGTGTCACCCTCTAATTGGTTGAGGGCCTTAGGGGATTTTCTTCATTTCCACGCATTTTCCAAAGTGCCCTAAGGCACAAAATGACCCACCCATTCGCCTTCACTCTGCCTGCAACACGTGTACCTCCTCTGGGGCCTACGGAGCTGTGGGGGAAACTTGCACATTTTTCCAAAAACACAAAAACATTAAGTTTTTAGAAATGACCCGCGATCCTTGTCCAATTAGAACAAGCCATGTAGGAGAAGATTTTTGAGCTAAAATTTGATGGGCAAAGGATGCTCATATGATCGTCAAAAAAACGTAGAAATTGCCAATGACGCCCTAGAATGTTAAAGATGAAATTGATGGGTAAATGACACCTTTCTAACTATCAAAAAGAAATTGACAGAACTGACCTTGAAGAATAAATTGATGAGCAAATGACCCCATTTGACCATCAAAACACAAAAATGCTAGGGATGCCCTAGAATTTGATTTTTTCGCTAAGGACGACAAATTTCTCAAAATTGAACCAACTGAAACATGTTTTCAAAGCATTTTTTTATCATGGAATTGGATTTTCAATGGCATACAAGTACAAATCGATCAATTTTAAACTTCCATGATCGGGCAAAAAGGAAAAATGAAGAGCCCATAAATTTTGGAAAAATTAGGGCACAAAATAGGGCACACATGTAGATTTCTTTCAAATTGGGACAAAACAACAAGTTTATGAGCATTTCAAGCATCCAAGCAAGAGGGGAAAATTTACAGACCACTAATTTGAGAGAAAAAATGTTTCAGAGCACGCAGAATGAAGCAAAAATTAGGGCAAAATGATGCAAGCTCAAAAATGGCACCAACACAAGGATGGAGATATAATTTCTAAACTTTTCATGTATATTTATCTAAATGATAAAATATAACATTTTATCTTGAAATAGTTCACAATTACATCCATCTAACTAAGATTTAATGTTTTAAATTTTAGCTTCAGATAATTAACAATTTTCTCACCTCCCTTCATAGGAGTTGTAAACAATTCCATAATTATCTTAATTATTATTGACAGGTGGCTGCCTTCATGCATGGTTTCTAATTATTTCCATGCATCTTCAGGAGAATCCCTATTACCTATATGCAATATAAATTCATCCTTTATGCTCTGCAATAGGATTGAGAGGGATTCCTAAGATCTTTGGGAGAAGGAGCTAAGGTTTTTCAAGATTTGTTTTTCTTCTAGTGGGTCATTTTTCCACACCAATTACAAGATCCCATAATTTTCTAGCCTTAAAAAATATTTTAACCTAACTCTCCAAATATTGTAATTCGTTCCATTTAATAACTGAGATTTATCCATTGAGAAAATAGCATTTTTGGCCATTTTTAATAATAATAGTAGGCACAAAAAATAGGTATGAAACAAATATTTGACTAGAAATAAAAACTCCTTGTGGGAGAGAAAAATAGAGTTAAGACAGAGCTATCTTATCATGAGCTATAAACCCAACTTGACACACATACGCACGGTTTGGTAGAAATTAACTATAACTCACAAACAAGTTAATCGATCTCGATGAGTAGAGCTACAAATTAACAACCAAAAAGCATATGCAAAATTAATTCAATATTAAAGGATGCATGGATGAAGTCTGAAGGAAACACGTGGAACAAATCACAATAATCAAAAGGAAATGTGGAAGATTTCTTGAAAATTTCCAAGCAGATTAGCCTAGTTGATTAGCCCGAATTAAACAAGAAATAAAAATTTTCGGGTCAAGATATGCAAAACAACAGACAAAAAAAACACACTAACAAATCGAAGAAGACACTTGGAAAATATTAAAACAAAGAGATAAAATGTGAATAAAATAGGAGGAGACACATGTCGTAAAGGAAAAAAACACAAGAGGGCACATGCCAACCTTCTAGAAACTTTACAATTTGATGATCTCGACAAACGTGAGGTCTACAGAATTTAACACAGACAATAATTTTTTGGGTTCGTGACAAGGTTAACAAGGTCAACAGAAATAAAACATGATGATCAAATAAGCAGACACTTGTCATAGATTAAGACAAAGCAACATGGCATGTGTTATCTTTTCAGTGATTCCCAAAGGTGATGTGCTTGACAGATGTGAAGTTCATGGAATAAACTAAGATGAATAGGTTATTAGGTCCACAACAGGGTTTGACAAGATCAACAAGGTACGTGGAAAACAAAAAAATGAACATGTGTCACATGATTGACAATTCATAGGGCACACGCATCTTAAGATCAAAAAAAACAGAGAGGGCGCATGGCGTAATTCTAGCACTCTCAAATAGAGATGCACCCTACAAAACTCAAGATCATAGAAAAAACATTAAAAAAATGTATTTTTTGGTCTCATGCGGTGAAAAAGATAGAAGAACAAGCGATAATAAAATAGTTAAACACTTGTCAAAGGATCAACTGTGGAGAGAGGACACGTGTTAAGATTCTATTACTCTCAAGTAGAGATGCATTCCATGGATCTCAAATCATGGAATAAGTTAAAGAAGATAGTTTTTTTGGGTCCATTGTGGAAACAAGACAGAAAGAGGGACCCCCTCACAAAAAAATAAAATGGAAGCACATGTCATAAAGATAGAAACCAACAACATGAACACTTGTCTCTAATCTAGGAGACTTCAAAGGAAATGCTCTCTGTGGAACTCAAGCCATGAAATGAGAAAAAAACACATAAACTTTGAAATCTAACCCAAGACAAAGAAGGCCATGGAAGACTTAAAAAGAGGTACAAACTTATTGAAATAAGCCACAAAATGGTAAAAACTATAAAAAGGTGCAAAATAATAGTCTATAGAATACTACGAACTTACGAATCAGAATAAAGAAACAAGGTTGCAGATAGAGAATAAACACATATCTATGCACACAAATGCATAAGCAAGATCTATTCAACATATTGACCAATATTCTTATAATATTTTGATGGGATTTGGAATTTTAAACCTGATTAACTTGAAGTTGATGACAAAACAACTAGGGTTCCATAGATCTAGAAAAAAATCAAGTTCTTTACTCCGAAAATCAAAAACATCCAGATCTATCCTACACAAGCATAACCACCAGCTTTGATACCATGTTAGGATTTATAAGGAATGTATAATAACTAATTATAAATCCACAATATGATTTCTGAATATTATAGATTATGAAGTGTAGTGATTAAATATAGATTACAATGTTTATATTTCAATTACAGTAATGTAATAACATTACAGAAAGTAAATAAACACAAGAACACATGAACACCAAATTTATAGTGGGGAAACTCAAGGAGAAAACCCCACTCTGAAATAAATCACTTCATGTATTAAGAATTTCACCAATACTTTTACCTAGCACTTCCACTTCACTCCTTGGTCTCACAGAATGATTGCAGAACATTTTCTCGCAATTGTCAAATACAATGATCACCAATAATATGATCTCTCATGTATTAATATGGTACCAATGTATACATTTATTCATTACCAATCCCAAGAGGGATCACCCTATTTATATAGGATGGGTGAATCGGTCACACCGTTTCACTCTTAAATGTGGAAGACTCGACATAATAAAGTTTAATAAATAAAATTTAAAATAATATGGGGTGTAAAGTGGTGGTCCACCCAAAGAGGTATCCCCACTTGACATTATTACCCCAACAATTCCTTTCTTCATTTAACGTAAAATGATATCTACCAGTCTTTGCTTGCTTACCTGTACTGGCTTGTTTATCAATAACTACCTCGGATCTTGAATTCCATGTGCAAGGGATAGGTGGATAGGTGGTTTCATATGCACGCCTCGTGGTCCTCATTCTTTCCTCGACGTGCTCTCATCCAAATCCGAAGGGGATTTTATCATCGCGCTTGCCAAAATTTGGGAGTACCCGATGTTGTGGCTCATTGTATTCCATGAGAGCTTTACAAATTTTGTGAGCCATCATTCCCTTCAACCTAAATGAATCCTCACTATCCTACACATGTGTCATATTCTTCTCTCTCACCTCATTAAACGGGGTTGTCTTTCCCTTGTCTTTCTTTCTACCGCTAGGTCTTCCATCTTTATCCATACTTGTTCCGCCCTGCGCATGGTGAGGGTTTAGCTAGCCATAGGGAGGATCTCTAAATCTAGTTCTATAATCAAAATTTTGATCGATAAAGGTATCGTGCGCAAGTAAGATCCTCCTGGATCATGTAAGAAGTGAAATTCAACATCCTTTGGACATAAATACGTAGAAATAACATAATCCAATGTATAATTGTGCAACACTTTATCCCACTAATGATCTTCAACTCTATTCCACTCCACATCTACATCAAGAAGAGTCTGGTAATCTTCCTATGTCCAAATCCTTGGCCTTTGTCCCCAACATTACTATGATGCATATGATATCAACCAATCATACAATTCTACTAGAAATAAGTTGAAGAACTTCTCATTCATTTTATGATAAATATTGTCTTCCGCCCAACGATGTGTATTGAAATCAGGTCTAGTGTTATACCTCTGTGCAAACTTATCATGCCTATCTTCTACCCAACTTTTAATGCTCTACAAACATGTACAAGAAACATCCTAGTGAATAATTTGAAAAGAGGTCCCGAAATAGAACCAAAATGTAGTTTCTTATTTCACCTAAAAGCTATGTGTCTTTGGCACTTCATCCAAGAAGACTCGAATTCTCACCCAAATCTATCAGTCCCTCCTTTATTATGTTTACGAGAATGTTAGTAAGCATAACCATAATGATATCTAATTAAGTGATCAAACAACTATTCTTAACCATTGCATTCACTTACTTTGGCAACATATGTAATAAGGAAATAACAACTACACATAAACCATAACAAAGATCAATTTCATAAACACATCTCCATATTCATTCACATTAATGATCATAATCTAGCCACAATTATCCATTAATCATCAAAACCAACTACATAATACAAAACTGATAAGTAATGTCTAGTACTGAGTCATGCACACAAATATAACAAGGAAACATAATACTAACAAAATGGTGATGATACCCATAACTATTCCCAAGCCTATTATTTATAAGGGTGGGGACTTTCCCTTCACCACCCATGCACTTCTTAATAATAGGTGTGTTCAAAATAGCCATACGTACTTACATTCATACTTTACAAAACATTTGCTAATAATAGATTACCTAATAATATCCTACTTTAATCCTATTATAGCTAAACTCATGCATGTGTTTTCTCAAAAAATATCCAATACTTTCTTGCCAAGGTAGCCTTTGTGTGAAGAACACTCCAAGTCTAGTTTTAGCCTATTCTGGAAAATGTCTAAGTGCTCAATCTACCTTCCTGTGTAGTCCCATACGCAATATTTTCCTTATACACATGTGCCCTCTTATAATATTATCAAAACCCCTCTACGTGCATGTGTTCTTGTGTATCAACCTTCATTCACCTTGATACTTATCCAATTCTAGTAACCAACAAGAGATATTACAAAAAGAACATTAAAACATTCAAAGGATGAAACTAAGACAAATGGGTGACACCGGGAAGGGGCTAGGATTTCATGGAAATTTTTGTCCCAACCATCCCAAATGTTTGGTATGGTTGGTGCAAAAACATTTTCCCTCACTTGGGTTTGACAAATGGTAGATGGTCAATGGTTGAGGCAGAGAGGAGAGGGGGCTAAAAATAGGCCCACGGAGCACCTTTTCGGGTCATGTGAGGAACCATGGGTCATAATTGTGCTTGGGTGCATTTTTGTGTCTCAAGTACATAATTTTTTTGGGATTCATGGTGCAAGAAAATTTTCCCTCACTCAGCAAGGACAAGTGGCACTCCGTGATTCGATGAGGGAGGGGTATAGAAATGTGATCATGGGGGCTAAACTGGCTTGGTTGAGCTCAACGGAGGTCACATGATGGTCTATAAGATTAAATGTGGGATATGCACATTTTCTTATCCTAAGTGCACAAAAATTTTAGGATGGTTGGTGCAAGAAATTCTGCTCAAACCTGGGAGTGACATGTGTCCACCCAGAAAATTAACTAACTCCTAGATGTATATCTTGGAGAGCAACTTGTTAGCAACGTAACATGAGCGTCCAGAGGTCTTTTTATGCACTTCATTATATGATTTTGATTGTAAATATTATTTTTAGAAGAATGGAATGGATTGATTATTTGATTCTTCGTTTATCCCCCTAAATATAGGTTTTTGTAGGATCACTAGTTGTGCCTGTTGAAAATAGTTTGTGGGAAGAATTGCTTGTCTTGGGGAAAATGTGAAATAACCATCACTTAGTGCTCAAAATAACCTTTCTATTTTTTCTGGCCTCCAAATATTTATGGAGCTCCCAAAATCACTTCCCAAAGCTCAAGGGTTTTTTTTCACTGTAAGCTCCTTCACTCTTGAAGACCCACTTTTGCTGAACTTATTCCAAAACCTTTGAAACTTCCTGAAATCTTCAAAAACTAGTTTCATAATGTTCCTAGCTCTTCAATATTCCTTTATTAATTTTATCCTTTTCCTCTTCTCCGAAGGGTGTGCACCATCCTTAGAAGGGATAAAAATAACCATTCCTAAGCCTACTTAAAGATCCACCTTGAGTGATAACACCTTGAAAACACTTGAATGATATTGATTTTCCCTAAATCACATATGTACATGTTGAAAAAATAAATTGGAAAACTTGGAAGGGAAAGATAGGACTGATATAGAGGATAGACTGACCTAGAGGGGTGTTTGGGAATGTCTATAATGCAAAATTTTGATACTGGGATATAGTTGTCTAATTTTCATTGTGAATTTTTCCCTTACAAAAAAAGGACAACATACTAATTTTTCAAGTGTGTTGCCACAAGTAAGGGATACCCAAGAAGGTATATTGGATCTAAGGGCATCATTGGGTTACAATACATGGTACACCATAATAGTACCTATTCATGTGATCATTCCCTCAGAAGTGATGGAGGAAGGGATGATAACAACAATGAGGTTAGTGCGGTGGGAAGAGAGGGAGGGGGAGGGTGATAGGGTGCATAGGTATTATTATAGGTACATGGTGGAAATTGACAGGATAGATAGGGAAAATATGTACATATACATGGGAAGGATGTACAAGTACATGCGAATGATATATAAGTATAAGGGTAGGATGAACAGAGACATGTACATTTACAAGTTGTATAGTTACTAGCCTCACTACAGAGGTCACCTAACTCAAGAGGAGGATGGGTAGATGGAGATGATGGATGAGGAGAGGTAGAGGGAGATAGAGATGATGGATGAGGAGACATGAGAGAAAAAAATGTTTGGAGTCATAGATTTGTATTGCCACCTCCAAGACCATCTTGAGCACATCTGCAGGAAGTGTGAGAGAAAAGAGAGAGTGTGTTACAAAGAGAGAGACATTTTTGTGATCCTATCCCATACATTATAGACACAGATGGATTCTATGAGGGGCCAACTTAGGGTAATTTTTTTCCATGTCACGAATATTTACATTTTTGAATTTTGCATTTGGCAAATTTGAGGAATCGTGCGGAGTAGAATTTTGCCTAAAATTTTGGGATGCAAGTGACTTTAATGGGTCGGCTCACCTAGTGTTTAAATTAAAATTCATACTTATGCATGTATATCTCCACTTCCTTGAAACAAAAATTAGGTACATTCATCAATATATACTAATAAAAAATCTAAGCATATGTGAAATTCTAATGCCATCAGTTACTTACATAAAATACACCCGACGGTCGACCACATAGTCCAAACACATGACTACATAGTCTAGATACTGACTATGTTGCACATATTCCCCCACATGTTTCACATGCCCAACATAATACTACAATCTTGTTAATAATATCCCCTAATCTAGACACCCAACAACACACTTCAAACACCATATGGCCCAGATGCCTAACTACGTGGTCTAGATGTCCAAAAAAAGCGTAAACACCGATAACACATTCCATATGCTCGTCAAAATAATTCAGATGCCTTCCTTACAATATAGATGACCGTCAACACCTCGCTTAGGTTCAGTTCCAAACTCGGATAGAGATTTTATGCCCTCAACTGATAACCAAAATGTGGTGGCCTTTTTAGGAAAATCATTTAAAAAAGGGAATATTTTATCTTATTTTAGCCATCCACAAAAATGGGTCATGCAGATGCAATCGACATCCACACCAAATATGGGTACTATATATTAACTAAATAATTAAGCCTTCTTCTTTATCTTCAAATTACAAAGTTTAATAATATACTTAATAATACAAATTTCAAAAACCCTTTTTATGCACAATCTTGTGAGGTTTGAGGGGTTAAAAATATTAACCGAGTTGAATGTTAGTTAAATAAACTAAATATAAAGTATTCCAAAAAATTGTAATAAAATAAAATATAACATAGAGACCAGAATTAACGTGGAAAATCTTGAAGGGTGAAAAACCACAGTGAAATATTTTCCATTAATGAGAAACTCAATCTAATACAATCTCCTTTCCTCACTTCTCTCCTCCCATGAATTCACTCCATGAAATTCACACAAATGTGATCTTATATATCACCTGACCCCACAGGCCAATATAAACATAATAAAATGGGTGTGACTTCTTACAAAGCACCTCGATTTATATAATAATTGATTTATTGAAACTAATTGACATATACACATATAATTTATATTATAGACATTAAAATATATAATGTTCTAATTTATTTAATTATAGACTATATTTTAGAATTAGAAAACTTAATATTAAAATGTTCTAACAATCCCCCTTAATATTAAGTGGGGATCATATGCCAAAGTTATTTGTTTATATAATAGGATTTACAATCCTTAAACCATGATTAAGGTTTAGGCTAGCATATTATTTTTGTAAGGATTTATATACCTTCATCATGTTAAAATTACCTTTTGGTACAAAAGTATTTAGAATCCATAAATCATAAGTTATGATTCATGCTAAGCATGATTTGTGAGACTACATCTCACATCTTTTGATAGAAAAATCTTATACCAACATCTTTAAGATCCTTTTATAAAATAAGGACCTCCTTTACAAAATATGCAACATTAATGGACTACACAGTAAAATTCGAGTTCTAAGTTTACTAAGATCATAAATAGATATTTTACAATGCTTTAAATTGGATAAGAATTATAGAGGAGAAGGATTGGGGTTCATATATTCTACCCATCTTTCGTCATGAGATGCCTCTTCGAAAGATTGGGGTTCTGGATCATACATATTCATTAAGGTATGATAGGTATGATGGCTTCTAGTCATTTTACTAAGGTTATTAAGATTATAATTTTAAAGAATATATTGAGCCCATTTAAGTCTTTATGTTATGGAGGAAACACAAAGAGACTCTTTTTCAATTACAAACTCATTATTAAAATCTATTTGATCATCACAATCATCATTATCAAGATCATTTTTTTCTACTTCATCAAGTTTATCATGGAAAATAGAAACAAAATAAGATGAAGATGAAAAAATAGATTTTTCTAAGATTATAATATTCCTTTTCTCAATAACTTCATGTTTCACAAGATCATAGATCTTAAGACCTTTTGTTTTTCCTCCATGTCCTACAAAGATACAAGGATATGATGTTTGATCTAAATTCTTCATTTTTTCTTTAGAAATGAAGATAGAGGTGGTTACCAAAGATTTTAAAATGAGACATACTAGGTTTGATACTAGCCACTTTTCTAAAGGAGTGGATTTAAATAAGGATTTAGTAGGAAATATGTTCGAATACGAATAATGGGATTCATTACTTCAGCCCAAAGAAACTTAGGAACTTGAGTTGAATGCAACATGGTTCTATCCATTTCAAGAATAGTGTGATTTTTCCTTTCCACAATACCATTCTACTGAGGAGAATAAGGAGTAGTTATTCCCCTTTGTATACCACATTTGATAAAAATTGAATCAAATGTTTTATTGATATATTCTCCTCTATTATCTATTATAACTCTTTTGATTTTATGACTAGAACTATTATCAACTAAATATTTGAATTATTTGAATTTTGATAAGACATCATATTTATTTTTGATAAAAAAATACCAAATCATTCGAGAATAATCATCAATAAAAGTAACAACATACAAGGAACCGTTTAGGGATGGAACTTCTAAAGGTACTCTAACATCACTGTGGACCAGTTCCCTGGGTTACGAGGCGTTAGCATTAATAAATATGGAAGGGATTTGTTGATTTCTTGTCACACAATCACACTTCATGCATTTCATGAGCATGAGAGATAGGTGGAAAACTAGTAACAATGTTAAGTGAGACATGTCATACATGCTCCTAAAGTTAACATGACCTAGTATTTCATGCCACAATTGAACATCACTCTTATTTTGAGTAGAAAAACAAGAAGTACAAGTAAAACATTTAAAAACATATAATACTTTCTTTCATATGCCTTTAATCATAGTAACATATAATCATTCTCTATAAACCATTTATCTTTTAACAAAATGACACTATAATTATTCTGAGTTAGTTGTGAACAAGAATGCAAATTCATTTCTAATTTAGGAACACATTAAGCATTTTTATAAAACCATTAAAAACTTTTTGTTTTCCTTAATCCTAAACATCAAGAATGATATAATCACCTAAATAGATTTGATCATTAAATTCTCTGATATCAGTTAGAAAATCATACATATATGTCATGTGCCTAGAAGCACCACCATATAATATCCACTCATTTGTTTTGCAGTGATAAGAGAAGCCTACAAAGCAACAACATTAGTGATTCTGATTTGGTTTATTCCCCTTTTAATTTTGAAATTAGGCTTGTTTTTGTTTACTCTATAATCTTCCTTTTTGTGACCTAATTTACAATAGTTATGACATTTCCCATAAAAGCGGCCTTTAAATTTCCATATTTATTTTCTTTACTAGGTGTTTTAATGTTTGATTTTTTATTCTTGTTAAATATAGAAGGATTGTTCTTAGATTTTTGTTTGAGAATTTTATGTGTGAAATTCTCCTTTGAATCAAAATTTTTCATGACCTACCCTTCCTAGATCATGAGAGAACTCAAAGTAGAAAGTTCAACAATATCTTGTTCAGTTTGATATTTCAAATTTAGAATGGAAATGAAATTCCTAAATCTCTCATGGATGTTCATTTGAATAATGAAATACATCAATTTATCATAAATCAAAATTACAATTACACCCATTTAATTAAGATTTTAAAATAAAATAAAAATAATCACCTTTTCATCTCCATTCATGGGAGTTGTCATTAACTCAAGAGTCAATTTTATGATTTTTGACAAACATATACATTCATGCATTAAATATAGTTGTGTTCAAGCTTCACTCAGACTTTCCTGATTTCCAATATCAAGTATGAATTCATTTTGCACGCTTCACAATATGATGGAAATTACTTATTACACCTTTTTTTTGATATGGGTACACCGTATGTTGTCACTTGTCTTTCAATTTGTCTTCTCTGTACCATTTACGACATTCCAGAGCTTGCATGCCATGAATTCTACCTTCAATATGATTTTCCAGATGTTGTAATTTAACCCATTCAACATCTGTATTTTGTCAATGGTAAAGTGATTAGACCCCATTTTTACGTTTTAAGACAATTCAAATGAAGATAAAAAAACTAGTTTAATGTGACAATTGGAAGTTTTACAGGTTTTATTATTCACTTATCAAACAATAGGTTCTTATAAAAAAATAATTGTAAATTTTTTTGTAGGAAATCCCCCTTTAATTTTTCAAGTGAATATGTGTCTTAAATTTCAATGCTTTTAAACTCTTCCATGCTGAAATTGATCTGTCAAATATTCTTGCATAGAATATATTAATTCGACGATAAAATTCACGGATTTAACTGAAATGTAAACATTTTTTTGATTTAGTTTTTGAAAAATACCTAATTTACGACATTTTACTTACTCAGTTGTTGTAAAAAGTGTAATAACTTATTTTTAGAAACAAAACAAAATTAAATTAAATTCTTAAATATCTAAAATTAATAATTTTAATTTATCCCCAAGAAAAATCTATGTGAAAAATTATATAATTTTTTTTATGGAGACTAGACTCTGAGCTCACAACCAAGCTAGTGAATTGAAATTGAGTTGTATGGTGAGTTAGGGATCAAGCTCAATGGAACCAAGATCACAATAAAATCCTTCATATTAAAGTAATCAGCTCACGGCTGAACAATATACACATACACACAGTCAAGATGCCCACTATGGAGTTGGGATAGTAAATAAAACGTAGCAAATATGTGACTGTAGTCATAACCACTATTATCATAAATGTGGATTTTAGAGCCTTATTAATTATCCATCTCGCCACATGTGGGATAAAATCCCATTCACTTTAAACTTGAGAAAATAAGGCACTGGCAGTTCATGCGGTCATGGGGGTCTATAACTTGGTTAAAGCTTATATAACAAAGCACATAGGTTAGATGGGTAAGGTTTTAATTTTAAAATACATGTTATATGTTTAATATAAGTGACCATGATTAAAATGAAATGGAGGTCCATGTGGATCACTAGGATGAGTTAGTCATGTTTAGTTTTTAATATTTACATGTTAAATATATAGTGCCAACTATGCCACACAAAGAATTATACCAAGAAGCCCATTAAATGACCATGATCCTGCCATTCACCACGTGGAGCACTTAGGTTAGATGGAAAAAACATTTTTAAATGTTTATATGCCACTTATTATATAGTTAATAGACTTAAGTTAGGATTTAAAAGCATGGTCTATAGTTTATAAAAGATGTTCTGATTTAACAAATATAAGGAGCATTTTAGGATAGACATAGGCTTTGTCTATGTTTATAAAATACCACTAGAATAGGTTTATATTATAGTTTATAATTTAATAATTATTCCACCACACATAAAAAGCTCCCTTCAAGGGTCTTTTCGTTCGCCAATCAAAAAATTGAGAGTGTTATTTTCATGGAGGGATGTCTCCATCCTAGGAGGCCATTCTTTTACCCTTGGATAATAATTTTTCCCCTAAACAATTGAACCATACGAACCAAATTCTAAATTTTTGTAAAATATTAAAATAAATAAAATTTACTGTGTATGAAACGGGCCCAAAGAGTGAATTAATAACACAGAATAACCTTTATTATTTTTTCACGCGAGATAAAATTCGAGAGAGGATTGAAAGGGTGTCTCTTGAAATGGAGGGGGGTTATTTATTTCAAAATAATCATAACCACCTAGCCATTATAACTTCCATTAATTTAATTAAACATTTTTAAAACCTCTATGGTACCATGTGAGATCCGAGGGGTAAATTATAACACGAGACTAGATTTCAAGTGGAAACCCTAAAGGGTGAAAAACCACGGTGAAATATTTTCCATTAATGAGAAACTCGGTCCAGTACAATACCATTTCCTCACTTCTCCCCTACCATGAATTCACTCGTGAAATTCATATAAATGTGATCTAATATATCACTTTACCCTACAGATCAATATAAACATAATAAACAGGTGTGACTTCTCACAAATTGATTTATTAAAAATAATTAACTTTTAAATATATAGTTTATATTAAATAAATTAACATATATAATATTCTAATTAATTTAATTATAGACTATATATTTTAAAACTAGAACACTTAATATTAAAATGTTCTAAAAAATCTACTAATAGTGATATTCCACATGAAAGATTTAATCACAATAACTTGTCACCACATCAAAATATTATTGATGATGACATGCCTCCACTTGAGTAAAATCCTTATTGTGTGCCTACATTGGATGACATTCATGATTATTATATGTAACAAGAAGAATACATGCCTCAACTTGAGGACAATCCTTATTATGTGCCTACATTGGACAGAAATCACATTCATAATTATAATTGCAACAAGAAGAATACATTTCTTGTCATCAAACACCAACTTTAGCTGGAAATTATACTATTAATTCTTTGAAAAGTAAGAGAATATATGACATTATTGATAATGAGATCCACCAAACAAAAGATATTTCTACACATAGTGATCAAACACCTATTTCAATTGATAATACAACACAAAAAACTGTGTGAAGAAAATGAAGCAGATGGAATATTGGAAGGTCTTTTGAATTCAATGGGAAGATGAGTATCCATTCATTGAACTAGTAGAGCCAGAAAAAAGGTAATGATACTCCAACATAATGTAAATGCATAATTTATAGCTAGAAACTTGGAAAGGAACACAAAATGCAACTCAAGATGGACACAATTGAGAAACATTGTGGTAAAATATATGTATCGGTTAAACAAAAATATGGTCAAATAAAATGAACACAAAGATGAAAAAATGTAAAAGAATGCATACATGTAAGATATGTAACAAAGTATGAAAATGAATAGAAATGGCTACAAAATATTGTTAAGAAAGGAGGAACAATTACAACTCAGTTAGGAAAAGTTGTTCAGTCTAATCTATGTGCCAAAAATATATAGTTCTCAATTATTTACCACATTCTAAAAAAAGGTAGACCTATTTCTGATTTTTAGGATTATAAAATTTTATTTCAACATAATGGATTCCCTAATATTCCAAAATCGTATTGATCCGACAATAGTGCTTGGGAAATGGAAAAATGTCTAGCGATGATTGAGAAGGATGGTTTGAAATAAAAAGTAAAAATGTATGATTTATCTCATTGTCTATAGATGAGGTCAAAACACTTGCCAACACATCATGGGTTTTCATTCATGTTTATACTTTTGAGAACCATTTAAAGAAACCTCATTTATTAGCAGTCCATAAAATAATAAAAAAATTCAATGTCGATAACCTTTACAAGTTGTTTATTTCAAGTTTGAGGGATATAAATGGGATGGATGATTATACTATCACTACTAAGTTGGTGTGTGTTGGTATAGATGATGCATCAATAATGCATGTGCATAGAAATGGTCTTTGTATTCAACCACAAATCACTATTTCCCCATATATGATTCCAATTCATTGCATGGCTCATAGAATGAATCTTGCATAAAAAATAGTTAGCACATTTGAAAGTGTTGTGAAATTGGAAGAGCTTATCCGCGACTTCCATGCTTATATGTCCAGCAGTCCAAAAATATTTCTAGTGTTCTAGAAATTTACAATTGGAGTGAATGATAGTAAAAATCTTCTAAAATATGTTGATACAAGGTGGATTTCCATGTATGAACCAACATGTAGAGTTTTTTAGAATATCCATCGTTGATAGGTTTTATGTATAAACATCATAGAGAAGGTAACAAGGAAAAAATTTGTTATACCATTTAACAAATTTGCAAACATTACTTACATTAAGTGATATTTTTCCCATGTTGAAGGAAATCAATTGTTATAGTAAAAATTCTTAAGTGAGGTCCATATATATATTGTTGATTTCATACAGTTGAGAAAATGGGTATTTCAAACTTTAGATATTTTATAGCCTTCCCAAGACGGTTTTAAAGGGCCTCTATTTAAAAATTATAAATTTTTAATAGATATTAAGGATACTAATTGTTATTTAAAATTCAATATTAATGATAATATTTGTATCTTTATTAATGAGAAGGAGATACCAATGCATTGTTTTCAAAAATGAGTTGAATTGATAGAGAAAAAATGAAGAAGTTCTTATAGCGTGTGTTTTATATGACACTTTTATTTCGATAGATAGACGAAATTGAGAAATATTTCACAAATCATCCACAAAAATTCGAGATCATTTTAAAATGGATGACCTACTTGAGCCCATAGGAGTAGTGAATCCCATATTTTGGAACATTGTTGATGGTCATAGTGAATAATTAGTAAGTAATCTATTCTCAAATATATGATATCTCTTATTAAACATTGCAATAAGTCCATATAGATAAATGGAGTTGAAATTCAAGTCATTTTGTAAAAATATTTACTGAAATCTTAGTCAAAAAATTTGGACTTACAATGATTGATCAATATCAGTATCTAAATGAACCAACGTAAAATGGAGCTATCACAAGGCTATGGAAAAATTGTATCCCAACAAGAGATATCCTGCAGGAAAATATTAGTGAATATATTCGATTATATGATATTTTCCAAATGATGATTTTCATATCGTGAAGTATGAATGGGTATTTAGTGCATTATCTTTTGTTAAATCAAAACTTTTAAATAGATAAAAATTTAGAGACATTTTTGAGATTGTATGTTTCACGTTATCCCATGGATGTATTTCCTTATGAAAGAGAACTTATCATTTGGAATTCACTTATTGAAAGAAGAGGAGTCACTAATACAATGAGCAACAAATATGATCTTTATATTGACCCAGGAAGTGGATGCTCTACTGACACAGTAGATACAAATGTCTCTAAAGAAGAAGGGATTTCTCAAGGATTGGTTTTAGCTTCCCGAGTTTTAGCTTGGTAATAGGTATGTATTATAAATATTTATTCCTATTTAAAAATTCATATGAAATTTTTACAATTATATATGTATTTTTTGGGTAAAACAATTTTAGTATCCTTATTTCTTATAATTTTTTGCAACACAAGATATTAAAACAATAATTATGAATAAAACTCTAATATTATACTTTACATTGTTATAAGAAACAAAATATTGGAGATGCTATGAAAACAATATATATTAATAAAGTGTTGACTGTTACAAAATAATTTACAAAAGTGCAAAATATCTCAATTGAAATGTGATATTTACATTTCAATTCTTCTTAGTATTATAATTATACAATGTAAGGAATCACAATCAACTCTCATTCTAAGATGTTCCCTCTAGTATTGTATCTTTTGCCACTAGTGGTCTTAATTTAATTAGATCATATGCTACAACATTTATAATAGTAATATTTTCCATATATTGATTGGTTACATCACCTAGTTACTGAGAAAATTAGGATCCACATCTGATTTCTACTTGAACAATATCTCTAGATACATGTCATGTTCATTAATTACTTTCTTTCAAGTTATGTTATTCTATTTATTTAGGAGCACATGTTTTTCCTTTAATGAAATAGTAACATTTAAAATTTTGTGTGCATTCTTGAGATGAAGATCCAAGACCAATACTTCATTCTTCAAATTTTCATATTTTGTCTACATTTGAACAAAGAAATATTATTAGTTAAAAAGCAAAAAAATATGTAAAATTTAAATGCAAAGAAAGAGTTAAAATTACAACAACTTTATCCTTTTCATCATTTGCAATGAAAACAAGGTTTTTGTCTCTAGCCAATTTTTCATAGTAAGCTTGGGATTCACAACTTAAATTTTCCAACTTGTTTAACATGACATCTAAGACATTATCATTGTAGCCATTGATTACATCGTAATGACACCTGAGAAATATTGATTCAAGTAATACATCTATCTTTTCTAGCTCATTTTGAATTAAATAAAATAATTCATTTCTCTGGGAATGGTTGTGAAAATGGGAATTTATTTATTTAATCAAATATTTGTCTTGGAATTCCCATGTTTTCAAAGTATCTATATCCTATAGAATAATATCATTAATAGTAGCATAAAAACTCTCTGCCAACAAAATATGCAACGAAAAATTAGTTGATTGATCATCAGATGGTGGTAATGGTATCTATGTTAGAGATGTTGTGTCATATGGTGAACATGATCTATTTGGGGCATTTGTGAGCCCTAAATCATATCATGTAGATAAAAAATAGTTGGGGCACCAGTACCAGTCTCAACACCCAATAAATCATCATCAAGATCAATTTTTGTAAAATAGTGGTGCCCATTGCACTAGGGAGACCACCAAAAAATAAATTTGGAAACTTTGTTGTTGTCTAATGAACCGCGCCACACTTTCAAATGAAAAATATATTCATTTCCCCCTTATTTGAACTTGTTTAGATCGAGGTGGTGGTGACATTGTTTTATTTTTGGAAGAGGGAAGTGGAACTGCAAAACAAAAAAGAGAAAAAAAACATAGAAATTAGAATTCAATGTTTAGTAAATATAATATAAAAGTTAAATAATGTAGCTTATAGAGTTTGTCTAGGAGTAGTTTCTTCCCCTGTCATTGATTGAATCCTTGCAGTTTTTTTTTTTTCATGTTGATATGGGGAAGTTTGATGAAAACTATCCGAAGAATATGTAAATGTTCAAGTAATGATTAAAACAAATATAGTACCATTAATAAAAAATTTAAAACAATGTATGTTCCATTATTCATAACTTGAAAGACTAATAGTAATAATCCATGGGATGGAAAAATGAATGAAGTTGCATGTTGCACTTGTAATTGAGGGGGTGTAATAGAAATCCTCATCCATTTTTGTCTCAAAACTGTAATATGAGTCGGAGAGGATCATACATCCACATATGAATCTGCAGAATCCTCAAGAGGTTGATGACCTCTTACTGCAACTTGTCTTCTTGCATGTGATACAATTGCCTCTTCTGAAAGAAGTGAATAGAAAATTAGCTCTATTTTTCAAATAAATACATGAAGCTATTTTGCAATAATTTAAATTTTAAAGTTACCTCTTATTCATCATTTGAAATACAATTTACTCTATTTTTCATCAAGTGCAATAAATATTAGTATTCTATGAGTGTAACTCATGAAAGGCTTCATAATATAATGTAATTATATAATTACAACATGATAATGTTGCATAGTGTCATTGTCATTATGAAAAAATAATATATGAAAATCATTTATTATCATATTAGATATATATATATATATATATACACCAATCATTTTTTTGGCAACTTAGAGAATGTAGGATGTAGACAATAACCCAAGATGGGATGTTATATTTTATTCCTCGCAAGTATATCCCAACCTAAAAAATTATATCATGGCCTACAAAAATGTGTGTGGAACAACTTACAAAAATAATCCCCTTCTCACTTTAGAAAAGTTACTAATACTTGCAAAAAAAAAAAAAAACATGTTATTAACTTATTATGGTAATAATATAAAGAAAAAATTGTAAAAAAAATTATTACCCTCAACTTGTACACTAAAGTGGAACTCCAAATATTTTTTTCGTGTCGTAGATTAATTATTTTTTTGTCACAAGGTTAACATTTATGTGTGGAAGTATAGTTAAGAGGTGGATATCTTCGGAGATGTTACAAAATAAAAGTCTCATGATGATAAGTTGATTGTGAAGATACAAGTGGATATGTCATTATTGGTTAAAATAAATTATAGAAACGACATCAGTGTGATATTAAGGCATGTAAATTAGCTCTTAAAAACAACATCTATCTACCCAATCACTAAATGTGTCCTTTAGTTTCAAAAATGTGGAAATTTGCATGCACATAAGGTTTTGTAATGGACTTTTGGGTTGATAGTGAGAGGATGTAAAAGTGGATGCCAATTTTTGATTGTAGATTTAGGCTTCAATCATGTTTGTTGAGTATGGAATCTAGTTAGATAGTCGTATGAGCCTAGAGGTAGTAGATCTTTGGAGTGGATCCTAGAGGAGTAAGTGAGGAAAAAGAGTAAAAATGCAGCCACAAGCCTCTCTCTCTCTCTCTCTCTCTCTCTATATATATATATATATATATATATATATAGGTGAGTGGGACACGTGGTGGCAAGAGATTAGATAGGAATAGTCGGGAATTTGTATATGCGCAGATGCCCGACTACATGTGTAATTAGGAGTTTATATATACAGATACTGCTGTATGTACAACTTGGCAATTCATATGTAGATGCCTCGTTGCACATGTGGTTGGGAAGCTCCATATATAGATGCCTCGAATGTACATGAAATTGGGCATTTACATGTATATATGTTCATTTGTACATGCAGTTGGGCATATGCATATGCAAACACCAAAACTATATCATACATTTGAGCACCTATACATGCAGATGCCCAAATGCATACATAAAAAAAAAAATGTATATGCAGACACCCAACTACACACAACCTCCGTACAAAGACCTAATCTACAACATATTTCCATACAAATTTCATGTCTATAGATTATTTTTTTAGATGTTTATTTTCCATCTACATATGGTCCGGATAATAGTTTCCCAAATGAACATTTTACCAGAATTTTTTTCACCATTATACACATTTTTCTCTTATTCTCCATCAACATGAAATCCATTTTAATAAAGTTTCTAAAAAAATCCAAGTTGTATTTTGGTAAGGGGTCTTAAAATTTTCCTTGGGCTAGCTATAAAAGAGGAAAGTGGAGAGGGATTTTTGAGTACACATCTATAACAAGTCACCACAAAGAGGGATACTTCACGTTGGGTAACTGAGGCTACTGGAAGGGAAATATGGTATAGGAGTTTCTGACAGTGACTCATGATGTGGGATACTACATAGGGTTGTATGAGGTTTCCTACCGAGAGGGCACCAAGCTATAGGGATAGGACGTGGATGAGATTAAGGAAATTTTCTAGATCACACAAACCATCTAGATTAGTGAGATCATTCTAGATGTAGGTGAGAGCCATGGATGATGGAAGTTTAGGACTTGTATTGTATTTTGTATATACCTCATGAAGACACATTCATTGTATAGATGCCCACTAAAATTGTATTATAGAAATTTGATTTTTGGTATATGTATATGAAATCTTGTAGATATTCAAACATTTTATATGATGATGTATATAGATGATGATTTGGATGGTTTTATTTATGTGCACATTTTTATAGATGTATGTTAGTGTGGTTACGAATAGAGATTATGTTAGGCATATGATGAGATGTTATGGATTTTGAATTATGTTGATATGATTTTTTTGGTGAATAAATGAGATGCATGAATGAATATAATGATGATATGACTAACGTTTTTCGTAGCTTGAGTTTCCATTCTGATTTTGTATTATAGAGAAACATGCTTTTATTTTACACAATATAGTTGGCACCATGATGATTAAATAACCATGATGAGTAGCTCATTATGTGTGCAAAGAAACATACACACAACAAAAAGAAAAGGTAAAAATAAACAAAATAAAATTATTAAATGTATGTACCATGGCTATAAATGAGCAAAGATGAAAAATAATAAACTTGTAATTGGTCAAACAATTAACTAAGAAAAGTAAAAACAAACCCAATATACACGATATTTGTTTCCACCATGGCCATGAATGAACCATGATGATAAAAAATAAACTTGTAATTGTTCAAATAATTAACTATGAAATATAACAATGCAACACATTTTTTATAAAGACACTTAACACTATCTCGAATGTGTTCCACTAAGAAGATTGATTAATTTGGTTTTCCCCAAGCAAGGATGCATGCAATGGTTAAGATGATTTGGGATTGATTGGGTAATTGCACACAAGAAAGGATACATGCAAGGGAGAAAATGAGAGTTGAGATTTCCCCAAGTGAGGATACATGCAAGGGATTTGGATTAATTTGTTTTGATTGATTTTGATATTTGGAACAAATGCCATAATAAGATTCAATGTGTTGATTTTTGGGATCTTTGGTTGTTGAAATTTTTAATTTTTAGATTGTTTTTCATTTTGTTTTTTTGGGTGATTTTTCTAAATTTTTAGGTTTTTATTTGTATTTTTTTACTTTTTAGTATATTTTTTTACTAATTTTATATGTTCTATTAGTTTTGGAAGAATTTTGTAGTGTGTTTGTGTTAGTGTTTTGGAATATATTGAATGTATAAGGATTTCGTTGTTTTTTGAATGTTTAGAGATTTTGTGATACCGTAGGCGATCCAAGACCAATCGAGAATTCATAAGATCGTAAGAACTCTATGAGATCAAGGGATGAATGTAAATAATTTTTTGTGGATGGTTTTTCAATTTATCGATTTTACAATTTTTTTAGGTTTTTATTTGTATTTTTTGACTTTTTGTAGATTTTTTTACTAATCTTATATGTTTTAGTAGTTTTGGAAGAATTTTGTAGTGTTTTTGTGTTATTTTTTTGGAAATATATTGAATGTATAGGGATTTGTGTTTTTTTTTTTAACATTTAGAGATTTTGTGATATTATAGGTGACCCAAGACCCATCTAAGAATTCATAAGAAAGTAAGAGATCTATGAGATCAAGGGACGAATGGAAATGGATACGATGAAATGTATAGTATAACAAATAGTAAACGTCCTAATTTCAAGGAAAAAGTGATCAAAGTGGTTTGGGATGATATAAAAAGATGAATATGATGGATAAGCTATATAAGAGGATGTGCTAAAATTCCCCCAACATAAAGGATACCCGTGGATAATTCAAGAATAGAATATTTTCAGATGAACCACATTCATGGGTTCCTTAAGCTCTTGGTCATCTTTTTGGATAGCTTGTATGCTCCAAATCCAAATTTTGCAATGATAACATAAGGACCTAACCAATTAGGTTCAAATTTTCCTTATTTTCTCACTCGTTTTTTTTTTTTTTCTAATTTTATTTTAGTATAAGGTCACCAATTTAAAATTGTCTAGGTTTTATCCTTTTGTTATAGCTGTGGTGAAGTCAATTATGACACACTTTTAAATGATCTTAGACTATAATCCTCTTTTGATCCAGGAGATGAAGCTCACAAAAAAAATCCTATCTATATTCATCTTCATTGATCAAATATTTGAGGGATATACAAAGTGATGGGATCTCAACCTCTATGGGTAATACAAATTCAGATCCATATACAAGTGAAAAGGGAGTGGCTCCTATTGGAGTACGGTAAGATGTGTGATAGGCTTAGAGGGTAGGATAGACTTGTGTATGCCAATTGTGACCATGTTTATCAATAATATTTTCCAAGATGGATTTGAGTGTCTTATTGGATGATTTAACTTGGCCATTACACTATGGATAATATAGAGTGAACTAACGAATGTAAATATGGAAGTGTTTGGCTATCTCTTTAACGGTTTTATTTTTAAATGATGTACCATTATTAGTAATAATTGAGGAAGGGATGTTGAAACAACATATGAGATGGTTAAATATGAACTTGGAAATATTAGTACTAGTGAAATAAGTGAGAGGCATGGCCTCTACCCATTTGGTAAAATATTTAGTTGTGGTGATAATGAATGTATGACCATTAGAGGATGTGGGTTTGATTTTTCTTATAAGGTTGAGCCCCCATTGGGAGAAAGTTCAAGGTGTGGTGATCGGTTGAAGATCTTGTGAAGGTACATGAATGATATTTCCATGTTGTTGGCCTGCCAAACACTTGAAAAAAATTACATGCATCAAATTCTATAGTATTCCAATAATAACCCAAGTGAAACTTTTGTTTAGCTAAAACCATGCCACTTGTGTGTATGTCTCATATACCAATATGTATCCCGACTAGAGTTTGTTGTACTTCATATTAATTTAGAAATATTATGAGATTTATATAATATCCTATTTTATATAAGGTTTAGTAAGGATATTGTAGTGTCAACCACATTGTGCTAAGGCTCATTTGTGTTGGGTGTATATGTCACCTAAATTTTCACTTTTCATATTTCATACCTATTACTAACAATTTACTCTATGCAGATAAGGATCACTGATACATCTATTTCTTGAGTGGGTACCTTAAGGGGAATACTCTAGAATGGGGGATTATTATTCACATAATCATTATGGGTTAGAGACAATACACAAAGAGAGTATGTTATGTGGCCCCATCCTTAGTTTTCCTATCCTTGTCCATTTATGTCTGATACACATTACACACCTGAAACATTGCTTGCATTTCACCACTTGGTAATTTGTTCATCCATTTGCTTGATTCCATGAAACTTATTTCTACTTTGCATGACACATCACCATCCTTAGTCAATGTCATCACCTGTAGGTGATGGTTTTGGTGTTATGTTTTTCCCAGTCGACGCCATCACCCACGGGAAATGGCATTGTATATATGCTTACCACATCTTGACATTCATGAAGGAAGGAAGCACAAATCTTAGGAACTTCCATCTGCTTTTTCTTTTGTGCCAAATTTGCATCTGATTTCTCAACTCTAGGTTTATCTTGCACTTATCTTGGATTGGATTGGAAACTCTTCTTGGCTAGATTTTGTAGACTATTATAGTGATTCTATAGAACGGTGTTCCCCATCGCACCTAATAGATATTATCTCTCAATGTGTTTATTCTATGGAGAGATAGATGTATCAATGACCACCATATAGGTACAGATAAGTGATCTAACTATTTTTTTATTTTACATATATTATTTTGTTTCCCTTCCCCATTACTCTATGCTAGTTTAGTGTTACATGTACATTGATGCTAGTTAGCTTAGTACTCATATTTTATCATCTCCTTAATTTTCCTTGACTTTTATTTCAGTCATATTATGTATTCTTTCCTTATCTATCATTGATATATTCCTATTTTCACCCATCTATTGATATCTTAGTAGGGTAGTCTCCTTTATCTTGTGTCATGGGAATTGGAAACCTTAGGATGACCTAGTGTAGGAATTATTTCCCTCTAGATATGTAACCATAGCACTCACTGTAGAACCTTTAAATCTATCAAATGTATGTTGATTCATGTGTGTCTCTTAATCATTTCCTCAATACCCTTGTAGAACAGAAGATTAAGGACTTCAAGTTATTGAGACATATTCTTGGTTTGCCATACATTTAAGTGAACCCGAAATGAGATAGAAGCTTAAAAAAGAATGCTTACTAGTATGAAAACAATACAAAATCTAACTAAACATGCCTACTAATATGCTTGAATTACCTAACATGGGCCTAAATAGACCTAAGAGGGAAATCAAATGGTTATGGTTGTTACTCCAAACAAGGTGAAATGGCCTCTCCCAATGACTACTTGGTCATTTTGGATATCCATCTACTAACCCCATTGAAGGCTTTAAGCAAGGATTGAACTTGGCTATATATCATATTTATTATATGAGATGCAAATCAAAGCATGGTGTAAAGTATAAAGGAATGAGGTGCACCCTTTTTATAGTTTTCTTTTGGGAGAAACTTGTATTTTGGTGCATGTGGGACTAAAAGCCCCAAATTAGATTAGAATTTCTAATCATGATTAGGCCTTGCTAATCACAATTAGTGAATTACCAAGTGATTAAGAGGTGTGAAGCCTTAATCAACCGCTTAGGGTCAACTAGGAGGCTAGGATAAGCTTTTGAAGCTTGTTGAGATGTTGTAGAGGTGAATGGGGTGATTTTGAGTGGTTGGAAGAGGGGTTTGAGTCAATACTAGGGTATATTGACCAAAACAAGGGCAAAATAGGCTTAATTAGCTAATAAATGCTAATTGTCTATTTTGAAGAGGATTTTGACTTACGATTCACCGTAAAGTGGCATCCTGAATGCGAAAAGGGGTTACACAAATCAAAGCATTGTTAATTGGCTAAAGTGGTAAGAAATGTTAGTTAATTAGCAAAGATCACTAATTATAATGGAATTGGCAAGAATGAGAGTGATTTGTGTGTTTTGGCAATAAGATTGCAAAAGTGGAATTTAGGTGTCTACATTTTCCCTGTTTGAGGTGAAGTTAGTGACTTCACTTCAAATATAGTAGACAAGCATAAACAGGTAAATTTTTGAAGAAAAATTAGCAGGATGAAGGATGCCCCCTCGAGTGTCGATGGGGTGATAGAAGAAGTCAATCGACAATCAAAAATATGATTTGAAATGGATAGAAGAAAATGAGTCAGAACGGGTGTGAAACCCTTAGGTATTGAGAAGGAATAAGGATAGGGATAAACATGGTTGTTTATTGCCCCCGGGTGATTTTTTTGGAAGAAAAATTAGTAATGGTAATAAATGATAATGGAGAAGAAATGATTAATGGAGAAATATAGGACAAGCCCAATCTTTGCATCCAACCTTTCAATAAGCAACTGTTTATATCATTTTTCCCCTAGGTCTACATCATCGGCCTTTATTTAAAATAAACAAAAGTGTAAGATAACATGAAAAGCTAAATTACTAACAATTGTTTACTACTAAAAATACGTAACTCCATGCAACATACATTATGCAATGCAATACGAGAAAGTAAAATGATATTTAGCTCCATGCAACATACATTATGCAATGCAATACGAGAAAGTAAACCAGCTAACCTAACAAAGAAACTAGTACAATCACACGTACTCAAACAAATAACATGTTGCACCCATGTTTTTGTTATCAAGTTATAGTTCCCAAATGTTTGTGTTGTAACAACAAGGGTTAAAAATGATGCCCCAAGCAATAACACATGTGAGGAAAAATGGAGGACACAAGTAGTCCTATGGAAAAACCTTCATGCACTATGACACAGTCTCTGGCAACTCACTATTGCATGGGAGTACGACATGTAGTATGCAGCCAAGCTTTTGTTAATGGAGGTAGATCATGATGATCTACAAGTCATTTGAGACTAGAACAAGCAAGAACCATAGAAAGATGCTTTTGTAAGACATATTTCAATGTTTGAGGATGATGTAATTGACATAGGCTTTAGTTGCATATATGTTGTTTACCAATTTTTTTGTAAAATTTTAAATTTTTTTTTTTTTGGATTTTTAATGATTTTATCAAATTTTTTTTTTTTAATTTTTAATTTTTTTAAACAATTTTGATTATTATGCTTTGTATCACCTTGTTAGATTATGAGATAGCTTTAGCTGATATCATACTTGTATGTTTGATGAGATACCTTTGAGAAACATGTTTATATTTTTTTGATATTGTGGGGGGGATAGATTTGTGATCATGCAACCCCTCTTGCCCCATTGGTGATACGGTATTTGATGATTAGCTTTTAGTATACATGTGTGATGTAGACTTAGCATTTTTTATATATATGATGTATAGATGTGATGGATATATGTGATATGATGATGAAATTATAACACAATGTACAAGTAAAAATTAACAAGCACAAGTTTAAACAAATCTAATCAAAGCAACACATTTATTTACAAGTATGCAATACAAAATGGACTCAATGCAATACACTACAGACTAAAGTGATATTCAATCTAAGTAAGCAAGTGAATCCAATTTAAAGCATACAATATGAAAAAAAATTAATGCAACCAAAACCATACAAACCAACAACTAAAAGTAAGTGAACCACTACTTTGTTTTTGTGGGACAATTTTGGGATGTTTTTTGTTGTTTTTGATTTTATTTCTAAGACAATTTTCTATTGTTTTGGAGTTTTCTAAGAAACATATTTGAATGTTTTGATTTTTCCAAAGGACATATCTGTATGTTTTTGGGATTTTCAAAAATTTATATGAATGTTTTTGACATTTTCTCAATAGTTTTCCAAAGCAAACGTGCAAGGAAATAAAGAAACGTGGATGCCCCCAGTGTTAGATGGGATGTACAAGGGTAGAATGCCATGTGGTATATGCTAGAAGTGATGTTGTGAAGCTTCCCCAGCATGAGATGGGTTCATTCAATGTTAACTTCTCTCGCACTCAGAAGGTTAGATTAGTTGGATCAGGGCAAAGAAGGATAGGCTCACAAGGGGCTCAGATGAAGGTAAAGATTAACTTAGGGAAAAGTTTTGTCGTACTCCTTAAACCTAGACTGCTTGTGAACAATGGACCCTCCCTTGGCATTGGAAAGCTAGTTTTCACCAAAGGACTTGTCCAAAGTGCCACCATTGTGTGGTTTTCACTATTGGATGTACTGTTTATTTATCTTTTTCTTTTTCTATTTTTATACTTTTTTGTTTTACTTTTCTTGGTATTCTTGTAGAGACCCCATACTTAAGCATAGAAGTGCTTAAGATGCATTGTGTTCATGGGTTCTGAAGCTCTTGGCCATCTGAATAGGCTAGCTTATATGCACCTGAACCAAACTTGGAAACCACAATGTATGGTCCTAGCCAGTTGGGCTCAAATTTCCCTTTCTTTTCTCGATCTTTATTGGTGTTCTTTTGATTCTCTTTCAACACCATGTCCCCTACCTCAAACTGATGAGGTATGACCTTCTTGTTGTAGCTCCTCCACACTCGATCATGATACACTTTTAGGTGATTGAGGGCGTGAAGGCATTTCTCATCCAATAGCTCCAACTCTTCCAGTAATTGGGCTACTCTATAGTCCTCCTCTTCATTCAGGTAATCCCTTAGCTCGATACGCAAAGAAGGGATCTCGATCTCTAAAGGAAAGATGGACTTTGAACCGAATACTAAAGAATATGGAGTTGCACTGTAGGGGTGCGAGATAGAAGTTTTGAATGCCCAGAGGGCAAGGTGAATTTGCAGATGCCAGTTATGGCCTGTGGTATTCACCATTTTCTCCATAATGTGAATTAAGGTTTTGTTGGAAGCTTTGGCCTGCCCATTACCTTGAGGGTAATAAGGGGTTGAAAACTTAAGGGAAATTTGAAAGTGTTTGTAGAGTGCTTTCACATTTTTATTTTTGAATGACTTACCATTATCAGTGATAATGGAAGAAGGGATACCATATCTGCATAGATGATATGATTCATTATAAACTTTGAAATTTGGGGACCTTCTATATAAGTAAGAGGAACTACCTCTACCCATTTTGTAAAGTACTCAGTGGCCATTATAATGAACTTGTGGCCATCCGAGGAGACATGATTAAGTTTCCCTATTAGATCGAGACCCCACTTTGAGAATGGCTACCAGGGTGTCGTGATTGGTTGTAAAGGATTGTGTCGCGCATGTATCAAATTGTCATACTTTTGACAATCCACACACTTCTTTACATGTTGACAACAATCATGCTCCATGGTAGGCCAATAGTAACCTACTATGAGTATCTTCTTTGCAAGGACAATCCCATTAGTATGAGCTCCACAAATTCCCTCATGCACCTCCTTGATTGCTTGGATAGATTCATCATAATTTAAACAACGCAACAGATTCCCATCGTAGCCTCGGTGGAAGAGGGCCCCCAAGTAGGGTATAATGGGCTATACGATTAGATGAGGTTGCACTTTTCAGCATGGGAAATGTTTATAGGGAAGGTTCCATCATGGAGATAATTAAATATTTCAGCGTACCATGGTGAAAAGGGACCAACAACTTCACACACTAAACAAGAGTTTGGTATGTCATATGTCGTTGTTCTTAGATTTTCAACAAAGAATGGCATATCATTTCTCTCTGGTGGAATGCTCAACATAGATCCTACCATAGCCATGGCATCTTCCTCTATTTTGAGCTCTTGGTATTTTCTCAAATGTTATCTTCTCAAAGAATTCTTTCAAGGAATCGACCATTCTTTTATATGGAAGTAACTTTTCATCTTTAACTTTATATTCATCTGTGACCTATTTGATAATAAGCATTGAATCACCAATGCATTTTACTTGTCTGATATCCCATTTGATGGCCAACTTCATTCTGCAATGAGAGCTTCATATTCCACTATATTGTTTGTGCAAGGGAATCCAATTCAAAATGCCTGTGGAATCAAGTCTCCTGTGGGAGTGATTAGCACAACTCGACACTGAACCATGAAAGGTAAAAGAGCCATCAAAGTACATTTTCCAAACTGTAGATTCTTTGAGGTACATAATGGATGCATCTGGTAGTTCTAGACTCAAGGGTTCAAGTACTGGTAGTGGAGCTTCTACCTAGTTGATCTGCTAACACTTGTCCTTTTACTAACTTTTGATGAACGTATTCAATGTCAAACTCACTTAATAAGATGATCCAATTAGCCATCTTTTCGGTTAGTGTTGGTTTGGACAATAAATATTTCAAAGGGTTGACCTTTGAAATTAGCTTGATTTTATTGTTAAGCATATAATGACGTAGCTTCTGGAAAGAAAACACCATGGCTAGGAAAGCCTTTCTCGATTTGTGGATAATTTAGCTCATATGCTACCAATGTCCTGCTCAAATAGTATACAACCTTTTCTCTTTGTTCTTTGTCATATTGGGCCAACAATGCTCCAATTGCAAAATGTGTAGCAGAGATATAAAGTAACAAGGGTTCTCCTACCATGGGTGGCATGAGAACAGGGGGTTGGCCAAGTATTCTTTTAGCAAAGAAAACACTTGTTGTTGTTTTGGTCCCTAGTTGAAATTAACATCCTTCTTAAGAAGATGTGTAAATGTATGACACTTGTCTGCTAGCTATGAAATAAACCTTCTGATGGCCTGAATTTTCCCTTGTAAGCTATATAGTTATCTGATATTCTTAGGGGGAGGCATTTTATGTGATAGTCATGACCTTTGTAGGGTCCACTTCTATTCCTCTCCATGACACAATGAATCCTAGTAATTTCCCAGATATAACACACCAAAGACACACTTCTTTGGGTTAAGTCAAACTTTGTAATCCCTTAGACGTTAAAAGATACATGTAAAATTTTTGGGTGTTCCTCGTGGGTTCTAGATTTAGCCAATATATCATCTACGTAATCTTCCATGATGTCACTTATCATATCGTGAAAGATTACAATCATCACCCTTTGATATGTAGTGCTTGCATTTTTAAGGCCGAAAGGCATGACTTGGTAACAAAAATGTCCCCCATGGGGTTGTGAAATTCATCTTGTGTTGATCTTCTTCCACAATATTTATCTGATTGTAACCGAGAAGCCATCCATGAGTGAAAGCATCTCATAGCCTATGTAGAATCGACAATCATGTCGATGTTTGGAAGAGGAAAATCATCCTTAGGACAAGCTTTGTTTATATCCCTAAAATCCATACACACTCTAATACCAACTGGCTTCTTTTGAACCGGGACCACATTGGAGATCCACTCTGAGTAGTCGATAGGCCTGATAAAGCCTACTTCTAGTAACCTTTCTAGCTCTGCCTTTACTAGTAAGGCGACACGAGGATGCATCTTTTGGAGCTTTTTTTTGATGGGCTTGGCATCTGGGTGTACCACAAGATTGTGCACCACTAGTGTAGGATCAAGTCCTGGCATGTCAACATAAGACCAAGTGAAGATGTTTGCATACTCTCTTAAGAGTCATGTGAATGTTTTTTGTTCTTTGGCTGAGAGGGAAGCTCCCAACTTAACTATATCGTGGTAGTTCCTCCATGCCGATATTAACATCTATTGTATCTTCCACTAATAACTTTGATTCATCCCCCATGTGTAGGATCAGGAGGGAGATTGAGATCCTCCTCTATCATAGGTGGCTCAGGGAGCTCTTCATCTTGAAGTGGGTACATTATCTTTTCCATAGGTTGTTCTTCCTGTTTTTCCACAAGTGCCTCAAAGAGGTTTTCACTATAGGACTTCCCCTTTTTATTTCCACAAGGATTTTCTTTGGAAATTTTTCCCTTGCTCACTTTTTTACTTAAATGCCCACACAACTCTACTTCCTCTCCAAAGTATGCATGCATGTGTTAAGCTTGAATGGAGAACCCCTTCTTGTGATCATTTCTTGGAATGTTGTCTCTGATTCCCAAGAACTCACCAATGGCCTCATCATTTTGAAACACGTCAATAGGTATGTGTTGTTGTTGATCCCAATTCATGAGTGATGGGTAGGTGAGGGTTAATGGTTGAGTTATAGGGGATATGGTGGGTATAACAGGGGTTATAGTAAGGATAGCCATATTGGTGAATAGGTTCAGTAGAGGCAAGGTCTTCGTAAAGACTACATCGGGAATTTTTTCACTTTCATTTCGGAAAACTATCCTCACTCTCAGAAGAAGCATACTCATCATCTGAAGAGTGAGACTCATATAAATGGATTCCTATACCTGATTTACCTACTATATGCCGAGGTATTGCAAGAGCTTCTAATGGGCCTTGTTCTTGGTGGCCGCAACCATGTCCTTTATACCCCATGACAAGCATTATCCGATTAGGAATGGGATACTTAGGTGATTTATAGCATGTAGCCATGTCATCATCATCTGGATGGAATACAATGTCCATAAGAAACCTTTTTCATCTTCTAAAAGCCATTAGAGTAAAATTATTGAAAGGGAAAGCCTCTCTTGATCTCGAACTTTGAAACATGGCCTACCATGTGCTTGGGATGATAGCGGACCATTGTGAACCATTAGGGCTTGTTGTAGATCATACTCTCCACAACCACTTGGTTTGACCTTCATCTCCCATGTAGAAAAGGATTTTTGAGGTGGAAGCACCATTTTCATTGATAGACAGGGTATCTGGATCCACTCGTGAAGTGAGGGCCTCTGACTGGATAGGAATAGTGATCTCCATAGATGGACACTCATAGATTGTAGGGAAAAATCCTAACAATGCTCTACAATGAGAAAAAGGTTGAGGGTCCCCCTGTATGGTGAGTGTTTGTCCCTCATATTGCAACTTTAAACATTGATGATATGTTGATGGCATGACCTGCATGGCATGAATCCATGGGCGACCGAGAAAGATATTGTAAGGGAGTTAGGTCCAAGATGTGGAACTTTGTATCATGTGTTATGGGACCCACTTCTAATGAGAAAGTGATCATTCCAGCTGATTTTCATTCTTCATTGTCATATGCCTTAATGGTGATGACCTTTGTTTCTAGATCAGCTTCTATGTAACCTAGTTGGCAGACTAGTTTGAGAGTACATATGTTAAGACCCGATCCACCATCCACAAGCACTCTCTTAACCTTCTTACGTTTGATGATAACCTCAATATGCAATGGTAGGTTATGTGAAGGATCTTCAACTAAGGCTTCTGTAGTGTTGAAGGTTATGTGTTCCAAAGGAACAAGTTGTGCTACCATGGCTTGCAAATGTGTTGGGTCAACATCAATGGATACTCCTGATCCTGTAAGGTTTTGTAAAGTATATCCTTATGGATGCTAGAGATCTTTAGAAGGTCTAAGATGGAAATCTTAGTTGTAGTTTTTTTCTAGTTGATCTAACACATCATAGTGACTCTCTTGAGGAGGAGGGGGAGTAGGTTCAAAATTTATAATGAGGTGAGCCCACCATGTTTGCCACAACACACTCTCTTGTCTTAATTCTAATTGTATTGATTTTCTCAATGAGTGGGTCAACACAACCTATCAAGGCATCAAAATGGTCTTTGTTTGACATATAGTTAGCATTTTTATTCTGAGATGATTGTCCCCCGATCCATTTTTTTTTTTTCTTTCGTGATTGGGAAAAGGCTTTTTGAAGATCCCTAAGTTTTCATTTGGAGATTTTGCAACTACAACAAAGAATCTACTTCAATATCACCATTGTCGACTAGGTCTTGAATATAGTGTTTTAATCTTAAACACTTGTCAGTTTTGTGACCCTTTACACGGTGGAACCCAAAATTCATTCTCCCTAAACCATGATGGTTTGGGTGTATCATCCCCATAGGGTTGTTTTAGGGTACTTAACCATGTTTACGGCCTCTAACTATTTTAGTATAGATGATATGGATTCAGATAGAGGAGTAAAAGTGTGGTGTTTATACTCGGTAGGTGGATTACCCTTTGCAAGTTTCAAAGGTGTGTGTTTCATGCATGGCTTGCACCCATTTAGAGTCTATTATCCCATCACTAATGACATTTTTTTTCTATTAGGAAAAAACTTTGTTTTATCATTAGATTTAGAATCGTTGTGTTCATGGGAGAAAGGTTTTAGAGTCCCCCTAGCTAACAATGCCTTTTCAATTTGACTCCCTTTTTCTATTACCTCTTTGAACGTGTTACCACAATGCATTTGCAAGTGGAATGTAATGTCTGGATGGAGGTTGGGAAAAATATGCCTATCAGCTACTTTTTGGGTAGGGAGCAAGGAAAGTGACTAGCTAACCCTCTCCATCTTTGTAAAAATGCAACAAAGTTTTTTCGTTGTTTCATTGCTTGGCATTGCAGAGATCTAACATGGTAACGTCATTTTCTATATTGAAAGAGAAGTGTCATACAAAACTCTCTGCTAGTTCTAGCCATGTTGATATGGATCCCTTAGGGATATGCACAAACCATTCTAGCATTGTTGCCCCTAAACTTTGTGGAAACAAGTGCATAAGATAATTTGTTGAATGCCACCTCTTGACATGCCATATAAAAGTCCTTTATATGATCATGAGGGTCACCTTTTCCCTTATATTTATCAAATTTTGGAAAATCAAAATGTCTTGGGAAAGGTACCTGCAACATGGCTTTTGTCAAATGGGTAAGGACATAACTCATCAAACCGATACTTCTTGTTATTTTACTACCAGTTTGGCCCTCTTGTAATGCTTGAAGGGTGTTCTTCATTGTTGACCACTCTTGATTAAAAAGTGGATCTTGTGGGTGGTGGTGTAGGTCTATACAAAGGGTTAAGCCTAGGTGTATGCCCACCCCGATTTTTGTGAGAATCTCTTCATAAGGATCTCTTTGTGCCTCCCATCGAGGAGTGTTTATTGGGAATTCGTAAAATGAAGCTTTAGGTTTTTCCTTTGGTATAGTTTGTTTCACAACTTTTGGTTGTTCTTTTTGTATATGTGAAGCCAAACTTCCAATTGATGAGTGAGGGCTTGGACTGTTGTTCTAACGTAACCTCTTTAATAGGTATTTCATGATGATCTTCATTAGGAGGAGGTTGTGCATGATGAACATGTTCTTCATGGTCTTCACAATGAATTTTAATAGGAGGAAAATGATAGTCTCCATCATTTTCAAATGGTATCTCCTCATTATTTTGTCGTGTAGAAGTAGAGGCATGACCTGGATTTAAAATTTCATTAAGAGTGTGATGAGGGAGGTCTACTTCTTCTTCTCCCCAAACCATGCCGGTGATAAGAGAAGGGTCTACTGTGGAAGGTAATTTGGCTCCTAGTTCCACAACCCGCATAAGAACTTCATGTTTGTTATGAAAAATGTAGTCATCAAAATGGGTGGAATGAAGCTCTGCATCCACACGTGAGGAGACTCTTCCTCTCCACCACTATGGTCAACCATGAGATTATCCTCCAAAAGAGGGTTGTCACCTCCAAATATATTGGCTTCTGCCAACTTTGTGACCCCATTCTCGTAGTAGGCATTACTTAGAATAGAAGGTACAATGTGAAAATATTTCCACTAAGGTTTATTAACAAGGGACCCTAGTCAAATTTGTGTAGTGTAATGACCCTAAGTTGTTAAAACAAGGTGACTATAGAATAGCCACAAAAGTGATAGGTCAAAAAAACGTATGAACTAAAGAATAATGAACAAGCTACCCTACAAGGTAATATATGACAAGTTTTCCTTAGAATAATACAATGACGTACAATGCTCAAAATTTAGTTTACACCAAATAGTTTATTCTCTAAGATTTCATCTAGATAGGTTTGAAACCAAATAGTGACAACACAACATCACCAGTTAGGTCAAGTTTGCAACAAACAAGGCCTAAATGATAAGAGAATGTTGATGTGATCTTCTAACAAGATATACTAAAAACTAGTTTCTAAACACTAACAAAGTCCAAGTCTCGTAAAATGGATGATAACAATGTGAGCAGCGTAATGACACTATTTGGACACGTGAACCAAGATTTTGGGAAAGCAAGATTTCTAGTGTCAAAATGATGTTATCGCGATGCTAACAATGTATCCTCAACACTCACAAAACTCAAGACAAAGTTAGGATGTAAAAACTATGTCTAAGTATAACAAGAAATTGTTATGCATGTGAACAACGTAACTCTACAATATAGAGATTTAGGCCTAATTTCACAATGGAAACAAGATGTAAATATCCAATTGTATGGCTACAATGTGGGCAGCGTAACAACTCAAAAAGAAGACAAGGATGAAATCACCTAACTATGATGATAATAAGTCTCAAATATGGGTTTTTGAGACAAGGGGGCCTACTAGATCGTGAGTACATACCATGCACACTTTCAACACTTGTGCTCCGGCATTGCAACCTAGTCATGCAAGTAGAATACAAAAGTGGTGGACACGTGATATCTAGTAGTATCCATATATGTTGTTTCCTTTTGTCCAAAAATGGGAAACAAGAAAACAAGGGTGTAGACCAAGTGGTGTTGAAATAAACTTGGTGTTATTTTGGCAGAGTTTCACCTTGTCTTAAGACAAGTGAAAAACTAGGACAAAATGACACTAAGTAGATTTCGTGATGAAATGTCACATGGTTTCAACTTTAAGAGATTTTTCCTTGTTTGAAAAAAACAAGAGTTTGAATCTAACAAAGTTTTCACTTTGTGAGAGCTCTCAAGTATACTATCTAAGACAAAAACAATGGCTCCAAGCCAAGCAATCTTCCTAGGTGGTTCTCTCTCTAGGTGTCACAAGATATCTATGAGTGAGCTCGATTTACCCAAGTCACACTGACTAATTTGGGAGTATCTCAGCTTTACTTTACCCCCTTCAGTATAATGAGCACCAAAGTGCATTCAGTTATACTTTCATTGGGGTCACGATATGGATATCTTTGATGCTAATCTCACCAAGGCGTACTAGACAAGTCGGTAGTGTGGAGCACTTTCCTATTTCATTCACAAGGTTCCCTCTTGCATGAACTACTTTAGGGTTCCTAGGACCACCCCCATTGTTGTAGCTTAAGGCTTATGCCAAAGGGGTTATGTCCTAGTTGAGTGGATGAGCCGTAGCTCTTAACCGAAACTACAAATACAATGTGATGATTGTGGTGTATTTTTTATCTTTTAGACTTAATGTGTTTTTTTGTCATACTCCTTTTGGCAACCTACAATCACACGTGTAGTTAGAAAAATTGTTTAGGTCCTCCTTTCTTTGACTAGCGTTAGGTCCTTCACAAAATGGTTAGTAGTTTCAAAATAGATTCACAATATCATAAGAAAATAACCATGAAAAATGCTTGTAAATCAACTAACTACCATCAAATTTTGTAAAAACAAGGTTTATTCCCAATTCATCCAAGTGATTTTTAATGAAAAGACTAAAATTGCTTTTGATTCCCAAGATCACACTAGGTGCAAGGGAAGAGCATACACAAATTCTAGCCTTGGTTATTTAGCAAGTGAAAAAGCATTTAAACTAAAAGATGATTAACAAAGTTTCCTACTTACTCTAATGATAGAAAAAGAAGGTTTAAGAGTGCTTTTGATTCTCTAGATCACATGAAGTGCAAGAGAAGAGCATACACACCTTAACCCAAACTCATACAAAGCATGGAAACAAGATTAATTCCTTCAAACCCTAAGTGATTTTATAAGAAAACTTACTCTAAATCTATGAAATTGACAAAAATGGCATCTAAAAACCTCTGAAAAGTAACAAAAATCCTAAAAACCAAAAATGGAAACTTTGAGTTTACAGAGAAAAATTTATATAGACACAACTGCACCCCTTTCGTTGACATGTGTGTGCACTGTTTCAACACTCACGCTCCCCTTTCAATGTGTGTGCTCCCCTTTGTAAAAATGACTAAAATTGAAAAAAGATGAGCTAATGTGTGCACTTCAGAGAAAGTGTGCACTGTTTAATGCCATGTATGCCCCTACGCTGACATGTGTGTGCTCCCCTTGTTGTAAAAAAAATGACAAGTTGAAAAAGATGAGCTAATGTGTGTGCTTCCAGAGAAGCGGGTGTGCTCCTATTTCATTTTCTGCTCCCCTTCATGTGAATGTGTGCTCCCTTGTAAAAATGTGAAGTTGAAAAATGAAATGTGTGTGCTTCCAAGTGTGTGCATGCTTTTTCAACTTGCACTTGTTCAATACATGCACTTTGCACAGTTTGACAAGCAATGCTGTGCTCCCACATGTGTGCACCTCTTTTTACATGTGCCTCACACTGTGCCTCTCCCTCACACTCTTGTTCAACGCCTTGCATGCCCCTTCAAGAAGTGGCCAAAATTTGAGTTTTGACAAGAATTTCTTCAAAAAGGTCAAATATTTGGTTTTTTTGGCAATTTTGACAGGGCTTCACCTCCTTGAATCCTACAAAAAGCAATAAAAAACACAACTTCTACCACTAATCTAGTTGAAACAACTTTCAAAAATGGAAATTAATCTATAAAACTTTGAAAATTACTCTAAAACTTTGAAAATTACTCTAAAACTTTGAAATTAATCTAAAAATCTTGAGAAACTAATCTAAAAAATCTTGAAAACTCTAAAAGCTTGAAAAAATTAAACTTGAAAAAACTGAAAGAAAACTTGAAACTAATCTAGAAACTTGAAACTAATCTATGAAAAAACTTGAAAAATCTAAAACTTGAAAATTAATCTAAAACTTTGAAATTAATCTAAAAAGCTTGAGAAACTAATCTAAAAACTTAAAAAATCTAGAAATCTTGAAAGTAAACTAGAAAACTTGAAATTAATCTAGGAAACTTGAAACTAATCTATAAACTTGAAATGAAAAACTTTGAAACTAAGTTAAAAAAGCTTTAAAAAGTGAATGCAATGGGGTATTGTCCCACCTGGGTGTGCCAAATGATGACACCCTAAACTTTACAAATAAAATTGCATGACTAAACAAGGAAAGCTAACACCATTTCCATCCATCTAGCCAAGGTTCTAAGTCTAGGAATGTAACATTAAGATAGAAGCTTAAAAGAATGCTTAACTAGTATGAAAACAATACAAAATCTAACTAAACATGCCTACTAATATGCTTGAATTACCTAACATGGGCCTAAATAGACCTAAGAGGGAAATCAAATGGTTATGGTTGCTACTCCAAACAAGGTGAAATGGCCTCTCCCAATGACTACTTGGTCATTTTGGATATCCATCTACTAACCCCATTGAAGGCTTTAAGCAAGGATTGAACTTGGCTATATATCATATTTATTATATGAGATGCAAATCAAAGCATGGTGTAAAGTATAAAGGAATGAGGTGCACCCTTTTTATAGTTTTTCTTTTGGGAGAAACTTGTATTTTGGTGCATGTGGGACTAAAAGCCCCAAATTAGATTAGAATTTCTAATCATGATTAGGCCTTGCTAATCACAATTAGTGAATTACCAAGTGATTAAGAGGTGTGAAGCCTTAATCAACCGCTTAGGGTCAACTAGGAGGCTAGGATAAGCTTTTGAAGCTTGTTGAGATGTTGTAGAGGTGAATGGGGTGATTTTGAGTGGTTGGAAGAGGGGTTTGAGTCAATACTAGGGTATATTGACCAAAACAAGGGGAAAAATAGGCTTAATTAGCTAATAAACGCTAATTGTTTATTTTGAAGAGGATTTTGACTTACGATTCACCGTAAAGTGGCATCCTTAGCAAAGAGCACTAATTATAATGGAATTGGCAAGAATGAGAGTGATTTGCATGTGTTTTGGCAATAAGATTACAAAAGTCAAATGTAAGCTAACATGGCTCAATTATATAACCACCCTACAATATGATTTTAGGGCACCACACTCCCTCCTTTTCCAAATGGGCCTAATGGGGTTCCCATCACATAACCCCTATAGAAAATAAATTCTTAAGATCAGTTCAACAAGAGACTCTAGTACCATACATTTTTCGACATGGATATTGATGTCATTTTTCCTTCTATCTCTTACAACTGGTCTACTAATCCCACCCTTCATATCAAGGCCTTTGACAACCGTTACCTTGGAATGGATCAAAACCAGCTCATATGCTACTACCAAACTCCTAGCTAAAATTATCACTGAAGATGTTTTGGATTGGTATCATACTTTACCTCCTAATTCCATATTTTAGTTAGAGTCCTTTGTGAACATCCAATATCACAATATATCGAAGAATAATATCAATGCTTTCATCAATTACCAACAATTTGAAAATGAATCAGCACAAGATTTCATCAAGCATTGAAATACTTTATCTACGTAAGTAGAACATAATATTTCTAAATATAGCCTCTTCCAAATTTTTGTATGAGCTCTTAAACCTCGCCTTCAATACAAGGTGAGGCATTTTTATCCTAATTACCTAGAAGAGGCCTTTGAACAAGCCAAAAGGAAATATTATCTCATGAGGGAATTCGAGAAATATCCTCCTAAGACACAAACTAACAAGTAATGCCAAATCGTCCAACGATCTAAGAACAATAATGTGACTGAAAATGAAGTCTCTGATACTCTTCCTCTTGTTGATTCTTTAAATAGGATTGTTTTGAACATTGATAAAAAAACCTAATAATTTTTTTACCTTAACTATCATCAACCATTGAGTAAGGAAGAGTTGAAATTTCACCTTCCTAAGTCATTTACTGTGATCTTGGATCCTTCGCCCCATTCCTCATATGCATGGTGAAAGTAAGCTTTGTTAACGGCATGATAATCGTGGTCACTCTCATTAAAAATATCATGCACTACAAATGATTTCCATCAACTTATTCCTATGTCCTCAATTTGACTATTATGCCATCAATCATGAGAATATGAATGAAGTCATCAAATCTCATGATGTGGATCAAAAAAAGGATCATTAAATATATCAACCAAAATAATGAGAAGCTAAAAATATTCTCTAATCACAATGTTGCTAAAATTTCTAAGAAGCAAGAAAATGCTACAACTAATGTAGTCAACACAGATTATCCTCCTAAAAATACGGTTGTAATTAATGATATAAAACATCTCATAGCTTATGTAGAACCTGAATACCCTGTATCATTCCAACCTTGGACTCACAAGGTCATATATCCCTTTGTACCTTAAAACCAAGCTTCTCAAGGCAAAAATATTCCTCCTCTAGATGTCATCGGCCCATGTAGAAATTCTTCTATAGATTCGATTATGTCTAGATCTATTTCTCTAGCCACAATCACCATCAGCCCCTATGTAAATCAAACTTGTAGGTCTGATGCCATATGAATTGAGAATTTTTTAAAAAGTATCCTTAATCACAACTTGCTTCTTCTAGATTTGTTTTTAAGACTCCCAACACTCTCAACCTACTACACAGTCTAGTCATGACGAGTGGAGTCCTCTTGAATAACTTTCCCAACTTCCTGGCCAAGTCCCTTTCTTAGAAATCATGCGTACATCGCCTCACCATCATGAGCATCTCATGACAACATTGTTTCACATGAACATTCTCTTTCCTCCCTCTTTGGGGAAGATTCCCTCATTGCATGTCTTGGAGGAAAGCATTCACCATTAATATGAGAATCTCTCTATTCATAATGATGTTACTATAGATGCTCATTCTTGCATTCATTTTTCTATAGATTTTATGATCCCAGATGAGCTCATGCTTTGCGCAAACAATCTTCCTCTCTTCATTTCACTTTAGATTGGTTACAATACGATCAAACATGGTCTTATTGACAAAGGATATGACACATGTGTGACATTTTAAGGATTTATTAGGGATATTGGTTATTCTATCAATAACTTAAAATCTATACAAACCACTTGTCAAGGATTCAATCTCTGACAAATGCCTCATATGGGGTATATTTGGTTACCCATCATTGTCCTTTCTAGGACTATCCATGCCAAATTTATGGTCTTCAAATTTTCTCTATCTTATAATATTATCATAGGGTGGCCTTGGACTCATTGTATGTGTGTCATTGTTTCTTTTGCATGTCAATGTATAAGTTCTCTCACTAGGAGATATTTATAAGATTTAGGGGGACACTAATCCTTTTAACTATGATACACTTTAAAAGAGGGGACATACAAGATCCCAACACTCGACGAATCATCTCTTATTCCCTTCTAATAATACTAATGTTTTAACTATCATATAGACACTCTTCTCGGTAATTTTGGACATCTAGAATTGGTCAGGAGCATGCCTCCCAATATCTTGGAGTTGTATAATGATGAGCTTAATGAGTTCACCTTAGAATCAACACTTACAATATTTTTGATCTTATCATATCCCACTTTCCTCCTTCCTTATAGCCTCACAAGAAGGATACTTCAATTCCTACTGGTCATCTCATGACACCATAGCCCCCACTAGAGCATGTGGTCAAAATAAATACCATAGTTGAATATTTTGTGGTGGATTCCTCTACATCAGATTATGAAGAAAATTACACTCTAGATGACCATCAACTAGCTAGTTATACTCATATTTGTGATAGGGAAGTATTGCATTAACAAAAAACCCTTCACACCAACTTATCTCATGACATGAATGTCATCCTAATATAGGAGGAATCCTCAAGAACAATTAACACTTATTCCCAACTGGTTCCTAAGACTCAAATTACTCTACCAGCTACACCTCCACATACTACCATCGACTAGCCGACTGATTTTCCCTTACAAAAGTAGATGAATGAGTTTATGGTTTTGAATATGAAGTCGGTGATCTCATGGGTAATGATTCTATCTTTTGTACCTCGAAGACTTAGCAACATATTGCTCTATAGGCATCATCTTTACCCATTACATCATCCATATCATCAGATAGTATCACTAAACCATTTTAGCATATGATACTTCCATACCTACCTCTTGCACTTATGGATCCTCAATCCTCTATGACTAAGCCATGTTGCATATGGCTTAAGGCTCTAGGGTATTATGTTTATGACTGTAGAGCCTATGGATGCCACATGAAGAAGCTTGAAGTTGAGGTCAAATGTGACCAAACTAAAAAGGATACACAACCTTCCACTTCAAATCCCTTATTTTTTTCTCATCATGGGTATTACATGTATACCAAAACCGATTGTTGCATTCTCGCATAACAAGTTTCTTGTTTCTAAATCTTATTCCCACAACTAGAAGTGTGGGGCCAATTCCTCTAAGAACCGACCACCTTCCTCACAACTAACTAGACCACGAGATAAATTATGGACCACCACCTCACCTTGATCCACATTCCTCCATGAATGAAATTTGATGTGATATTCTCACCCATCCGGAGGATAGGATCAATGTTACCTTATTTTTACATGGTATGAATTTCATCGGCAAGTTGATATTACACAACATTCCATTGAGGACCTCATGACTCATACTAGAAGTCACATTTTGAATCAAGTTGACGATATCATCACCGATATATTATGATCTTATTCCCCGCGTGACTAGTTATTTATAATACCTTGATTACATTATATATTTTCTCCTTTGGCTCGAACCCTCACTTTCTCTTGGTCTCTCAATCCCCCTTGAGTTTTTCATGTAATTCCCAAATATCTTGTTACATCCTTTATTGGTTTATTTTCTCCTCTCGAATATAACAACATGTACACCTTGGTTTTTCCTACCATTGGAGTAAATTGGTCTTGATTTCACCTATTTTGGATATGATTCACCTTGGTATTTCTTATTTTAGATCGCCGCAGTATTCTATGGATCCTTATTTAGGCCTATGGCCTTGCTTGGATTTATATACCCAATCACACCCTGACATCCTATAGTTGGATGTCTCATCCTTTTTCAACCTCTTGGATTCTTCACATTGCATGGGTTGGGTTATCCTATCGATCCCCTTCCCACTGTGTTTACCTATCTAATCACATTATCATTATGTATGGTGGAAAAAATGTGTTTTGAAAACATGTACTCTCATCATCCATTCAACTAGGGTATCAAGGTAATGAGTAAGGAACACACCAAGATCGACACACAATGGATAGAATTCAAAGGGGGTACAGGGACCACTAAGATCACATACCCAAAGGGAAGTAACCCTTACACTAGGAAAACCTAAGGTTTCTAAGGCCCTAGGTTGAAGAAAATGTTGGTTGTGGAACCTGATAGCGATGGGGGTTGCAAGGGGGCTTCGTCCCCCTTGGAGTCCGGGGATGCCCCCAGTTGGAGTTCGGGGTAGTGCCCCGAAAGCCACATTTTATATGTATTTATGCATTGTGAAATCTGGACCGTTCCTTATTAGGTCACAAATCTAACTAGTGGTTTTATATGTTTCCCAAAAATGATAAAAAGAACCATAATATCTTTAAAGGGTCTTTATGTATGAGGCTCATTGTATTAGCACGCACTTTGTGAGAGAGATTTGACTGGATTGAATAAAAGGATTGGCTATTTCTGGTGGATGTAGCCCATTTTGGGTGAACCACGTTAAATTTGTGTCTTTGTTTTATTACATTCTTTTTGTTTATGTTTTTCTACATTATTCATTGCATGTTTGTTTATCTGTACAACTAGTATCAAAGCACATTTGAGATTTATTTTTTTTGGTAGTATACTCACAGAGGGATTTCATTCGAGTGGGAGAAGCAAAAATGGTAGAGGATAATAAGTTCAGAGTTGAGAACTTTGAAGGTCAAAATTATCATCTATGGAAAATGTAGGTGGAAGATTACTGTATCAAATGACCTATACCTACCGTTGGGAGGTGAAAAAAGTGAAACCCTCAATCATGTTTGATGAGGAGTGGAAGGTTCTATGCAGGAAGGCTCTCAATGTGATTCGATTGAGTATGGCATCATTTGTAGCTTCAAATATCTCACAGGCAAAAAGAGTACGATAAAGTTGATGAAAACCCTAGCTAATTTATATGAAACACCTAATTCATCCAATAAAGTTTATTTGATGAAAATATTGTTTAATCTACAAATGTAAGAAGGTGGATCTCGTATCTAACCATCTTAATGATTTCCACACTATTCTAAATTAGTTAGATTCAGTTAATATCCCTTTTGATGATGAGGTTAGAGCATTATTATTCCTATGTTCTTTGCCAGAAAGTTGGGACAACTTAGTAATGGCAGTTAGTAATACATCAGCTACTTCTCTTAAATTTGAAGATGTAGTCAGTGTCATTTTAAATGAGGAAATGCATAGGAAAAGTATAGGGGAAAATTCTTCTTCTGGAAATGCGTTGAATATGTAGAGTAGAGGGACGAGCAAGGAGAAAAAAAGAGTAAGGCTTATGGGAGATCTAAATCAAATATGGGCAGATCCAAATCTAGGAGTAGAGGCATTACTTATTGGAACTATCGAAAGAGAGGACATGCTAAAAAGGATTGTTAGTTCAAAAGAAACAAAGAAAACCAACTTTGAAGGTAGTAAAGAGGAAAATTCGACGGGTAATATTGTTCAAGATGCTCTTATACTTTCTCTTGATACTATAGTAGAATCTTTGGTAATAGATTCAGTGCCTCTTTCCATGCAACCCCTAATAAGGGCTATTTTAAAGAGTATCTCCAGGAAATTTTTGATAGGTTTATTTTGGCGATGATGAGCCATGTAACATTGTGGGAAGGAAATGTACACCTGAAATTACAAAATGGAAATACATGGATATTGAGAGACGTGAGGCATGTACCTAGCCTCATGAGAAATCTCATCTCTACATGACAATTGGGTGGTGAAGGTTGCACATAGTCACATTCACTTGATTCTTGGAAGGTTTCCAAGGGTGCCCTAGTAGTGGCACGAGGTAATAAAGTAGGCACTCTTTATTTGTCTACTTGTATATCTAATTCTTCTACCATATTTTCTACATCGAGAAGAGGATGTTAGCATGTGGCACAATAGATTGGGACATATGAGTGAGAAGGGCATGAAAATTATATAGAAAAGGTAAGCTTTCAAGTTTGAAGCAATTGGATTTAGATTTTTGTGAGCGTTGCATTTTGGGAAACAAAAAGAGTTAGATTTCTCAAGGTAGGGAATACCAAGAAAGAAAAATTTGGAGCTAGCTCATATAGATGTGGGGGAGCTGGCCCATGTTGCATCTCTCATGGTGGTTTCTCATACTATGTCACATTCATAAATGATGCCACAAGGAAGGTATGAGTATATTTCATTAAGTGTAAGTCTGATGTCTTTGATACATTTAAGAAATGGAAAGCACTTGCTGAGAATCAACGTGTTCTTAAATTGAAATTTTGAGATATGATAATGTAGGTGAGTATTACAATAAGAAATTTGATGATTATTGTTCCTTGAATGAGATTCGTAGAGAGAAAATAGTTCCCAGGACTCTGCAACAAAATGGTGTTAGTGAGAGGATGAATAGAACAATAATGGAGTGTGCATGGTCAATGAGATTACACGCGGGGCTGCCTCTTCAGTTTTGGGTAGAGGTCGTAGATATTGTTGTGTACTTAATCAACCATGGGCCTTCAAGTGCACTAGATGGAGGAATTCCCAAAGAATCTGTACCGGGAAAGAGGTAGACCTTTCATTTTAAAGAGTATTTGGTTTAGAGGCATTTGTGCATGTTAATAAAGAAAACATGAAGAAATTGGATTCAAAATCCAAACATTGTACATTCATAGGCTATGGCTCCAATGGTGATTATGGATTTTGGTTTTGGGATCTAGATGAATCTAAGATAATTAGGAGTCATGATGTTGTTTGGCATGAAAATAGAATGTACAGGGATCAGGTATAGGATGAAAAAAATCCCAAGGAAGAATTGGTTGAGGATATAGCTCCTAAAAATGAACTCTCAGGTGGAAAATATCCACCTACATGTACCGAGGTTGACAGTTCTATAGGCCAATAATGTGAGTCGGTGTTGTGCACCGACACCTCTATTAGAAATTCAAGAAAATGAGTAGCAAGCAAATAATGATCCCATGACACCCCCATCTTTGGTAAGAAGGTCACAATGTATTAGTAGACCTCCAGAAATATTTTCCCCTGCTTTGTATTATTTGTTACTAATAGATAGTGGTGAGCTAGAGAGATTTGATGAGGCAATGCAGGTGGAATCCACTAAGGAGTGGGAGTGTGGTATGAATGAGGATATGGACTCCCTAGAGAAGAACCAAACATGGGATTTAGTCAAATTTTTGGCTAGGAAGAGAGTACTACAAAACAGATGGGTCTACCATGTGAAAGAAGAAGAAGGTGGACGGAAAAGGTACAAAGTAAGGCTTGTAGTGAAGGGGTATGAAAAAAGAAAGGTATTGATTTTGATGAAATTTTCTCCCCTGTTGTAAAGATGTCTTCCATTCGTATAGTATTAAGTTTAGTTGTTGTTGAAGATTTACACTTAGATAAACTTGATGTCAAGATGGAATTTCTCCATGGTGACATGGAGGAGGAGATTTATATGCAACAACCACTTGGATATGAGGTGAAGGGTAAGTAGAAATTGGTTTGTAGGTTGAAGAAGAGCCTATACGGGATCAAGCAAGCTCCCCGGAAATGGTATCTAAAGTTTGATAGTTTTATGCATGAGCATGGATTTATTAGATTCCAATTAGATCATTGTTTGTACTTTAAATGATTGGATAGTGGGAGCTACATTATTCTTCTGTTATATGTAGAGGATATGCTTGTAGTAGGTATAATATGCAAGAAATTACAAAGCTTAAGGAAAATATTGCACAAACATTTGGAATGAAGGATTTGGGGTAGCAAAGAAAATCCTCAGTATGTAAATCAAGAGGGATAGGAAAAATAAGAAATTGGTGTTTTCTCAACTATGTAGACAAGGTGTTATAGAGGTTTCATATGTAGAATGTGAAACTAGTTAGTACACCATTGGCTAGGCATTTTAGATTGAGTAACGAGAAATTCCCAACAACACAAGATAAAAAATATTATATGGCATGAGTTCCTTATTCTTTAGCAATTGGAAGCCTCATGTATGCCATAGTTTATACTAGGCTAGACATTACCCAAGCAGTGGGAGTTGTTAGTAAGTATATGGAAAATCCACGTAAAGTACACTGGAAGGCAGTCCAGTGGATTCTTAGGTACTTGAGAGGGACCACTAGTAGGCACTTGTGCTTTGGAGGGTTAGACTAAAATTTATAAGGATTTATGGATTCAAATATGGTAGGAGATGTGGATAGCAAGAGGAGCACTACTGCATACGTGTTTATAGTTGGTGGTTCGGAGGTGAGTTAGATCTCAAAGTTGCATAAGGTAGTTTCCCTATCTACTAGAGAGGCATAATATGTTGCAGCAACTTAGGAAAGTAAGGAAATGTCAAGGATGAGCAGGTTCATAGAGGAGTTGGGTAAGGAACAAGGGGATTGTAAGTTACACAGTGATATTCAAAGTGTAATTCACCGAAAAGAACTCGGTCTTCCATTCAAGAACCAAACGTATCCAGCTAAGATATCACTTCATACGATAGGTGTTGGAGGATGGGCAGCTTGAGTTAGTGAAGATTCATACAGATGATAATCCTGTTGATATGTTTACTAATATAATGACAAAGGATAAGTTATATTTTCATTCAACTTGTGGGTCTTCAAGATTGATCTTGAAGTGGAAGAAACAATCCAAGAAGAAAATTCCAAGAAAGAGTCAGTAGTGGTGGAGTTACGCAATCGGTCCAAGTGGGAGATTGTTGGTTGTAAATCCTAATAGTGATGGGGTTATAAGGGGGCTTCACCCCCATCAGGGTTCAGGGTTCAAGGGCAATGCCCCAAAATCCACACTTTATATGTATTTATGCATTGTGAAATCTAGAACTGCTCCTTATTAGGTCACAGATCTAACGGTTGGTTTTATATGTTTCCCAAAATGATTAAAAAACCCTAATGTCTTTAAAGGGTCATTATGTATGAGGCTCATTGTATTAACGTGACACTATGAGAGAGATTTTGGTTGGATTGAATAAAAGGATTGGCTATTTCTAGTGGACGTAGCCCATTTTGGGTGAACCACGTTAAATATGTGTCTCTATTTTATTGTATTCTTTTTGTTTTATGTTTTCTACATTATTCATTGCATGCTTGTTTATCTGTACAACTGGTATAATCCTAACAGAAAAATAAGGAACCCTATTAAGATATCGACACTATGGGGGGGATTGATGATAAAATGAACATGCTAATTATATGCTAATGAAGTAAAGCATGTAATATAAAATAAAGAATGAATACAATATGCTAACATAACATGTGCATAAAATATTAATCTAACATAAAGTAAAAATAAAGATAGGATACTACTATATACAAAATGACAAGTTGAGTTAGAAAACTTACTTATTATGGGTGGTTGTTGATGCTTCTATTTCCTAAAAACCATACACCAAGAGAGAATAGCTTTCGGGTGGATAAGGGGAAAAGAATCCAATCCTATATCACTATAGGTGACCCATAAGTGTAAGGAAACCAATCCAATCAAGAAGAATCTCCGACCCAAGAGTCAAGATGTAAGAAATCCAAGAGATGAGCGAGTAGATGCAAGTTGGCACAAAAGATTAGAAATAATAGAGAGTTCTTGTGAATTTTGTGCTATCTCGTTATGTGTTGAATATTTGTTTTTGGAATTTATATTGATGTCATCGCTTCCGGGTGAAGGCGTCAGATAGGATTTTGAAATAGCACCAATGCAATCACCCATGGGCGATGACATCGGCTAGGGAGGGGAAATGAGAAATGGGTGTTTGCATTATGTCATAATGGACAAAGGGAATGCAATGAAAAATAATATGGTCATGGTCATGTAGGGTGTCTAAAGAATGAAAGAAAATCAAGAAGACAATAGAAAAAGAGGTGGATAAATAGGACCAAAATCTATTCTCTATCCATGTATCATCCCTAACCCAATGGTTACATGAATAACCTTACCCATATCTCGGAACAAGCCCCTTGAGGTACCTATTCTTAAAAATAGATGCATTAGTGACCTCTAACCTGAAGAGAGAAATTGTTAATAACATGTATGAAAATATAAAGCGTGAAAATTTAGGTGTATACATATGCCTTGGACATTGATTACCCCATGTCGCAATATAAAAACATGGGGTAGTCAACGAAAAATAACGATACATAACACCTAAATCCAAAGTAGATGCTAAAAGTAAATAAAGGATCAATTGAAATGAAATATACCCACCAAAGCGTACCTCTATAGTGTCGGTTATCATGCTATGTATGAGCGTAATACATGTTGTTAGAACCCTAGAGAAGTAAAAATGAAAAGAAACAATAGAAAATCATTAATAAAATAAGACATAAATCACTACTTAGGGGCATATGGGATGTATATCGTGGGGTAAAGTGTCAAATCCAAGTGGCGGGTAGCAAAACTGAAAAGCATAAAAACTATATGGTAGAAGCTACAAAGAGGTTTTGTCATAAAACCCAAAGGTGAAAACAAATAGAACATGGATGATTAACTCAAAGGGCGAATAACAACACTTGAAAAACAAAAAAAACATGAGGTAGATGCTCTAAGAATAAAAGGATTAAATATATCAAAGCAAGACTAAGGGCCTAAGCGAGGATGCACAATATTGTAGTGATTCCATAGGAAAGGCCGGGGTGAAAGGGTTAGGAATACTACAAGAGAGATGGTTGATGAAGTAGTGAATTTGAAAAATAAAAGACGAGAGCCTATAGTTGAGTACCTAAACTCTTGAGTTCCTTCATGCATGAAACTTTTTGAGAAATTGAGCATTTGTTGGTTCTTTAAAGATGTGGCCTTCATTGGTTTAAAGGAAATATGTATAAGGGCCAATAATATGCTTGATGAGGTATGAAACCCACCATTTCTAAGTGTATTTTTCTTCTTTGTCATGGGTATAATCAAGTTTGAGGAAAATCTTACCCACTTGAAATTACATAGACGAAAAATTTGATTATGATGTGTAGACATGCATTTTTTTCTTTTGATTGCAAGTGTAGGAATGATCATACCACTCTTCTAAGATGTCAATTTCATGAAGGCACACCTCACGGATTTCCTCAATGATAATTATACTACTTGAGAGATACATGGACTAAAGAAAGTTCCACCTTGAGTGGAAGGATAACCTCAACTCCATATGTAAGAGAAAAAAGTGTTACCCTAGTGGTTGTATGGACTGAAACATGGACACTAGTGCGATATGCCCATAATGTAGATATAGATTTTAATGTCAATCCATGCATGACTCACAAACCATTTTTAGAGGATTTTATTAATGATTTTATTTATAGATTCAGTATGTTACATTGGGGATGGTAAGGTGTTGAGAATCGATGTTTGATCTTGAAGTTAGTGTAGAGTTACCTCATTTCTTTGCATTTGAAACTCCCACCATTTTTATATGATGGTGTGGGGAATTCCAAAGTGGAAAATGATTTAGTTGAGGAAACTTTTGGAGGTAGTGAGTCCCAACATGTTGGTGAGGTTCATGGCTTCAACCCACTTGGTGAAATACTCCATGGTAGTAATGATGAAGACATGAACGTTTTGAGAACAAGGGATATTTATGATATAATCCAATCCCCATATATTGAAGGGTCAAGGAGCTGTGCATTAGATGAAGCTCAACCAGAGGGGAATAAATCAAATCATCATGGTATTGGAAAAGTTTTCAATTTTTGGTAAAGGCATGAGCATTGAATTTTAGTGTAGGTCAATAATAGCCCATACATAGGAATTTTTGTGTCGTACCATGATTATTACAATGGCCACCTGCAAGTGCCCCCATGCACTTCTTTTAAGACAATGGGAACCTCGTCCTTGTTAATGCATCAGAGTAGGGTAAATTTGAAGTTATAATAGTATAATACATCATCTTTTAGTACATAATTAAGATATTTTTTACGTATTCGTAATCATATTTGTGAGTCCATACCATCCAGGTAAGTCTAGTATTGATAAATTGGAAAATATTTGCATACCAAGGACCCTTTGCATGGGCATCTCGATTCGATTTGATAAACATCCTAAACACATTGGTAATGTAAAATAGCAGGGTATTTTATGAATTTGTGTTAGGGTGGTAATATTATGAGAATCAAAAATGTAGCTGGAACTGTGTGGTGGTTGTGGCCAAAGAGTCAACCAAGGCATTTTGTTCACATGGGATTGACTCAATGGTAAATGAGGTGAAGCGTGGTATTATCTCATTAACTACGTCATAATAGAATTTAAGGTTTTTTCTATGACATTGATATGTGCCACTAACCTGTCAAAACACCAACTAAGAGTCCCCCATGGCATTGAGATAAGAAATATTCCTTGTCGATGGTAGCTTGCATGGTCAAGATAAGAGCTTCATATTTAGCCATGTTGTTGGTGAGCTTGAATTCTAGTCGATAAGAAAAGGGTAAATTTTGGTTGGAAGGGTCAGAGAGTACACAACTTGCCCCAACTCCTTGAAGGCATTTTCCCCCATCAAAGTGTAACAACCATGTATCCTTGTCTAATAATAAATGGTAATTTCTTCTTCGATTATCTTGGTGTTTTGTTTGGTCTAAGATAACGGAGGTGCTTCGTTATTGGCATGGGAGGATTATGCCTCAAGACCAGACGTGAAGGTAAAGAAATATTATTTGATATAAATAACATTGTTGATACCCTCAATGAGGAGGATGTCCTCATCAAGGTAGCACATTGTGAATATGTTGAGGAGTAGGGATGGGAACAAGAGGTCAATTGGTTTGTAATAACTTGGCCTTTTACCACTTGTTGTGTGATGATACGGATTTAAAATTCCATAAGAATAATCATACACTTTCCAATTCAATATGTTGGAAGGACAAAATTTAAGAATAAGTGTCATAAAGGATCCATGTGAACAATGACGTAGGTGGTTTGGTAAAGCATATAACGTCGTAATTTCATAGATACGTAGTAGATGGATAGGAAAGATCATTTGATGGTAGTGTATCACATCTCATAATCTAATAGGACCCAAATAACATAGTAGATGGTATGTTCCTTCCCCTTTTCATCTTCCTACATTAGCATTTCCCCGATGGACACCAAAGTGGAAAAGGTATATAATAGTAAAGGTCGATCAGGAGAAGGAGGTTATAATGTTGGTAGTGAAGTGAAATAGTGTTTCATGTTATTAAAAGCTTGCTAACAATTTTGGTCCACTCAAGTTTGGTAGAATTTTGGAGTAAGATGTTTATGGCATGTACATGAGAGATGAATTTAGGGACAAATCATCAAATTTCCCCAAGCTTGATAAGAAAATTTTCGTATGTCTACTATGAAAGATGGTCATGGCATGTCGAGAATAGCCTTAATATTTGTTGGATCCACATGATGCCACATTTTTATACTAAGAAACCTAAAATTTTACCTCGAGTCACCACAAATATGCATTTTCTAGGATTGAGACAAACCTTGTATTTGTGAAGACACCCTAGGGAGATGTCTAGGTCATGAGCATGATCATCTATGTGTCAAGATTTGACAAGTATATCATCCACATTAACTTCAAATATTTTGTGTATAATATCATGAAATATATGAGTCATGGTGAGTTGATATGTTACACATGCATTTTGAGCCCAAATGACATTTTGACATAACAATAAGTACCCCATTTTGTCGTAAAAGTGGTCTTATGTTGATCTTCAGGAGCAATTTGGATTTGATTATATCCTGAGAACCCATCCATGAGAGATAACATTTCATATCCTACCATGGAGTTGATGATGGCATCAATGGAGGGTAAAGGAAATTTATCCTTAGGAAAAGAGAGGTTTAGATTTATGAAATTGATGCAGATACGGATAGTGAGAGTAGCCTTCTTCCTAACTAGGATGATATTAGAGACCCACTCAAAATAGTCCACGATGTGGATGAATTTGGAATCTAATATTTTAATGATTTATTTATGAAAAATATCATTGATTTTAAGAGGAAACTTGTGTATCTTCTATCGAATAGGCGTAATGTCAAAATAAGTGATGATGTTATGGGAGATAATCTCAGGATCAATTCTTGACATGTTTACATATCTCCATGTGAATACTTATTTTTTCTTTCTTAATATTTCAATATGACTCTTGCATAAAACGGGGAAATAATCCCCAAAAATGACTACATGTGAGGGATTTTCATCAAGCATGTACATTGATGGTCGATTCTCAACTCAACATAAGCATTGTCATCTTGGAAATGGTATGGAGCTTTGAGGATTCCCCCAATTTATGATGGATTCAAGGAATTTTATCCTCTTGTGTATATAATAGCTCTAGGATAGCCTCATCATTATCTAAAGTAGGAAGAGGGTCATGATATTCCACATCGATTTCTAGGCCCATGTATTATTTTTGTGTTAATGTCATCTTGAACTAGTTTGTTACACATCTAACTATAGAGGTGGGCTCAGAAGGTGATGTGGGTACTAGGAGTTGTTATAAAAGCTGAAGTTTCTTCAGGAGGGTAATGATACACATAATCATGGAGTTCTTCCAATACCCAAGGAATGTTCAAAAGTGGGGGATTAATGGGAGGGACATAAGGAAATTATTCCTATTTGTCCTCATTATTGCTAGTATTGTAAAGGGAGGCCCATAAGATGCATCTATAGTATCATATTGGACTCGCAAGGATTAAATCTAGGCCAAGGCTCATGGGTAGTGCAATACTTCCAAGTGACTGGACTGAGCTTACAAAACTAAGTATTCTTCATCATCAAAAGGAGAAAATTCAATATATTTTGTCTTGGGTTTGAGCACCTCTTCTTTAGCCATGACACCGATCTTACTAAAATATTGGGTTGAGAGAGGAGGTTGTCGGAGAAGAGTTGTGAAGCTCCTAGTTCATTATATACACATTGGTTAGAATTTGAGGCATGATAAATAGGTTCTTTTAGCTCGGTGTTGGGAGATACTAGTCCCATGGTAAGAGGAATGACAAAGTAACCACTACACAATTTTTTTAGGTAATCTATTCTTATTGAACTTGTTTTGGAGTTCAATAGGTTCTTTGTAATCTGAATCTGCTAGTGTAATCTAGATTTCAGACCTAAGATTAAAGAATTCCAGCTATGGAATACATTAGATCTCAGGATAAGTGGGCATTATGAAGGGTTCATTAGGAAATGGTACTAGAATATCCCAAGGATTGGGATCAACATCATTCCTAAAATGTTGGTTTTTATGAATTAATTTAATACACTGATACCTGGATGATGCGAATACATGCATGTGATGTGTCCAGGGGTGATCTAGTAGGATATTGTAAGAGAGAGGACGATATAGAACCATAAGTTTTGTACAAACCATTTTTGGTATAACATGATGGTAATCCAGATGCATCCTATGGGTTTTTTCTTGATTTTTTTTCAAAACCAAAATAGGTTAAATGAGTAGGTTTGAGTTTTTCAATAGAAAATCTAAAGTTTTTTATTAGAGAATATAAAGTTAGGTCCATTTCTGACCCTTTGTCCACAAGGACTCTATGCACTTGAGAATCTTAGATAACTACGCTAATGAGTAGGGGTGGGTCATTTGCATGGAATAAGACTTCATTTGTAATCATATCATCCTCCAATAATTCCATGACTAAACAATCCCAACATGAGCTTTGTGGAGATCATCCCATGGTTTTTATGTGATGAAAATATGGGGTTATATATGTGGATGAAGCTTTTGGATCTTTTATAGGAATATTATCAAAGCTTTATAGTTATTGAAGAAGGAATTTGTGATGTGTAACCAAAGTACACACAAGTTCCATAAATGGAAAATTGTATGCAAGATAATATATCTCATCTAAAAAGTTTCAAAGTAAGGCTTGGAGTAATTATCATAATGATATTGTGGTAGTGGTGTGATGGAAGATGTGTTCAAAATTGATGGTGGTATTACATTCAATGGATCTATCTTGTCGAAAGAAGGATGAATATGATCTTTTATTAGTAACATTGTTGATGTCGAGGGTGGAGGCTCAACGTGGGAGTGGGCTCTACCATTGGTGGGTCTTGGGAGGTATCAAGAAAATGTGGGTTATCAATATGTTTATTTGGTTTACTAACATGATCTTTGTGGGTAGGATTACACTTATATTTAGTCTCGATGGCATTGAAATATTGGGAATCCAAGAATATTTGATTATATGAGTGTTCTATAGTACCCACACCATTATTCATGGGATTTTTATGGTGCTGATTTTGAAAAATGGAGCGAGATATTTCTAAAGATTGATATTTTTCATAATGTTATTGTATAATGGAAGAGTAATCAAAAGAGGAACCAAGGATAAGTTAAGGGATACCTTCCTAAGGTCTTTGCAATCACTATGCGAGTGTCTTATGGTTGTATGCCATCAACAAAATAAATCACCCCTAAAATAGGCAAGGCTTTTGGAAGGGGGGACTATCCGTGGAGCGGTAAGTATTTGTAGAATCTCATCACAAGATAGGAGAATATGAAGGGAGGTGCATGGAGAGTCCTAATGTGATCCTATTCCTTTCTCTCTAGAAGGATTAATCATATGTGTTGTATTTTTATGCTTGGGAGAAAGGTTGGAATTGCATCAAAAATCACATGTAAGGTGATCTTGTCTTTTAGCTTGTTCAAGATCTACCTATAATGTTTTAAGAGAGAAAGACATGACCTTGTATTGGAGAGTTGATGTAAGGACATTAAGAAAGATTTGAAATAAAAATTTTACTGTCAAGGTAATGGTTAGATTATATGGACAAACATTTCCAATTTTTAATAAAGTCATGAGTTGATTCGTTCATTCGTTGTTTAAGTGTGCTAGAGATTTTTCACTTTCCTACTTTAAATTTAAGAAGTGAAATAAAAAAAAAAATGACCTCGGAAGATGGTGTGGTTTATCAAAACCCATAATGATTAATGTTTATGTTGATGGTTGATTTGACATACAAAAATATGAATGGGTACATAGTTGCTTCCTTCTAATAGGATAGGTCGTCTGTAATGCACAAACACTCAAAAAATATAGGATTAGATAGATATATGGTGGATTTCTGAAAACCACCGGTCCTTAGAAGTCAATGGACTTTTTTCAAGGATTTAAATCTACATTCAAGAAATTAATCTAATAATGATAAGATAAAATGATAAAATAGATGATATAACCAACAATGCAAAGGCAAAGGGATTGATGAGGTCCAAAGATATATTATGGTCTAATGATGATACCGATCTAAAGGGGAGTCTAAGGATCAGAAAATGGCTCAAAGGAAAAAATCGGGGTTCATTTTAAGAGACCTCTTAGAAATTAGCCATGGAAAATACCGGAGAATATCCTCATAATCGGTTTCACGAGAAGGAGAATTTTTGAGGGTCCGACAACAAAATTTTTCCTAATTTTTAAGTGGTGTGAAAGAAGGCTATAGATGCGTGACATGAGATTTTGTTATCACATGTCAACAACCTTGTTGACGTGTGATGGCAAATATCTCTGTCGTGTCTAACCTATGCCCTCTAGTCTCTCGACAAAAAATATCTTCGTGGCGCACTACTTCTACTTCACTCCACACTCTGTCACGTGTCAACAAACTCTCCTTGTTGTGCGTCAACAAACTCTCCCTCTGCGCGTCAACAAAATCTTTATCACGCATCTGCAGCCTCTTCCCTCCTATCATGCATCTGTAGTCTCCGCCCTCCTGTCACACGTTTACTGTACTTGATAATACATATGCCCCCATGTGGTATGAGTGAGCTAGTAGTGTTCTACCTAGAAAACAATCTAGGATTATATAGGGGATAGTTTTAAGGGTAGGCAAAGCCGACCCCTAAAAAAAATAAACTGTAATTTTTAGGTGAACAAGTCATTGACCCACGCCAAAAAATTCACCTTTTCAAAAATTTCAAAAATGGAATGTTTTCCATATTACCAATATTCGCCACTAAAATTATCCCTGGAACAAATATATAGATAGTTGTGTACTCACAAAGGTGAGCAAGATGATAGATTTGATTGAGATAACTGATAGAGTTCTAAATATGGCTCAAAAGAGCTTGATATGAATTAGACAGACATTTAAAGGGCCTTATGGTAATAAATGATGGGATTTAGATGTCTAAAAAGCAAGCTTAGGGGTCAAAATACCTTTTAAACATGAATTGTCATCGATTTTGGGAATCATCAACAATTTTGGTGAATTGTCAATGATTATGGTGAATCATCAGTGATTCTGAGGAATTGTTAGTGTATCTATGAAAATTATAGGTCAAAAATGGATGGAGATTGAGCTCAAAATGGATGCTAAGAAGGTTGATTTAGGCCTAGATATGATGCATAAACACAATGATTAACTGAATGAAGATATGTACCTTGTATATGTTGATAAATGATGATAAGAGGATGATTTTACCCGAGAAAGGAGGATTATAGATGCAATAATATCATTGATTCGATTCTTGGATGTTTGAAAGGATGAAGAAGAGATTATTGATGTCTTGAATGTTGCTATGATGATCTCTAACTTGTGATAGGGCTATGATACAAAGAAGATACAATGTGAGGTCTCAAAGAGTGAGAAACCTAGATTGGACTTAAGAAACCTCAAGCTAACCTTGAATGGAGGCCTGAAACTCGTTTATATAGGATCGCTAACAACCAAGGAGAATCACTAGAAATTTTTTAGGATTGTTAGCGATCAAGTTTTACATGGAAAAGGTTGAAACTACTTCCCAAAATCAAGATTTTTGTTTGTTTTGATGAAGGGTGTGTGTTGGAAAGAGGTTATGTGGGTTAGGGAGGTTGTGAAATGGTTAAGAAGTTGTTGATTTTATTTTTTCTTTATTTGATTTTGGTTTCTAAGTGGTTTGAGTAGTTTTAAGAGGAGTAAAATAGGATTTTACAGTTGTAGAATGATATTTACAGGAAGTAAATATAATGGGGAGAAATAAGACTTAGGATAATGATTTAATGTATAATATGATAGTTATGTGATAATGAAGAGGTGTTAGAAGACGTAGACATGGGGATTAGCGGTGCTAATTTTAGGTGTCTACATTTGCCCCTTTTGTTGAGTGGTTTTAGAAAAGTTGCAAGACAAAAATGAGATGTGATAGATAAGGATGTGAAATATGTGGAATTATATGATGAGGTGTTCCCCCTCAAACTAGGGATTGATGACCTAAAATGGAATCAATCATGAGTTTAAAAGAGATAGATGGAAAGATACAAGGATGGGAAGATGATAAATGAGAAATAATGCCCCAAGATGAGGTATAGAGACATGACTAGGTACCGTCATAAAATCAAATGATAGGGGAACCAACAATATTGTTTCCTATAGATGTATGACTTAATGACATTTAGGGAAAATAAAATGGATGTTTTGATAAGGTCAAAGGACCAAAATTGATGTTTCCACAAAGGTGGGCTTACGAGACCAAGAAGTCAAGTTATAGGGGAACTAAAGGGTTCATGTCCTATAGACATATGAATTTAATAAAGGAAATATGATGGTTTGACGAGGTCAAAGGACAAAATTTTATGTTGCCACAAAGGTGGGATTACGAGGTCTGGAAGTCAAGTGATAGGGGAACCAAATGGTTTGTGTCCTATTGATGATGGTTCACAAGAAGTGAAATACGGTTGCAAAAACACTAGGGACAAAGTGATAGGGGATCCAAAGGTCTTGTGCCCTATAGAGATATGGTCTATCGGTGTTAAGGGGAGATAAACTGATGATTTGATGAGGTCAAAGGACCAAAAATTGATATTGCCACAAAGGTGGACTTACGAGGCCAGGAATTCAAGTGATAGGGGAACCAAAGGGTTCATGTCCTATTGATGATGGTTCACAGGAATAAAAATATGGTTGTAAAAATACCAAGGAGCTAAGTGATAGGGGATATAAATGGCTCATGTTATATAGACATATGGTCTACCGATGATGAGGGGAGATAAATTGACAATTTGATGAGGTCAAAGGACTAGAAATTGATGTTGCCACAAAGGTGGGCTTACGAGGACTAGATAGGGAGCTTGATGGTGGTCAGGGGAGCAGTGCTCTAGGAGGAAGAAAGATGATAAATGCCAATTTAACTGGGTAAATGTGACATTTTTGACACAATGATGTAATGTTGAGATGTGCTCAAGATTGTGTGGATATTGATAGATGTTGATATGATGATAGATATATTGATAGATGTCGATGTGGCAAGGTTGAAAACTATTAAAGTTATGTTTTAGATATGATGTGTTATTTGATATTGATTTTAAAGTGATTTTTGTGTATGTCTTAACCATGGTCAATAATAAAATGTGGAATGATTGCTTTATACTGGATTTGATACATATGTGATGGGAAATAATAGAGTGAAGGATCTTGCACTTTTGGCCTTATAACAGATGTTAACACATGACTAACAATGGGTAGTCACATGTAGGATCTTGGATATAGATGGAATTGAAATGTGTACCTTCCTAGGACATGGGAAGGGTTAATAAGGTTATGATGTAGGCATGTTATTTCAGGATGCCCCAATTGTGTGTGTGTGTGTGTGTGTGTTGTGTTTTTGTGTGTGTTTTCATGGGGGTATGTAGGAATCTCTCTTCTTTTTGATATTTGAATTTTGAAGGCTGATGATGTGGGAAGCCTTTTTACATGGGTAGCCATCCTTCGAGGAGAGGTCTACAATTTTTTTATTTTTGAATTTTTCTGTTAGATAGTCGTCCTTCGAGGGACCGGTCTATGATTTTGATAGATAGATTTCCTTAGAGGGATCAATATACTTTTATTTTTTATAACATGATTTTGATTTTTGAATATCTTTCCTTCAAGGGATCAATATTTTTTTATAGGATGCATGCATAAATATTTTTTATTTTCAAGGTTAAGAGGAAAAACCTTCATAGACCTATTTTAAGGAGGGGAGAATAAATGTGTACACAAACTACACATGTGTGACCCATGACATGTATTTGGTTGGTATATAAGGTAGATGGATGTAGTGAGGGGTTCTTGTTAAGGGAACTTTTCCAATTGAAATATGTGATGAACAAATTTGTGTGCTCATCTTTAAGGTTTGTAAGGATAGTGAGGGAAGACCACATGCTTTCAAATCATGTGATGATAAAATTATTGGTTGGTGGTGAAATAAAATATTTGATGTAGCTATTGTCATGATGTTTGATGCGTTAACAATATAAAGGGCAAGTGCAAGGAATTCAGAGGTTCCTTTTCAAGTGTACCATCAAGGGAGGCTAGATGATGAGCTACCAACCCATACTACATGGACTGATCTAGTTAAGGGAAAACTTTCCATGTTTACTCCTTTCTAGTGTAGTGAAATTTTGAATTATTGAGATGATATGGTTGGTGAGGATTAACTAGGGGAGGTGTGTAAGGTAATAATTTCAAAGTCTCATAAGAAATGATACCCCTAGCATGACGATGTGGCTAGAGATAACATGTGTTGAAAGGAATGATGTCTTTAGGATGGTGAAATATTTGATGTTGATCGATTGAATATATAATAAATAAAGGAGGGTGTGGATCCTTCAACAAAGGAGCTGATGTAAATATGGATGAGATATGAGAGGATGATTGATGAGGAGGGGTAGATGATGAATTTTTGGTTTTGCATTTTCTTCATGTATGACAATTTCTGATTTGTGTAAGTGGGTGAACCATACTAATTTGAGATGAGGGACCCTCAATGGAAGGTTATGAGAATACGTATGAGTAAGATTTGTCAAGATATGATTGAGGATGACCCCTTTGTTCTACAAATTTGGTGAGGACATAGTTAATGACTTAGGTGTAGATGTTGACAAGATTGAAGGACCTTCAATGGAAGGTGTTGAAGAGATTTTTGATAAATTTTGCTAATACCAGTTGAGGATGATCCCTTTTCCTACGAGATGTTAGTGAGGACATTGAAAAAGTGGAAGGTGTGGATGATATGAGGATGACTTAAGATGGTATTCTTATGGGAGAATATCATTGACGAGGAAGAGTTGCTAGATTATGGCTTTAAGTGCTTTACAACTCTTTGTGTTATGACCTAGGCTTTTATGGTAGGCACAAGATTTGTTTTGATCGTACTATGTAGGTTTCTAGGTGTGTGGATTAGGTTATTTTGATATGTGGTAATGTGATGAGAGAATCTTGTATAAGCCTCTCAAGGATGTAAATGTAAGTCCCTTTAAGGGGATTTGAATTAATACATTTTGATTTTGATTTTGACGAGAACGCTTAGTAGGACACATCTTATTTTTGGATGTGGGTGGATGGGAAGATGTTGTATGGTGTTGGAGCATCATAGGGATGTTGTGAGGTTGATAAGAGAGAGGATGTGACCTAAGGAAGGGATAGGATGTGGGATTGATAAAATTGGATGATGGATGAGGTCCCAAAATGGATGAGGAGGGAATTATGGATGGGATAGGGTTTGACTGTGTGATATGATATTGAGATAAAGGATGGGGTCCTAAAATGGATGATGAAGGTGGAATTGTAGATGTGATATATTTGGATTGTGATAAAGGATGGGGTCCCAAAATGGATGGTAAGGTTGAGACCCTAGATGATGTGCATTTTGATTTTTAATGTTTTCTTTTGATGGAGGATGGATTCTAATGATAGATGATGAGGATGAGGTCATGGATGTGATGGGATTTGATTGTAAACTTTTTTGATTCAAGATGGGATTCAGAGTGGATGACAAGTGAGGAGATGGGGATAAGATTGGTTATGATTCGGATGAGGAAGGTTTTATTTCTAGACATGATGGAGGTGGGTTAGATTCATGTGGGCTACCCAATTCATCAATTGGATTACAAGATGGTTGGAATTGATGTATTCTATCATAAGTTCCTCCTTTATAATGATTTGTGAATTTAAGTCTAAAATTTGTGAGGAGGTAATAGTTGAGTTTGATAGTAGGAAAAGGTGACATCGATGTGTGAGGTTTATCAAAAAGAAGATCCAGGATTTTAAATCTTCTAGGGAAGTGTTGATGATGAAGGGGTATCCTCATGGGGAGATCCTATGTAATAGTATTGATAATGTGACTCAAAATATGAACAATATATGTATGAAATGAATCTATAAGGGTGTTTGATTTGAAAGATAAGAAATAGAAACATGTGTGGTGGTCTCATTTAATTCACGAGAAGTTCTATGGGAATCAAATGAGAGATGTGTAGGTTGAGGATAAAGATGTTCTTCCTAAATGGATAGGATTTATAACTTTATGGACATGGTGAAGGATTCCTCAAAAGTTGGAATGTGTGGATCTAGAGGGTAGATGAGATGTAATGGAAAAACGATCAAGAAAAAAACTTGATCAGTTTGATTGAGGTAGTGAGAAGGTCAATTGATTTATAATGCTTTTCCATCTAGTGATGAAATAAAAAATAGATTCATCTTCATATTGCTTGATGGTAGAGAGGTCAAAAACATGGTTACTTTGTGAGTAACATTGATATAAAAGTGTTTGAGAAACAACAGGGTTAGCTGTGTGAAAGATAATAAAGGGTGTTAAGGAGGGAGGTATACCAATCCAAGGAAGGCCCTACCAATTACATAGGAAAGGTTCTAAGTATGAGATCTTGATCGTGGATGATGAGATAACATGAATTTGTAAAAGCTAGCATGTTCTGTTGAGGGTCCTCCTGGCCATGGAACACGGTAAATTCAGGCAATTCCCAATGTAGAGGATAGGGCTTATACGGTACTAATGGATGGATGGGTTCATTAGATAACTGATGATAAGTGAGGATGTGTTTACATCCCATGGTAACAACTTCCAAATTTTTTAATCTGCTCAATAGAGCTTGCATGGGATCATTTTTATGGTTAAGCATGAGGGAATTAATATGTGAGTGTAGATGAGAATGTGATTAATTTGATTGATGGTAGTGGAGAGTAGGAGGGTTATTTTGTGGATGGGCTTGATGTGGTGATTGATGAGGGGTATTTGAGAAGGTATCATTTGTAAAGTAGGTTGTGATAAAGGGACATGGGGAGATATGTAGGGATGTTGTTTTTGGATGAGAGGGATTGATTAGGCTTGAGTATGGATGTGTGTATGGATTTTGGATGTCCGAGGTATCAAGCGAGGTATTGAAGTAGAGGTAGGTTGATGAGATATAAGATGGAGAACATTTAGATTCTGATGAGATTGTGATGAAGGAGAGGATGTGATGAGGATTGATTGATGGGATACACTTAACATGGGTTGAGGAGTGATAGTGTGTAAGTAACTTGGTTGTGAAGTAGTGTTGGATGGGATTGTTGTATGGTTATAGGATTGGTTGAAAGGTAGAGGTTCCATAGGGGAAAAAATATGGTTTAGATGGCTCTGGGAGAATGACAAAGCTAAATGGAGTTGAGTGAGACATGATAGGTTGATGAGATTGAGAAGGATTTTATCCTATGTAGAGGATGTTTTGAGATTGATTAGGATGAAAAGCTATAGATGAAGCAGTCGAATATGATTGTAAAAATGAAGCATAATGGGTAAAATAATATGCTAATGTAGATGGTTTATCCATATTAAATGATAGTCAACTGACGATGACAAAACAAAGTAATAAGAGAGCTACAAATGTAATAGACAAGTCAAGAAGAAGAATTTTAATTATCTTGATTAGTTTAGAAAAAGAGTGAAATGTGAAAAATGGCTGATGGGGTCCTAAGAAATCATAGTCTAGGGATGGTTTGAGGTAATTTTAAGGTTGTAAGTCCTCGATATACCGAATGTATGTGAGGCCCAAATTTTTGTTGGTCCGGTATGGGGCCTAATACTGGGGCCTACCTCCTCACTTCATGGTCCCACAATGATAAGGAGTGGGTGTTTTGACAATATATCGACAACCAATTATTTATATTTAGCCAAAACACCGAGTCGGATTCTCATCTTGGTGATCAAATCCAAGTAGGTCCACCTGTATAGGAATGTATAAATGTAGTTTATGGTTGACGTGATTTTGTTATGTGGGAGACTAATTAAGTGAATGTAATTAGTTAACCTCTTAATTAAACTATGTGATCAAACACGATGGAAGGTTCATTTTAAGCCCAAAAGAAATATTGATTTTGATGAGAGAAGAAAACAATAATGCAATACTTTGAAAAAAAAATAAAGGACACGAAACACACCTTTAAAACACTTCCTTTTTATTTTTTTAGTTTTATAATGATTGATTTTTCAGCACAGCAAAAGCGCAGCAAGCAAAAAAAGCCCCAAAAGTAACTGAACTGCAAGGGTTAGTAGAAAATAGAAGAAAATAAATCAAAAATGGATGTTAGAGGTTGAATGAATGAGTAATCAAAAGTAGTCACAAAAATCATCATCGATTAACAAGAATTATTAGCAATTCACCCCAATCGCTTGCGATTTGACTGGATCGCTAGTGATTACAGAGCACATGGCCTAAAATGAATGAACAATTAAATTGAATGAAATAAAAAGGGAGTGGGTCCCACCAGTGGCATGCTAGAATGTACCAAAAAGATTTTTTTTTTCTACTTTAAATTAATGAAGTGAAATAACAAAAAAAAACCGACCTTGGAAGACGGTGGGGTTTATCGATACCCGCGGTGATGAATGTTGATGTTAATGGTTGATTATATGTACAAAGATCCGAAAGGGCACACAATTACTTCATTCCAATGGGATATGTCACTTGCAATGCACAAACACTTAGAAAAATATAGGATTAGATAGATATATGGAAGATTTCTTGGAAAAGGCCAGTCCCCGAAATTCAATGGACTTCCTTATAAGGATGTCAATCCGTGTTCAAGAAATCAATTTGATAATGATAAGATAAAATGATAAAACAAATGATATAACCAATAATGCAAAGGAAAAGGACTGATGTAGTCCATGGCTATATGATGGTCTAATGGTGATACCTAATCCAAAGGGATTCTAGGGATCACAAAATGGCTCAAAGGAGAAAAGATATAGATAGTTGTGTACTCACAAAGGTGAGCAAGATGATATATTTGATTTAGATAATTGATAGAGTGTTAAAGATGGCTCAAAGGAGCTTGATATGACTTAGATAAACACTTGAAGGGCCTTGTGGTAATAAATGATGGGATCTAGATGTCTAAAAAGCAATCTTAGGGGTCAAAATACCTTTTAGACAAGAATCATTAGTGATTCTAGGGAATCATTGGTGATTCTTGTCAATTGGTAGTTATTCTAGTGAATCGTTGTGATTCTAGTGAATCGCCAGTGATTCGGGAAATTATTAGTGATTCGAGAATCATCACCAATTCTATAAAAATGTACATGCTGAAAATGGATGGAGATTAAGCTCAAAAGGGATGTTAAAAAGGTTGATTTAGGCCTAGATATGATGCATAAACACAATGATTAACTAAATGAAGATACATACCTTGTATATATAGATAAATGATGACAAGAGGATGATTTTACTAAAGAAAGGAGGATTGTAGATGTATGAATATCATTGAGTTGATTCCTGGATGTTTGAAATTTTAAAGAAGAGATTATTGATGTCTTGAATGTTGTTATGATGATTTATAACTCTGTGATATGGTTATGATGCAAAGAAGATGCAATGTGAGGTCTTAAAGAGTCAGAAAACTGGACTGGACTCAAGAAACCTCAAGCTAAACTTGAATGGAGGCCTAAAACTTGTTTATATAGGATCTCTAACAACTAGGAAGAATCGCTAGCAATTCGTTAGGATCATTAGCAATCTAGATTTAATAGGAAAAGGTTGAAACTACTTCCCAAATCGATATTTTTTGTTTGTTTTTACAAAGGGTGTGTGTTGGAAAGAGGTTATGTGGGTTAGGGAGGTTGTGAAATGGTTAAGAAGTTGTTGATTTTGTTTTGTATTTATTTTATTTTTGTTTCTAAGTGGTTTGAGTTGTTTTAAGAGGAGTAAAATAGGATTTTACAATTGTAGAATGATATTTACAGGAATTAAATATAATGGGGAGAAATAAGACTTAATATAAGGATTTAATGTATATTATGATAGTGATGTGATAATGAATGGGTGCTAGTGGATGTGGACATGGGAATTAGTAGTGCTAATTTTAGGTGTCTACATTAAGATTGATGAATTTCTATAAGCTTTTTTTAGGTATATCATGTTGTTGGAATTCATAAATTGGATCTTTGACTATTCTTTCTAGATCAACTATTGAGTTGGGAAGGAGTTGATTATATCATTATAGGGCATCACCCACTAAGGTTTTTTCTATAAGCTTAGTTGTCACATAAGTATTTATTTGAATCCATTCTTTATATAAATTTCCAAAAGTTTTTGAGAAAGAGGGTTGGATTCTTAGAACCATCATAATAAATGGTAGGATAGTCTCTCCCAAATCCATGGTTGTGATATATGGAGATAAAGGTTCATTTTGGATATTTTTAACATATTTTTTCAGATTGGTGGAGGAGGAATAGGATTCCCTTGTGCATCCACCAATGGAGGAGTTGTGAAGGACGGTACGTTAGTCATCACACCCTGAGATGCTATTTGTAACATATGATTTTACATCTAGATCATGCTAGTTGTAGTAGTAACTTGGGATAAGGCCATCTGGTCTAGGAGCTTATCTATCAATACATTAGGATCCATAGAATAATATTGGACTTTATTTGTAGGTACTTCTTAGTTTTCATCATGTTCATTGGTAGGGGTTTTAGGAGACTCATTTTGATCAGTTCTGCAAGGGGGATCTGATTGTGATGAATCCCTTTATAATTGAGATGAGGCATGGTCATCTCTATGGATATCTTTTGGATACTTCCATCCCAATCGGGTGTAAGATATTCATTTTCATTGAGATTTTTAATGATATATCTTGGGTCTATATGCTCAGTCTCAACCACATTGCACTCAGTTGAGAAACCTTGTTCTGAGACAAGGTGAGGGTAGTGGAGCTTCATGGATAATACTAGGGAAGCTAGGTGGATTAGCATTTGTAGGATAGGAAATATAACACTTAGGTGCATGAAGAGGAAATGTAGGCATGAATGAATATCCCATGGAGAATTTCAAAGGATTCAACTGAGTTAAAAAAATCCTGAGAGGAGACATTGATGCAGTCTATAAACTAAAAATAGAATTATGAAAAATTACAATTTAGATGCAATTAGACCTATACAAATTTTACATAGGGTTTGATGGCGTCAGGAAAGGAAAATGCACTAAAATAGAAATTATCGGCCCTGCATAGAATTGACACATGGGTCAATGGCATCTAGGAAAATTTTGGACATAACAGATAAGATTGAACCTACATAGAATTGACACAGGGGCTGATGGCATTTGAGAAAATTAGTTTTAGGTTTTTCTATATTTTTTAAAAAATATGAAACAATGTAAATTGAAAAATGGATCATTTTAATGATTTGTGATTGATAAGAAGATACAAAATAAATACTCACATTGGGATCACCAAGAATATATGGGAGGAAAAATGTGTCTAAACAACATGCACTCTTAACTAGGGTATCAAGGCAATGAGTAAGGGACACACCAAGACCGACACACAATGGATAGAATTTAAAAGGGGTATAGTGACTAATAAGATTTCATAGAAAAAGGAAGTAGCCCTTACACTAGGATAACCTAAGGTTTTCAAGTCCCTAGGTTGAAGAAGAGGAAGGAACCCTATTGAGGTATTAACATTATGGGGGATTATTAATTATTAAAATGAACATGCAAAGTCTATGTTAATTGAAGTAAAATATGTAACATAAAATAAGAAATGAATACAATATGCTAACCTAACATGTGCATAAAATACTAAAGTAACAAAAAAAGCTAAGAGGAAACTCTATACAAAATGAAAAGTTGAGTTAGAGCACTTACCTATTGGGGGAGGTCACTGATGCATCTATTTCCCAAAGGACCATACACCAAGATATGATATCTTTTGGGTGGAGAAGGGGAAAAAATAAAGTCCTACCTCACTATAGGTGACTGAAAAGTGCAAGCAAACCAATCTAATCAAGAAGAATCTCTAAGTCAAGAGTCAAAATGTAAGAAATCCAAGAGTTGAGTGAGTAGATGCAAGTTGGCACAAAAGAGAAGAGCTAATGGCAAGTTCTTGTGAATTTTTTTATTTTTATGTGGTGAAGATGTATTTTTAGCATTTATACCAACAACATCACCCACGGGAAAAGGCATCAGCCAGGATTTTGAAATAGCATCGATGCAATCTCCCATGGGTGATGGCATTGGCTAGGTGGGGGAAATGAGAAATGGGTGTGTGTAATATGTCATGATGGACAAATGGAATGAAAGGAAAAATAATATAGTCATGTTCATGTAGGGTATCAGAAGAATGTAAATAAAATCAAGAAGACAATAGCAAAAGAGGTGGATAAATAAGACCAAAATCTATTCTCTCTCCATGTATCATCCCTAACCCAATGGTTACGTGAATAACCATACCCCTATCCTAGAATGAGCCCATCGAGGCACCCATTCCCAGAAAAAGATGCATTAGGGACATATAACTTGAAAAGATAAATTTTTCATAATAGGTATGAAAATATAAAGCATGAAAAATTAGGTGTATACACATTATTCCTAAGTACCATGGGTATCATCACATGCATACATGCAAAAAAGTATGAAAATGATAAGGAAATCATAATATATATACCAAACACTAAACATGAAAATATGACCAAGATCATTATACACACACTCACACACGTATATATATGTATGTATATATATATATATATATATATATATATATATATATATATATATATATATATATATCGAATAGTTTTTATCAAAAATCATACAAAATGGCTCTAGCCCATCTACAAAATGGATCAACACCCTCACCCCGTGGGGTTCTTTAAATACTTTGGGCTGATGGGGTCATGATGGTGGCTTGGAAATGGGGCTAGAGACTCCGCCCTAGATTGGACTCGGAAGGCCTCTCCTGTGCTCTCTTATTAGTTGTGTCTCTAAGGAAATACTTATCTTCGTTTCTCTTTGGGCATTTGATACACCCAAATTTAGAATTATGGAGCTCAATTCTCTCAATTCCAAAAATAGTAATAAAAATAAATATATAAAACTCAAATTTTCTATTCAAATTTGGTCATAATCAACCTAGTTCTTCAAATGGTTTTCATTTTTATCCCAAACTATGTAAAATGTTCATTTGTTACATCTTGATCATATTCTTATATTGTTCATTACAACCTATTACATGCTTACATTCAACAATCTTCAATTTTTCCTATATCACCATATGATATCTATGACATTATGACATCTTGACACTACAACACGATATCCATCACATGGTCACCTAGTTAGGTGATCTATGTCTTATTTTACTGAGGATCCTCTAGTATTTGATTTTAGTTTTTCTTCTTTAGGATTTTTACAACATTGATTATGCCTATGCATGATAGGACAAATGACACTATCAAGTACGCATTGGTGGGTATATTTCATTTCATCTAATCCTTTATGTTATTACTTTTAACATCTACTTTTGATATCGGTGTTACAGAATGTTTCTTTCCATTGACCAACCCATGTTTCGCTATTGCAACATGTGGTGATCAATGGTTGGGCATATGTATACACCTAATTTTTCATTTTTCATATTTCATACATGTTACTAACAATTTCCTCTATGTAGATAAGGGTCACTGATGCATCTATTTCTTGAGTGGTTCTTTAAGGGACCTTCTGGGAATGGGGATATATTATTCACATAATCATTATGGGTTAGAGATAGTAAATAGAGAGATTATCATTATGTGGTCCCATCCTTAATCATCCTTGCACTAGTTATCATTGTCCCTTTATGTATCATACACATTGAACACCCTACACCTTGCTTGCATTTTACCACTTTGTACTTTTTCCATCCATCTTCTTGATCCATGACACTTTTTCACTTTGCATGACACATTACCATCATTGGTTGATACCATCGCCCATGGCGAGATGGTGTCATTTTTAAGTTTTTCCTAGCCAAAACCATTTCCCATGGGAGATGGTGTCTTATATATGCTCACCACATTTTGACATTCATGAGGAAGGAACTGAATCTTTGCCATCTTTTTACTATTTTATGCCAACATAGCATATGCTCACTCTCTTGATTCATCTTACACTTGGCTTGGATTGGATTAGAAACTCTTCTTCTTGGTTGGATTTCTTGCACTATTAGATCATCTATAATGAGTCTAGGAAAGGAACGGTTTTCCCTTCTCCATTTAAAATGATTCTCTCTTGGTGTTCTATTTCTCTATAGAGATATATGCATCAGTGAGCACCCTACAGGTATAAGTAATTACTCTAACAATATTTTTCATTTTGCATAGATTATTTTGTTTACCTTCCCGTTACTCTATGTTAGCTTAGTTTTCCATGTACATTGATGTTAATTAACATAGTTCTCTTATTTGATTAACTCCTTAGCTTTCCTTTACTTTCATTTTAGTCATATTATTCATGATTTCCTTATCTATCATTTATGCATACCTCTTCTCACCCATATACTGATATCTCAGTAGGGTACTCTCCTCTATCTTGACTATGGACCTTAGAAATTGTAGGTTAACCTAGTGTAGGGATTACTGCCCTCTAGATATGAAACCCTAGCACTCTTTGTATCCCCTTTAAATCTATCCATTATATGTCATCTCATGTGTGTCTCTTACTCATTACCTTGATACCCTTGTAGAACATAAGATTTAGGATTGCAAGTTATTGAGACATATTCTTGGCCCGCCATACATTGGGAATTCATAGTTTTAGGGAAAATTTTATCATGGATGAAGGTGTAGATATCATGGTACCAAGGTTTTTAGGACCAAATATTTCACATATCATGGTTGACTCAGGAAAATTATAGGATAGAACCAGAATATGTTCTACGAGAAACTCATTGTGTGTTTTATTTGGATCAAACTCAAGAAGGGATCGATAGTTTCCATTACATTTGCTAACTTATTTTGTGTGTGAGGGACTTGTTAAAAAGTTATAAGATAAAAGTAACCTTTAAGGATATCAACATTGATTTTTTAGGGGACTAACTTATCATACTTGACTCGATATTCATCGGTGACTTGTTTCATGACCAAGATGGAATCACCATAAATTATCAACTCGTTGAGACACCATCAAATAGTGAATTTCAATCTAACTATGAGGGATTTTTTTGGATCTCAAAATTACACCCTGCCCTAAATCATGGACAACCCAAGATTTTAAGGAAACATGGGTTTGTCTCCATGTTGTGGGACTTACACTTTGTGAGATAAACCTCCAGAGAAGGATGGATCCTCTACCAACTCTAATACTAAGAATACTACTAATGAAGGAAATGAATCTATTTAATCCTAAACTAAAATCCTATGGACCAAGGTTAGAAAGAGATGCATAAAAGGGAAATCTAAGCTAATGAAGGTAATAAACCAAGAAAAGGGGAAAATACACTCTCAAATGAGTGAAAATGAGATAAAATGATGAAGGGGGGATGACATGAGTTGCCTATAGTCTAGAAAAACATTCGGACTTCCATTTTCATGGAGTAAAAAAAAAAAAGACCATAGAAATTAGATAGCATACAAAAACACCTGTAGATAATGAAGAGGCAAGGGAAAACAAAAAACACAAGATAGGGAAGAGAATAGCCACCAAACATGAAATTTTATTTCTTTATCAAGATGCACAAATCATTACAGTGAAAGAAGAAGGTAAAAAACACACAACAAAGTCTAAATCTAAGACCTATAACTCAAAATATTAATGAAATACCATGAATGATGCCTTTTTATTATGAGAGGGTTAAACCTTTACAAATGGGCATCATTTTACAACTTATAGCCAAATGGGAGAGAAAAGAGAGGGAAAGAATGAAGGACATGGAATTTTCTCGATTATAACTATCAATCAATCATGTATAAAATTTTTGAGCAACATCATGGAACCTCTATAAAACCATTTTCCCATGTTATATTTCTTGTGGAAGAAGGAAGGATCCATTTCCCATTAAATTTTGGTGGTTGAGCCATTTGAATTCTATTTTAAATTCCCAGACTATCTTTCCCATTTATTTCCTTGAAATTCCATCAATTTATGGATTTGATTTATCAAATTGAAGGGATCGAGGATATATTTCCAATGGTACCAAGTTTGTGTGACTTGGAGCTTTGTTGGGGGAGTTATAGAGCAATTTGATGTTCTATAGGTTATATTGCATAAGAAATCAGCACGTGGTAGTCTTTGATTAGTTTTCAAGATTACCTCTTCCTAAATAAGCATCATTTTTTCCTTTACCACTTGTTGGAATTTTCTTAGTCATGGGGGTGGGAATCTATTTGCACATTTCACACCAAGTGATTTTTTTAAACCCCCACACATTTAAAATTTTATCAACGGGGTTGATTCTATGCAAACCTCACATCCGTCGGAGCCCATTTGTGTTGTTACTTCCTAAAATTGTGAAACATGTATTTGCCTTTTCTTTGCTCTATCTTTACCACATGTCCCTTTCAAACTACACCACTAACCTATTGACTTGGAAAAAACTGACACCTTTATCCATTATGGCTCATTCTATGACTTCATGTCCATCGAGTCATTATAGCTTGAGGAATCCTAGAATAATGACACATGGCCTGTCTAAATCTACATTGAATTTGATGGAAATCTAAACATATTTTTCCTTTTTTAAATAGCTAATCCCTTTTGAAGGTAAGTTATCCAAAATTAACTGGGGGTAAATTTCAGATAATAGTTTGGTGAGCTCTAAGGGTAATTTTCCTACTAAATTTGACCATTAGCATTTATAATCCATTAGGCATGGAGGCAAGCATGGAAAATATTTAAAAACTAATCAAAAATTGAAAATATTACCTCTGAATCCACATGGAGCACTAATTGGAATTAGAACTAACCTGGCCTACATGAAAAGATCATTTTATTCATGAAGAACATTTTGAATTGGGTTTAATGAGAGTGGAAAACTTAAATAAAGTTAATTTCCACTCGATTTCTCTGAAAACCATGAATAAAACATAACAGTGCCTCATTCTTCTCGTAAATCTAATTTGTTGGGTATTTTAGATGTGCTTTGTCAAACTATCCCATAATTTTATTTTATTTTCTCTACATTTGATTGTTTAAGGTGTTGTAATTGATTCTTAAAACTTTAAAATTGTTCCTGCTACATACTTTCTTTGAAATCCTCCACAAATCATTCTAAATGAAATTTGCAACAACCACAAATCCCTTAAAAATATGTATAAAACAGAAAAAACAAACATGTTCCAAGATGAAACATGCAGAGTGTGCACAAACACTTGTTATAAAGCAAACCTACACTACCATAAAAAAATGTGTTGAACAACACTTGGAGGAATTGAAAATATTATAATATATACAAGATGTAATAAAACAACTTAATGGTAATGCTTAAGATAAATCCCATTGAATGGGATTTGTAATGCATATCCATCAAGGTTATAAAACTCAAAAGACTTGGCTTCTTTGAAAGCATTAATGATATATGGCCCACTCCAAATTACATCAAACTTAGAATGTTTCCCTGATTTAGATTTGTCTTCATCCCACTTCAAAACTAGATCACCCAATTTAAAATTCTGAGCTCTATCATTTCTATCAAACCATTATTTGGTTGATCTTTGATGTTCTTCTAATATGATCATGGTAGAATTCCTTAATTCTTCAAGTTCAACCAGTTATGTCATTTTGATTTCTATTTGATCTACACCTTCTAACTCTAACTACTAGGTTATCTCTAGTGAAGGTAATTATTAAGACAAGGGAATCCTAACTTCTCTACCATGAACAATATTGTAGGGGAATTACTAATGTACTTCTTTTTCATAATTATATCACCCCAAAATCATTTCTTACCTTTGTATGCCATTTCCTCTTATTGATATCCATTGTTCTCTTCACGATTATAATCAAGTTCTTGTTAGTAGAATTTTCCAAACCGTTACCTTGAGGGTAGTAATTTGAAGAAGTATTTAAATATATCCCAATTCTAAGATCACAATTAGATATTTTAGAACCTATGAAGGATTTTTAATTGTAATATATGATGGTATGAGGAATTCCAAACCTTGTCACAATGTCTTCAAGGAAGTCAAGGATGACTGATTCAATAGCTTCCTTGAGTGCCAAAACTTGTGTCCACCTGGTAAAGTAATATTTTGATGTCAAAACTCACTTGTGACCAAAAATTGATGGAGTATTAATCACATCAATAAAATCAAGACCCCATTGGGAGAATGGATGATTTTCTTGAATTACATGAAGTGGAAGGGCAGCCAACCTCTTTTTACCAGTAAAGCAAGCACATTACTTACAATTTCTACCTTTATGATTTTCATATTAGTAGCATTGACCAAGAAGTTTTGACTAGAGCAACCATCATGGAATTATTCTAGTATCTTGTTCACTTGCTCACCTTCAATACATCTTAACAACACTCCATCAATGTTTCTTTTGAAAATAATTCTAGCAATCAATGCATAGGGAATGGACTACAGCCTCAAATTTCTTCTTTTTACTATATTTAGGCTAGAAGGATATGCACCAATAGATAAAATTTTGACATGATCTTAATCTCGTTGTGGGCATTGGGTAAATTTCCTTCACCCTGTTAAGTTTCAACATTATGCAGAAGTTCCTCATCCATGAAGAGAGAGATGTCTTGATCATATTGGGCATCCAAATCCGATTGTTCAAAATTTTTTCCTCTTACCATCTTTGTGCATTTAATAGTCACATCATATTCCATGATTTTGGTCACTCATCCATCTCTTTTCTCACTGAATTATACTCCCATAATAAAGTCTCTCAAACTGGGGTGTGAGAATAGAAATTTGATATGATTAGTGGCAAACATACTTTTGAATTTATTTAGATCTCTCATGATGAAAAAGACCTAATTTTCAATATGATTATACCTTAATTCATAATCCTTCAATGTCTTGTTGAAAAATTCCATTGGCTGTTCCAAACTTTGATCATTTTTTGTGCTAAAACAAGAGCAATATTAGATTCAAATCCATATGCATAAAGGATGAAATCCTTGGAAAAGTTAGGATTGACAGTGTAGGAGATTTAACAATTTCATGTTTGATCTTGGCTGATATATCTTTTCCTTTTAATTTCCATTTGAAAATTGAATCCTTCTTGAGCATTAGAGTGATAAGTCTAATCTATCTTGCAAAATTAGGAATGAATCTCCTAACAAAGTTGATATTTCCATGGAATGATTGCAATGATTTTTTTGTGATCTGGCAATGAAAGAGATAGGATGGATGATATTCTTTTTGGATTAATGGAAATACCATCCTTTGAAACAATTTTCCACAAGAGATTTCCCCAGACTGGAGGACTAAAAGTTACACTTTTGGGGTTCAAGGACACCCCAAATTCCTGCATATTTTAAAACTTTCTTAAGATGACTAATATGATATTCACTTTTGTTTGAGAAAAAGGTAATATCATCCAAGTAGACAATGATGAATTCATTAATATAACTTTTAAAAGCAATGTCCATTTTTATTTGTAATGTGGAACTTGTATTTGAAAATCAAAGGGAATTTTTTGATAAGCATATCTTTCCCATTTGGTTGTAAATGTATTTTTAAATTGATCTTCTTCTTTGAATTTTATCTTATTGAAACCTAAATATCCATCAAGCATAGAGAACCTTTCATCTTCTACTATATTTTTTAGAATTTCTCCATAGAAGGTAGAGGATAATGATCCTTTAGGGAGGCCTTGTTAAAGTCTCTGAAATCAACACAAAGTCTTATTTCTCCATTATTCTTCCTCACTAGAACTAGATTTTCCACCCAAGTAGAGTATTTTATAGGAAATATTATTTTTTCCTCAATCATCTTGGATAACTCCTTCCTCGTGAGAGGCTCTATCTTGGGATTGCCATGTCTTTGATTTTGTCTAATTGGATTAACATTAGGATCAAGGTCTATAGAATGTTGAATAATATTTGGATCAAACCCTTAAGGTCTTCATAATCCCATGATAATACATCATTAAAATTTTTACACAAGGAGATAAAATATTACTTTTCATCTTCATCCATACATTTCCAAGTAATAACTCCTTATCTTGTGCAATAGTGACTGGACAATATCTTCTTGCCTTGTTATTATGTTTTTCTTCTCCTATAAATTCATCATCATAACTAAATATATGTTCAAGAGTGACCAATCCTTTAGAAAACTTGTTTTTATTTATTTGAATAACTTGACCACCATATTTGTCATGTAAATCATATTACATTTTTGAAGAAAAATCATCTTCATTTTGGATGAATTGAATAATTTAATCAATATCAAATACCTTCCATTTGATTTCATTGTTTAGAATTGATGGTCTAACCACAATTTAAGATGTTGTTGATTTCCTTAGATAAATTGCTCGACTGGTGAAAAATGTGATCCAAGGGTTATCATTTGGTATTCTTATTTATTTAATTTTTAGTCACCACTTACAGGTTGAGATAATGAAAACTCTCCAATATATTTCAAACCCCATGTTTTTAATATTTCAGAAACTTGTTTCTTTTGGCACATTTCTCTCTCACTTGATGAATGACCAATTAATTGTCTCTAAATATTTGCAATGCTTTGATTTGTATCTTTTTAGCAATTATAAGACCATGTACTAATGCCTCATACTCTTCCACATTGTTAGAAAATTCACACTACAATCTATGATAAAAAGAATAATTTCTCATTCATTGGAGAAATTAAAACAACACCTACCCCAACCCCATTTCTACTTCTAGAACCATCAAAGAACATTTTCCATAATCTAGAAGCACTATCTTTTCTTACTTGAGTGGTGTGGGGAAAGTAAATTCTTCTTCATAAATGTAGTAGGTTCCAAGTATAATTTCCATAATCATATCATAAGGATCAAATTCATAATGTTCCTTGGCCCATTCATCCAAAAATAGATCAAGGATTGGAGGAGGAATAGGATTTTCTATATAAACTGACTCATGGTTTGGGTATTCATGTATAATACAATTGGATTGAAGAGGAGTAGGATCATAAGAATTAACATGATAGGAAAATATAGGCTCCACTTGTATGGTAAATATAGTGTCATGTCTAGTTCTTAGGAGCATATGAGACCAATATAAAGACAAATAGCCACTCACTTTGGCCGTGAAATCTCTTGATAAGAAAATGGAAAACAAAGGAGGTAAGTCAATAACAAATACATCTTGAGTTATGGTTAGACTTGGACATACATGTAAGACTAACTCAAGATCTTTGATCACTCCTAGGATGGTGATAGTTGAGCCATCAAGTTACAACACACATTTAGAAATAGGTTTATACCTAAGACCTAGGATTTCAATAATATTTTTAAGCATTATAGAAGTATTAGCCCCTAATTAAATCATACAATTATGAACCAAAGTGGAGTTACCACAAACTTTTCTTACTTTTTTCCCCTCTTTTTGCACAAATTGACAGTGGCATGAGTGTTTTGAATAACTAGACTAGATTGAGGGAGTTTCTTGAGAGCTTCATGCAAGATATCTCTCTGTGATGGAATAGTCAAGGCATCCCACATCATCACATTAACAATTTTTATTCTTCATTTTCTCAACAATGTTGAAAGGTAAACCAATGGATTTTTGCATTTTAATTATGGTTTTATATTTTCTTGATTGTTCCAACATTGACATGGGTGCCTTTGATTGAGAAACAACTTCCTTGGCTAAAACAAGTCTACTATGAACAATAGGCAATATGTTATTACTTGAATCTACCCGAATTTCATTTTACTTCTTAAGAGAATTGTTTTGATTGAAAGAGGGTTAAGGTTGAGTATCTAAAAATCTATCTTCTTTGACCTTGTATTATAAGAAACATGAGAATGAGGTCTAATAAAAATACCCACAACTTGATTCATTACAAAAAACAATTATTCCCTGAAGAACATAAGATTAGTCTCGGGGTTAGCTTCTTAATCCTCTTCTAAATTAGGATTGGTTATTTCCATAAATGGCTCCTACTAATTGGAAGAATTTTAACCATAAGGGCCTAATCTTGCAATGCATTTACAAAAACATACTGATTATGTGGTTGATTACATGGGAAACACCATTATGTTTCTTGTATAACATTATTTTTCATTGGAACCAATGCTTTACTTGAGCTAGCAACATGAAGTGACTGAGTAGGAGCAACTATTTGAAGAGGAAGATGTGGATTTTGACCTTTTCATCTATAATTTTGTTGATTATACCCATATCTCTAGTTTGTATATTGATTTCTATAGGGTTGGTAACCTTGATTAGATCCTTGGTTAGAATATTGTCCTTGGTTTTGATAATTTATATAAGATTGATCTTGTTGTTTCTCCAAGGATGTAACTTTATTTGAAAAATTTCTAATAAAGGCCTTCATTTCATCATCATCCTTATGTTTTTGGGGAGAATAATATGCAGAGGGAGTAGGTTAGGAATTTTTCTTAGGAATAGGGGCAATAGAAGGCTAGGAAGCTTGAGGTAATTCAAGAAACAAAGACATATGTAATCTAGGGGCTATCTTTCTATATTGTATTAGACAATTCTCATCCCTAATAGCTATTGGATATAATCAAGAAATTGGATAACACCCATAAATTATATCATAACTACTAAATCAAATTCAATGTTCTTAAGAAATAATGGAAGGAACCTTGTAGATTTGGTCTAAAGAGAACTAGAATTTTGTCCCATGTCTTCTAAAATCTGAAATTAAAATCATCCATAAGCTCACTAGAAGACCTCTTAATGGTTGTTAGTTGTTCTAACAAGGAAATATTGTCTAATTTCTCCTTAAACTATTGATATGGAGTTGTGTCAAGTTCATCCCAAGTGTGAATGGAGGCAGGTCTTAAAATTTTGTACCATTGAATTTATTTTACTTTAAGTGAAGAGGAAAGGAGTATGACTGCAACATCATCTTCAGTAACTAGATGAACAAAACACACGTTTACAACATCTTGAATATGATCAGATGGGGTAGAAATATTTTCACAAGTGAAAAAGGGAATACCTTTAAGGTTGGCCACTAGTATATAATGTTGTTCATTAAGTAGTAAAGGACTACTACCATTAAAATTTAAAAAGGCATATTTCTTGGTTGTGCCATAATTTGAATAGGTCTCAAAACTCTATACGATAGCAAGAAAGGCCTACCAGGAGGAGGAGTGGAAATATTTTTATTTGGAGGAGATGTTGATCTCTAAACTACTCTACCTCTTCATCTTCTCATTGGTGATAACTTCAATTATTTAAAAGGTTCACCACCTATTGCACTTTGTCTTTTCACACTTTTCTCATGAAAATGGGAACTTTGGCTGCTAAAACTAGTAGATATGGAGATTGGAGTCACTAGATGTGTTAAAACAAGCCTTTAAAGGATGAATATCACCAAGAACACATCAAACTTGATGAAATGAAGATGTAAAGTGCTTCAAACAAGTCCCACCCGGCATGCCAAAACTATTGGAACTCAAAATTGTACCCTTCCCTGAGTCATGGACAACCCATGATTTTGAGGCAACAAGAGACTCTCTCCAAGTTGTGGGACTTGCACTATGAGACAAACCTCTAGAGAATATTTTTTCCACTACGTACTCCTAATGCTAAGACTATTTCTAAATAAGGAAATGTGATATCAAATCCTAAACTAATAATCCAAGTGGCCAAGGTTAGAAAGAGATGCATAAAAGTGAAATCCTAAGCTAAGGAAGGTGATAACACCAACAAAAGAGGGAAATTCACTCTCGAGATGATTGAAAATGGGAGAAAAATGAAGGATGGGGCATACAAGAGTTCCAAAGTCTAGAACAACATTTAGACTTCTATTCTTGTATGGAACACAACAGATTATATACCTTATAAAGTGGAGATTATAAAAACACACCTGTAAATAATGAAGAGGCAAGGGAAAACAAAAAACACAAGCTAAGGTAGAGAAAAGCCACAAAACATGAGATTTCATTACTTTATCAAGATGCACATATCATAACTGTGAAAGAGGAAGGTAAAAACACATAATAGAAATCCAAATCCGAGGCTTGAAACTCATAACATTGATGCAACACTCTAAATGATGCCATTGTATTATGAGAGGAATGAACCTTTACAAATGGGAATCATTTACAATTTATAGTTGAGTGGGAGAGAAAAGAAAGGGAAAGAATGAAGGAAATAGATTTTTTATTACAACCATTAATCAATCATGCATTAAATTTATGAGAAACACCATAGAACCTATGCAAATTCATTTTCCCATGTTATCTTGCTTGTGGAATAAGGAAGGAGCCATTTCCCATCAAATTCAATTGGTTGAGCCATTTAGAATTCTATTTAAATGCATGGACTATATTTCCCATTTATTCCTATGAAATGTCATCAATTTCTCAATTTGATTTATCAAATTGAAGGGCTCAAGGAGATCTTTCCAACAGTACCAAGTTTATGTGATTTGGATCTATGTGGAGGAATTAATGGTGATTTAAAGTTCTGTATGTCAGATTGCATAGGAAAATGATGCATGGCAGTCTTTGATTTGTGTTCAGGATTACCTCTACCTATGTGCACACCATTTTTTAATTAGTCATGTGTAGCCTTTTATTGGTCACGGGGGGTGGGAATATTTTTTCACATTACACGTTGAGTGATCCATTATTTTAAATCCCCATGGACCTAAAAATTTTATCGACCCCAATTGATTCCATAGACCTCACACTTACCGAAGCCCATTTACGTTGAGCTTTCTAGGAATGGTGACACATGCATTCACCTCTACCACTTTATCTTCACCACGCATCCCTATAAAAAAATTCGTTGCCTACCTGTTGACCTACCTTGAACCTATCTAGACTCGACACCTTTATCTATTGTGGCTCATTTCGAGGATTCACATCCACCAAAGTGCTTATGGATTGAGGAATCCTAGAATAATTACACGTGGCCCTACCCAAATCTGCATTGAATTTGTCAACCATTCAAATGTCTTTCCTCTTTTTAAGTAACTAATCCCATTTGAAGGTAAGTTATCCAAATTAACCCTAGGGTAAATTTGGGATAACAAGATTTGTATTCAACAATATTTTTGGTGAAGGGAAAGACAATGCATAAATATTTTAGAATGACATCACCATCTAGTGTGAGTATTATAATTCCAGCTCCATATATATATATATATATATACCCATATATATTACATGAGACATCAAAAAATAGAGTCCAAGAGGGAATTACATCAATATATAAGAGTTCCTTGTTAGTAAATTCAAAGTGAAGAGGCACTAATCCTGGTAGAGGTGTTGCAACAAGCTAATCTACAAGGGCTTGTCCCTTCATATATTTTTGATTGATAAACTCTATATCAAATTCACTGAGTAAAACAACCTAACTAGATATTCTTCCGATTAGGATGGGTCTAGATAGTAGATACTTTAGTGGATGTACTTCTGTAATAAGTTTAGTTGTATGATTGAGAAAATAATGACGTAGCTTGTGAAATGTGAAAGCCATAACTAAGAATACTTTCTCAACTTCTAGGAGTATTTGACTTCATGGTCAATCAAGATCCCACTCAGATAATAGAACGTTTGTTCTTTTACTTGATCATAATGTCATCCTTCTAATGCTCTATTGCATATTATGTGGTAGATGTGTAGAGAAACATTGGTTTTTCTAGAATAGGTAGCATGAGCACCGAAGGATGTGAGATATATGCTTTCAATTTGGAGAAAGATTCTTTATATTCTTGATTACATTTAAACTATACATCCTTTTTAGAAACTAGTTTAAGTGATGGAACTTGTCTGCTAGTTGTGAGATGAAATGTATGATGGATTGAATTTTTCCTTGAAGACCTTTTAATTGTCTGAGATTGTGTAGAGGAGGAATTTCTATGATAGCTTTGACCTTTTTGGGGTCAACTTCAATACCTCTTGTGAGACAATGAACCCTAAGATTTTTCCCAAAGTTACACCAAAAACACATTTATTTGGATCAAGTTTGACCTTGTATTCATGCAACCTTTCAAAGATGTGCCTTAAAAATGTTGGGTGATCAATGTTGGTGTGTGTGACTATCCATCATCATCCACATAACCTAGGTGAGTCATCTCGCCATAAGATTCATAGGTCTTAGGAAGTCAAATGACAAGTGTCAGATTTTGTCATAGAATCTGACATTGTCATTTGTGTCAATGCGTCATAGGAGTTACATTCCTTATTTGGAATTGTAACTCCTCTTCTAGTGGCATCATATGCGTCAGTGGTGTCATTGAGTTTCTTTCTATGTTTAGGCATGGGGGTTACACAACACCCCTATTTGTACTTCCTCTTTTTCGATCTATGAGCATGAGTAGACCCATTCTTCTTACTTGCAATCTTCTTTCCATTGTTTGAATCTTGCATATTACGTTGGCTTGACATTTTAGTGTAACTTCATTGTGGTGCATCACTTTTCGACATGGTTCTCGTGAATCCCTCTTTCATGGTATCAGAGTTGGTTTTGGTAAACGTGCACTCTTCATTTCTCAGTTGTTTATTACTTTTGGTTTCTTCTCATTTCCTCGTGTGTAAGTTTTTTTTCGATTATCATTTTGGAATTATTGCTCACCTCGTATTGAGGTTTCAGCAGTTGCAAGTTAAGGTATTTGGTTGGTTTGCTTATCAGCTAAGTTCGTATTTGGATATTTCTAGATCTTTGTGGCTGTTGTTTCTGGGTTGTTTGTGTGTTTCTTGTTGGTTGTGTTCAGATTCGACACTGCTAGGGTAAAAGAAGAGCTCATTTTTGGCGTGGACCTGTGATTACTGGTTGGAATCATTGTTTTTTCTTCACTGGTGTATACTCAGACTATTCTGATATTTTTCCTCATTGTTGTGGTTCCTTGTTGTCTCGAAGTTACCTCTGCCTGGTCTCAAAACATTTTTGCGAGCCTGCTGAAAACCTCTCACGTTTTTACTGGTCTCTCACATTTTTGCAAAACTACTCACGTTTTTGCACTATTCCCATGTTCAAACCTGTTCCAGGTGTTTTTTTGTTGTTCTGAGTGTTTTCTCCCTATCCAAGCATTTTTGCACTGTCCTCAGGCATTTTTCTCTCCACTTTTTGCATTTTTACACGTTGTTCTAAGCGTTTTGGAATGTTAAGGCGATTTTTTTTTTTTATTTTAAGGCATTTTCTCCTTAATTTGGCATTTTTGGACTATTTTGGCATTTTTTTAAGTGGACAGTCATTGCATTATCTATTTTTACCTGCCTTTCATCCCCACGTGGCCTTCTTGTCCGGCTATAGGGTAATATCCTTCCAAAAATATGATTTTTATTCACTTTTCTTAAAAAAACGTGTTTGTATTCATTTTCCTTATCCTTTTTAAAGAAAAAACATTTTGTTTCATTACTTTTAAAAGGTATAAGGTAAAAACATTACATTTATTGGCATTGTAAAATTTGGTCTTTTGGTGCTTGTATTTTTAACCTTAGTCGAGTGCCGAAGACGAAGGGTGAGGTCCGGGATTGGTAGGTAGCTAATCCCCCCTCGCAATACAAACAAACCCTATCTCAAATTCCATGTCATTTCCAATGAGCATACATACGACACCTTTTGCATGCATTTAGGGCACTTTTTTAATCCGTTTATGAGCTTATTGGCTTTTTTCTCATCATTGATGGGAATTGGTTTTTGTTATAAATTTTGACTGTTGCTCGAGTTTGAGCACTTCTTTATTCAAAGTTGCATGTTTTTTTGCACTCTAGATGATGGGATCATTAGCATTATAAAAGCACTATTTTTATAAAGTGCCACATTTTGGGGGGGTGTCTTTGTATTGCTTAATTCCGCTCTTTTTTTAGCTTTATTATCTTCCTTTTTTTTGTGGACTTGTGAGCACGTCCACCATAGTCTTACGACAAAGGGATTCTTTCGTGCGATGTGAGACGCTATTTCTCACAAGGCTTTCTCTTCCCCTTCTTGTTTTCTCTTGTTCTTGTGCTTGCTTACAGTGTCGATCTGTTGCGCCCTACGAACCTTGATTGTTGTCTCCACCATTGCGCGTTATTACGCTAATTACAAGGTGAGTGACAAAATGGTTCTCGGAACACAGTCGCATCTGGTTGTAATCAACGCACTGAATTATAAAGTGCCACAAAAAGGGGGTTAATCTTGTGTTCCTTGGAGGCTCCTCTCGTCATGGACATTGAATTTCATCACTCCATTGTTCAACTAGGACCAGGAAACTACCTACAATGGAAGAGTGGGATACTCGATCATTGTATTATGTACAATTTGTTACCACATCTTCTTGGGTTGGCACCTGAACCTATTGACCACATTCATCACCAAAATTGGTTGAACGAGAATGATATGACATATGGGCTTCTTTGTCTTACTATACCGGAGGACCTTCAACGTCGATTAGAATTCACCGAGTCTGTGCGCACACAGAGCTTGGATCTTCATTCAGAATTTTCATGGAGACTTTGATCCTCCTTCATCTGGTTATGGATCTTCTAATGATCTTGCATCCATGGAGGAAAGTGAGTTCACTGATACTTTTTCTTATGAAGGGCCACCCCACATATTTTTGTGCATGCTCCTTCAGAACTTAGTATTGCTCCTATCATAGTTTCTAGTGACTCTCCTCCACAAGACTCTTCGGTTGAATTCTCACCTGCACACCATGCTACCTTGGATCTCAGGTTTTCCCCATCACGAGCATCTACTGATTCCATTGATTCTAGCCTGGAGATTCTTCCATCCCCTGTTGCTTAGAGACTTCAAGATTGCTTCCTCAAAGGGTTCTTATAATCCTCCACAATAGGACATTGATTTCTTTGACTCAGACTTGGATGATATGCTCAAGGATACCTGACATCATAGTGCAGACATCTTCTTCAACCTACTGCCTCTTCCGAGATCAGAGTTGCCATCCCACCAGCTTCCACTGACTCTCCACCACAGCAGGTTCATTTTCCCCTTCAGGGCTCTCTTGATGATATATCTATATTTGCAGACTCTCACCTTATGGAGATTGACAGGATTGTCACCGCTTCTCTTGATATATTATCTCCTTCTCATATTGGGCCACCTTCCAGCACTCTCCATGTTCCTCCTCCTTCTGATCACAGACCTTTGGTCCCTTCAGATTCATTAGGAGTCCATCAGAAATCATCTTCAGGGGAGCTGGATAGCGCTCCTTTTTTCTTCTCCTCTTCTTCTTTCCAGAAAGATGTTGTTTGTACATGGGCACCTTATCAGGCCTTTAGTTGTTGGGGCCCATTGACACATCTTTCTTAGTTGTCTAGGGGAGTCTTCTTTTTCTGTTTTGGCTTACCTTGACCTCTTCCTCGGCTTCGATGAAGGGGGGTGTTGGTGTGTGTGACTGTCCAGTCATCGTCCACATCACCTAGGTGAGTCATCTCGCCTTGTGAGAGTCATAGGTCTTAGGAAGTCAAATGACAAGTGTTAGATTCTGTCATAGATTAGAATTTGACATTATCATTTGCATCAATGTGTCATAGGAGTTACATTCCTTATTTGGAATTGTAACTCCTCTTCTAGTGGCGTCATATGCGTCAGTCAACATCATATGCGTCAGTGGCGTCATTGAGTTTCTTTCCATGTTTAGGCATGGGGGTTACACAACACCCCTATTTGTACTTCCTATTTTTTGATCTATGAGAACGAAAGAGACCCATTCTTCTTACTTGCAATCTTCTTTCCATTGTTTTGAATCTTGCGTATTCTTGTTGGCTTCGACGTACCATCGAGTGCAACTTTGTTGTGTTGCATCGCTTTTCGACATCGGTTCTCGCAAATCCCTCTTTCAATCAAATCTTTCATTTTATTTTGAAAGGATGTCATCTACGTAATCTTCCATAATATCATGTATCATGTCATGAAAGATAATTGTCATTTCTCTCTGGTAGGTGGCTCCTATGTTTTTAAGGCCAAAATGCATGACCTTATAACAACATGTGCCCCATAATATAGTAAATGTTGTCTTAGGTTTATCTTCTTAAGAAACTTGTATTTGATTATAGATAGAAAATCCATCCATTAGGGAATACATTTCATGACCTGTGGTAGAGTCAACAAACATATCAATATTTGGTAAAGGAAAGTTGTCTTGCGAGACATGCATTTTTATATCATGAAATTATATACTGATTCTAATTCTTGGGGTTTTTTAGTAACCGGTACAATATTTTATATCCACTCTAAATAATCAAGTGGTTTGATAAAACCTTCTTCTTATTGAGTTTTTAAAATTCAACTTTGACCAATAATGCAACTTTGGGGTGCTTTTTCTTTATTTTTTGTTGGTTTTACATCCTGGACAAACCATAAGGTAGGGTACCAAAAGGGATGGATTTAACCTTAACATATCCTTATATATCCATGAAAAGATATCTTGAAACTCAACAAGAAGCATTGTAAATGTTTCTATTTCATCCTATGTTAGACTAACACCAAGTTGTACAAGTTTAGGATGTTCCTTTGTGTTAATCTTTATTGCAATGATCTCTTCGACTAACATTTTTAAACGTATTTATCTTGAAAATATGTTTTAGGATGATGTAGATCATCTATTTGATTTGAAGAATATTCCCCTCTCTCTAGTGCCTCAAAAAGGTTTTCACTAGGAGATATGTCTTTTTCTTCTTCTTTTTTTCTCTTTTTCATTTTTTGTTTCTTGAATACCACCTCAACGAGGTTTTCACTATGGGATATTTTTTTCATTTTTTATTTTATTATTTTTCTTATTTTCTCAGACTTGGGTACTCGATTTATTTTCCAAATAAATTTTTAGCATCTAGGTCGATATAGAATCCTTTCTTCTCAATGAAAGGGGTATAGGGTCCCAAGTCTCGATAAATTCTTTAATGGCCTCCTCATTTTGGAAGAGATCCATGGATATGTGATTTAATTGATCCTTATTTATGAGACTAGGATGTATAAGATCAAATTAAATGGTGAGGATGGAAATTTATTAAAATATATTAGTGTCAGATAAGTCATTGAAGAGGCTATGTGTGGAACTTGTCTCAACGTGTGATTCATTATCCTCATCACTAGTAAATACATCAAGCAATATGGGCGTAGTTTCAAATGTTTTTATAACTATACCATAATGATAGTTTTTTATATACATGATAGGATCAAGGCTACCTTGTTCCTTTTTATGAGTACCTTACCTTTCTACTTTGCATGGTCTTCATTATTTTATTAGCTTTACTATATTAAGGAGATTCATAACATGTAACCAATTGATGTCATACAACTAAGATCTTGTAGTACCCTAATTTTTTTCATTTTCTATATATATGAATCATTTCTAACGAGTTGTACTAAGATTGTGAATGGGATCCAATTTGAGGTGTGATGCATTGGGTTTCCCATAACTACAGGGAGATAATTGTAATTTACCAACATGAAAATTATCTTGGATTTCATATTCACTAATAACTTTTTCAAGTATCTTGAATTTAGGTGGAGTGAAGATGTAGAAGGTCGGAGTTTTAAATTTATTTTAGGATCAATGTGTTTTTCATATATGAATGTAATTATGTGAGGAGATGAGGATTTATTTTCTAAAAGGGAAATAATTTGCATGTTTATATTTACCCTCTAGAAGTTTGCAATATTCAAAGGGTTTAACATCAACAAGTAAGATAAATTATTTTCCTTTGTAAGGTAATTTAATACTTTGGTGGAAGGTGGAAGGAATGACCTGCATGGCATGGATCCATGGATGACTAAGGAGAATGTTATATGAGGTTTCAACATCCATGACATTAAAAAAATTTTTTTCCAATTTTTGATGTCTAAATTTCATGGATAGTGTGATGGTTCTCGAGGATTTCCCTTCACTATTATCATAACCATGAATAGCGATGATGTGAGTACCTAGACTTTATTAAATATGACCAAGGAATATTAATAATTTTATGGAGAAAATATTCAATATAGATTCATTTTCTATAAGAAACCTTTTGATTTTATGATGAGTTATGAATGCTTCAATATACAATGAATTATTATTTTGGATATTTGGATTCAAAATTTAGGAGGACCAAATGATAGAATATGACTATTATGTGATAGACTTGCAATCAATTATTGGAATTGTTGGGTGTTGATATCCTTATGAACAAGTGCATCATGGAGTATAAAAGTAAGGATGTCTTGAATCATCGGTGATGACCTAAGAAACTACATGAGGGATGTTTGTGTGGATGTATTCTTCAATTGTTTGATAATATCATAAGAATCAGAGGAAGATTTAGCATTGGATGTTTTTTTGGATCAATAGTATATGTTGGATTATATATTTGAGGTATGGTTGATGTGCATGATTTTCTTTGCTACCGATACCCTAACCTTTTTATGTCATGTAGTCACCACATAATTTGGAGTATTGATTTTGATGGTGGCCACAGAGTTAAATGTATGTTATGTAAGTGAAATGATAGTTTCCAATTTAACATTGTTTGAGGATTGGCCTTGTTCTTCAACTTTATCATTTGTACCATGTTTTGGAAAGGGGTCCTTAAACACCTTTAGTTTCTCATTTGGCATTTTAGTGTTAGATGTGTTTTCAATTTTAATATCTCCTTGATTAATTAAATCTTGGATATAATGGAAAAGTTTCATACAATGATATGTATGATGCCCATTTATACGATGGTACTTACAATATTAATTTTCCTTGTACCATGTCGGTTTTGGTTTCCCTTCCTCGAAGGGTATTGATATTGGATATAGATGATCATATCTGCACTTTCTAAGTGATGGAATACACTAGAAAGACTTTCTCTAAGTGGTGTGAATTTTCTTCATTTGAATTTAGGTGTGGCATTTTTTTACTAGGGATCATAAATGGTTGATGAGTTTATTTATTTGATTTTGATTGAGGTGTTTGAACATTGAGATAATCAATGATAACATAGTTCAAAATGTTGTGATTTTAATTCATGAATTTTGATTTGTCTTGATTATGATATGTATCCTTGTTAGGTTGATCTCTAGAAGAATTTTTGATGAGACCTTTAGCAATGAAGGCTCTCTTGAATTGTGTCCCTTTCTCGATTACTTCTTCAAAGTTGTTTAAGAAATGAATTTGCACTTGAAATGATAATTTCATATTGAGATTTGGTATGAACATTCTTACCAATTGTTTCTCAGGTATTGAACAAGGGAATCAAATTATGATACCTCTCCATATTTGGAGAAATGATGTGAATGTTTCATTATTCCTTTACTTTATGTTAAAAAGTTCCATCATAGTGACTTCAAAATCTAACTTAAAGGAAAAATATTTGATGAATTAAACTAATAAGTAAGCGAAAGTAGTGATTGATACTTTTGAAGGTGTAGTAACCAATCTAAGGTCTTTCATCCTAAAAATTTAGGGAAAAGACCAAGAGGTGGATGTCATTATACATGACTTCCTGAAATAGCAAGAAGAATTATTTCACGTGTTCTATTAGATCACTCTTTCCTTTATATTTATCAAATTTTAGGGTTTTGAATGATGGAGGGAATGGTATGTGCAACATGTTTTTATCAAATGCATAAGGAAAAATATGTTCTAAGTATAGCTATTTGGTTCATTTTTGCATTCCCAATAGCATTTTTTTTCATGTTATTCCATTCTTGTGCGAATGGAGAGTTTGTTTGAGGAATTTCTATGGTCATTTCAATTTTTGATGAGGTTGGTTTTTTCTCGCATTATCTTTGGAAACCTTAGAAGCTATATGAGAAATTTCATTTGTCATCTCATGGATTTTTCTAACAAGGCTTCATTTGATGTTTCTATTAAATTGCTAGATAGTTGATTTTTGTTGCTAGATTTAGTTTTTTCTAGAAGATGTCTCAAGTTCTCATCACTAAAATCTAAGGGTAGTTTAGTTCCCATTTCTAGGAGGAAAATAAGTTATTGATGTTTTTTTTGTCTTAAAATTTTATCTAATTATTATTATTATTATTATTATTGTGATCTCAATTTGTCTAACTTATTCCTCTTCTTTAGAACTATATTTTTCAAGGGATTTCTATCACAATTTTATAATATATTTTAATTTTTTTTATATGAGTAACAACCATATTGTAGAAGGATATGAGACTAAAAAAGGAGGTTCTTGTTAATGGTCCTAGTAAACTAGGAAAATGAATAAGTGTCGGATTTTGGATAGGATTGAATTGTAATAGTGTTTAAGATAGTCAAATTAGATAAAAAAATGTATACTAAATGGTAGGATTTGTCTAATAGGATTGGTTGTATTTTTTATTAAATAATTTTTTACTAAAGGAAAAATATTTTTGGTTGGGATCCTACCCAAATTACAAGAGGCCTAAGCCCAGATCTTCAAAGTCAATCCATATAAAAGAAAATACATGTCACTACGAAGGATAATCATAACAAAAGAGAGACAAGGGGAACTACACAACTACAAAAAAAAAGAAACAAAACCCTAGCAGTACCATAGTGAAACCACAACAAAATGACAACATCTACAATCTACCACCAAAGAGCTAAATGAGATATAGCATATCTAGCCATTGTTTGGTTGTCTTTGATAGATTATTTTTAGACTCTCCAGGTTTTCCTTGATGTCCTTAACTAAGGTACCATCCTTAGATTTTTCCTTCCCTTTGCTGCTTTCCAACACTGTGGTGATGTTGGAAAAAATATCCATATTTCCCTTTAGGATAGAGAGGATGTCACATTACCTATTTCTGATTTTTTCTTGCTCCTCTTCAAGGGATTTGATTCTCTTGTTCATCTCATCCATCAGTTGTTCATATTTTCTCCCACTTTCTATATCAATCTTGCATCCCCTAGCTTTGACATTAAAAACTTTGCATTCCTTCCTAATCCACTTAAGCATATTAGTATGCAAGTCCAATTCTATCCTTATGCTCCCTGTTTTGGATCTGCTAACAGTTTCTTTTCCACCCATTGCCAGAAGACCAAGAAAACATCCCTTCACACATAGGAGAAGAGGGAAAGGTGGTAGATGTAGTGGGGTCAGATTTGGCTTTCTTATTTCATACACTTTGTGGGGATTCTATACACATTGTGGGGATTCTATCCCCCCTGTTACCCTATGACGCACTCTTGTTCTAGGTTCAAATATACATTTGAGGGTGCACTTACCTACATAGACCCCACTTTGCACACATACACTGGGGAAACCTTGCTCCCACCTCCCAGTCATTTTCTTTCATGTTCTGATAATTCAAAAACATTCAAATATTTATAAATAAATTAAAAAAGTAGCTTAGATATTGATTAAAAGTATTATTACTTATTTATACTATTCTATGTTGTACATTGCTTACCATGTTAATTTTATTCATACTATGTTATATCATTTTTCCATACACACATGTGCATTCACATTGTACTCTTGAGATGAATGCATGATACTTATAGGTTATCACATGATGTATGATGATTAGAACTATTCTCTACCAATCCTAGTGAGACTCCTAAGGGTATCTACCTTTCCTATTTCTCTATATTCAAGTTCTATCATTACAATATATACTACTTCCATTACTATTTTCCAACGGTATACATTATAACATAGTGTCAATTTTTCTAACATGTTAATGGTTTCTCTATGTAGCATTTATCTTGAAGGATTACTTCAACCATGGTTATCTAATTTGTTTGTATCTTGTTTATGGTTGTTTCTTGATTGTCACTAATTTTCATCTATGACCTATGCTTGATTGTATTTTTTATTCTATATCCTTGAAGGTTTGAGTGTCTTGTGACATCTTGAGTGGTGTCCAATGTATTTCAACTAGCTACTTGTTGTGTCTTTTTCCATGTTACTATGTATTTTGACTATTTTTTATTTTATCATACCATGTTTGTTTGTGACTAACATTGTTAATATATTTTACCATTTTTTCCATGCACCATGGTTATTACCATGAAAATTTCCTATTCCTCTTGAAGGATTTCTATTTCAAACGTGCACATCATATTTATATTTAATCAATTAGGCCGTGCTCACATCGGTTCATCTCACGCACCTCAAACTAGTGGGGGAAATCATTGGGTGATTATTTCACCCTCTCAATAGTCTAGAGACTAGACATAGATTGGTACAAAGAAAAATTAGAAAAATTAGAAGCTAAAAATAGGTTTAGAATCATAATTTGGCAAAAATTACAAGAACAAATGTTCCTAACAGAGATAGGAATGGTGGGCACTAGTGTCCTTCATGAGTGGTTCTTTCCTGGGGGAATAAATAGGTACAATACAAGATCAATAGATTTCTATGACATGTTTCTTTAAAATGTATCAATAAATACTCAGTTATAATTTACTATCAGGTAAAACATGAAAAAAATTAGTGACAAGTTACATACTTTGAGAAAGGGAACCAATTACTCCTTTTTCTTGGGATAAAAAATGAATTCCACCTAGTGAATATGCAACACAATTATATGCCTATAATCATGTGTCATCCATGACTAGTTTTTATTTGGTTTGTGACCATTCATGCAGTGGAATTTATCCATTAGGAATCATTAATGTTTTGAGGGAAAATCTTACAACTCTTTTAATACTCTTCCCTTGGTGATTGGATGCCTAAATCCTCTAGTATAGAGACATGAAACTTAAATCCTCGCTTTTTTCTAAGAAACTGAATCCTTAGTACTATTCCAACCATATCCAAAGAAGAAAACACATGGGAACAAATATATCTCTTCTCTCATGACATACAAGTGTATTATATCATTGATTCAATTATTTTTCAATACATATTTCTATTTTTCCCCTTCTCTCAAGTTGTGTTTTGGAAGTGGTGGATATGTTCAATATCTAGTGGCTACAGCCTAATACCATGGAGGATTTTTGTATGCAATGGGTTTGTCCTTTCATGTTTCCTATCCCAATTACTTCATGTAGGATGGTGTTTCCTCACATCTGTTAGAGCCTGTGGAAGGAAAGAAATAGTAATATCTTTAGGGAGTAGAAGGCTAATGCTAAGAAGGTCAGATCTTGGTTGTGCTCATCCATCAAGGAAAATGTTCGACTCTTTGAAGGAAATATTAAAGATCCTTGTTCTAAATCATAACCAGTCCTTAAAAAATTCACCATTATTCCTCCCCCTGTTAAAGCCCCTAAACCGATGATCAAATGGTTTAAACCAGAGGTGAATTACCCAAAACTGAATTTTGACGGAGCTTTAAAGGCTAAACCCTAGTCTAGAAGGGGGAGGGGGGATCCTAAGAAACCATGAGGATTTTTACATCCTTGTTTATATTGGTACCTTGGGAATTCAAAGCAACAATGTTGCTGAAGTGATAACTCCGATTGTGGGGTGTTAACCTGGCTAAGGAGAGAGGTGTTAGACATATCCAAGTTGAAGGTGACTCCTTGCTCATTGTGAATGCCCTTAATAAGAACCTCATTCAAATTGGACACTTAGCAAAATTCTCCAGGATGTTAAAGAACTCCTAAAAGCCTTTGATAATTATAGTGTTAATCATATCCCTCGAAGTGGTAATAAATGTGTCGATGGTTTGGATAACTTAGGGGTATCCTATAATGATCTAAAATTTTGGGTGCAAGGTGAAGATGTACCCTCTCAAATTAATAATATTATTACCCATGACAAGAAATAATTTTGACATCTTGAGTCATACGTGGGAGATTTTCATAATTGGTTTTCAAAGAATGTGGGTTAAGTGGGGTGAAAGATATATGGGTATTTTCATTCATCTCAAGGTTGCTAGAATTTTCTACCATCAAGACTAGTCTTTCATTACAAATGGTGAAACTATGGGGGTGGTAGAATGTGGGTTGAATCGTCTAGCCATGGGTCGTTAATCAACAATCAATCAATGTGGCACATTCTTAGAATTGGTGGTTTTAGGAAATATATATCTAGGCTCAAAGGCCATGATCCCTCTCTCACCTTGGAGTTTGGGAAGGCTTGGGACAAAGGCAAAGTTTTGATTCGGGGTATGGAATTGGAAGTCTCAAAGTAGTTTATTACAGAAGTCACAGCATGGAAATAGATGGTTTGAATATTTTCAAGGACCGTAATCGTAGGAGTCATGAAATCCATACATTTTTTGAAGGTAAGGGAAAAAATATTTTCCTACTCGATGGCATTACAAGGTCCCATATCTCTAGTGTTTAGAATGAAGTGTGCCTTCACATTATGTGGTATATTAATTTGGAGGGAAATTTTTGTAAGATATATACACACCATATTTCACTGTTAAACATGTTTAGGCATAATGTGGTGATGAGAATTCATTTCTTCTTGTATATATCGCTATCTACTTCTATTAATGATTTTCAAAATGGGAAGCTAGAATCCCCCATTCATGAGGGGATTATTCTCCTCCTTTACTATAATGGTAAACCCCTTATTTCTAAGGAGGTTGGTTCATCTAGGGATGAACTTGAAGATGAAATTACTCTTACGAGTGTTTGGCTAAAATGCGTATTGGTAAGGACCCCCAAAACTAGGGTAGGGAGGATGAGGTTTTGAATACTATGGTTTAGAGGATTGTAGTAAGGAAGGCCCCTCTAAGGGGAAGGTGTTGAGATGTGGAGATAAATTACTTCAGTTTAGCATGTTTTATCAACTTATCTGGAAAACACAAGAATCGACATTGGAATTAGAAGTTATGAAGGGACCGATATCAATCACCTATGACCAACATTAGTTAGCAAGTAACCGTCATCGGTTAGGGATAACCACCATCGATTACTGTGCAAGAGTATTTTATTTAACTCATGGGAATTAGATATAATTTTATTATTAAAGAAGATATATTGATTGTAATTGCATGGCTAAGTACCCTAAGTTTGTATAAGGTATTTATAAGCTAGAAAGCTAGGGTTAGAAGAGAGAGAGTTAATGATTATTGTGAAAATAATTGTGAGGAGAGTTTTTCTTGGAGAATAATGAGAAGCTTGAGAGAAACAAAGTATTGTACATCGTGAGAGGTGTGGAAGATTGTAAATATTCATTTTATATCTTCTAAAACTTTGGATAATAGATTGGCTTGTTTCTTGGTGGATGTATCCCACACTGGGTGAACCATGTTAAATCTGGTGTTGATTTATATCTCTTATTTTGTATATTTCTTCTGGTAGAATATATGCTTTTATTGCATGTATGTTTAGATCTGATGTATTATCTGTACAACATGTGTGTTAATCCCAACAACTGGTATCAAAGCTTTGTTTGAGGGTTTTGTGTGTTGAAATATTTACTCATGGAGGGTTTTCTGATTGAGTGGGAACTACAACAATGGAAAAAGAAAACAAATACAAGGTAAAGAAGTTTGATGGCTGAAATTATCAATTATAAAAGATGTAGATTGAGGATTATCTATATCAAATAGATTTGGACTTACTTGTTGGATGAAAATTCTAGACCTATGAAGATGAATGATGAAGAATGGAATATTTTGATATAAAGGCTTTGGGATCTATAAGATTGATCATATCACCATCCCGTAGCTTCTAATATTATAGAAGCAACATCTAGTAGAGTTAATGAAATCTCTTGCTAATTTATATGAAAAACATAGTACTTCAAATAAAGTTTATTTGATGAAGAAATTATTTAGTTCTAAGATGCATGAAGGTGGATCTACATCTAGTCATTTGAATGATTTCGATCTATTGTAAATCAGTTAAAATCAATTGATATTTTGTTTGATGATGAAGTGAAAGCACTCTTATTCTTATGTTCTTTGCCTGATAGTTGGGATAACTTAGTAATGGATGTTTGTAATACAACATCTACTAATAATATTTTAAATTTTAATGATGTGGTTAGTATAATCTTGAATGAAGAAATTGTAGGAAAAGTATAGAGGAATCATCATCCGGGAATGCTTTGAATGTAGAAAGCGAGATGAAGGAAAAGGAGAGATCCAAGAGTAAGAATGGAAAAAAGTCAAGGAGAGATCTAAATCAAAAGTAATAATAATGTGGAAAGAAAAATCAAAGTCAAGGAATGGAAGATCTAAATCCATAGGTAATGCAAGATGATATTTTTGGATTGAATAGAATTAGATTTGGAAAGAAAGGACATGTAAATAAAGATTGTTAGTTAAAGGATGCAAAGAAAAGAGAAAACCAACACCCGAAAAAAAAGGTAAAGAGGAAAATATGCAGCAAAGGTAATGCAAGATGCTCTTATTATTTCTTTGGATAATAGAATATAATCATGAGTTTTAGATTTAGGAGCTTCTTTCCATGTAACCCCTAATAAGGGTAATTTAAAAATTATGTCCAGGGTAATTTTGGGCATGTTTATTTGGGTGATGATGAACCTTGCATTAAAGATATTGGTAAAGGGAAATTAATCTAAAATTACATAATGTAAATACATGGGTATTGAAATATGTGAGGCATGTGCCAAGTCTCAAGAGGAATCTTATTTCGCAAGACAACTAGGTGAAGTTGGTTGCATCCATGTCATTGAATGGAATGAAAAGAGAATGTACAAGGATCAAATTTTGGTACCCAAGGACAAATCGGTTGAGAATTTTGTGAATGAAAATGAACTCTCAAATTTAAAATTCATACCTACAGGGTTACACAATAACCAATGTTGGTTGACCCTAACCGACATCGGTCAGCTAAACTGGTATCGGTTACAAAAGAACCAAACTAATATTGGTTAGCAGAACTAGAAATGGCTATAGGTGATGGCGTCGATCACTTTGTCGAATTGGAAACAAAATCTAGGAGGATAGAATGAGCCTCCGGTACCCCAAAATCCTGTGAGAAGGTCACAAAGGGTAAGTAAACATCTAGAAATATTTACACCTTCTTTATCTTATTTATTATTGATTGATAATGGTGAACCAAAAAGTTTTGAATAAGAAATGTAAGATGAGACCCACATAAAGTGGGAGCATGGCATGGATGAGAGATGGACTCCTTGGAACAAAACCAAATTTGGGATTTAGTTAAGCTGTTAGTAGGTAAGAGGACATTGCAGAACAATTGGGTTTATAGGATCAAGGAAGAAGAGGGTAGATAAAAATGTATAAGGAAAGGCTTGTAGTAAAATGGTTTTCACATTAAGCAAAAATTGACTTTGGTGAAATATTTTCTCTTGTTGTAAAGATGAATTCTATTTGTACTGTATTGAGTTTAGTTGTAGTAGATGATTTGCATTTAGAGAAACTAGATGTGAAGACAAATTTCCTTCATGGTGATTTGGATGAAGAAATTTATATGTAGTCTCTTGGGTATGAAGTCAAGGGTAAGGAGAAATTAGTGTATAGGTTGAAAAAGATCCTATATGGACTCAAGAAAGATCCAAGGAAATGGTACATGAGGTTTTGATAGTTTCATGCATGAGTATGGCTACCGAAGATGTGAATCGATCATTGTATTTATTTTAAGAAACTTGAAAATGGGAGGAGCTATATTTTTTTTCTTTGTATGTGGATGATATGCTTATTCAAGATCTAGTATGCAAGACATTGGTGAGCTTAAGGTAAAGCTATCTCACACATTTTTTATGAAGGATATATGAGATACAAAAAAATCCTTGGCATGCAAATACACAGAGACAAGAAGAACAAGAAATTGTATTTGTCTCAGGAGGATTATATCTACAAGGTGTTAGAAAGGTTAAAAATGTAGAATTAAAAACTTGTAAGTATACCTATAGATGGACACTTCAAATTTTGTAAATATAGTGTCCGTCATCATATGAGGAAGGTCAAATACATGACATGAGTACCATATGCTTCAGTAGTTTGGAGTCTCATGTATGTTATGGTTTTTACTAGACCAGACATTACACAGGCAGTGGGAGTTGTGAGTAGATTTAAGGCCAATCCAGGTAAAGAGCATTGGAAAATAGTCCAATGGATACTTAGGTATTTGATAGGGACGTCTAGCATGTAGTTATGCTATGGAGGTTTGGATATTTCTTTATGTGGATATGTTGATTTGGATATGGTGGAGATCTAGATGGTAAAAAGAGCACTAGTAGATATATTTTCATAGTAGGTGGCGGATGAGCTTAGTAGATATCAAGATTACGAAGGTTATGGCTTTGTCTACTACGAGAGGTAGAGTATGTTATAGCTACAAGAGGTTAGAAAAGAGATGATATGGATGAGAAAAGTTCATGGAAGAGTTGGGAAAGGAGAAAGATGATTGAAATTTTTTTAGTGATAGTCAGAGTGCAATTAATTTTGCAAAGAACTCAAGTGTTTCATTCTATAATTAAACACATTCAATTGAGATATCACTTCATATGATAGGTATTGGAGGATGGGCAGCTAAAAATAGAGAAGAATCATACAAGTAAAAACCCTAAGGATATGCTAAAGCAATTAAGCAAAAGAGAATTTGGAGATACACTCCACTTCTATTGGTATTTGGGTTTGAGACTTGAAGAGGAAGAAACAAAGATAAGGAAAGGATCCAAGGATGAAGCTATATAGGTATAGTGCAGTAATTTATTTCCAAGTGGGAGATTGTTGAGATGTGGAACTCAATTATTTAAGTGTAGCATGTTTTATCAACTTGCTTTGGAAAACACCATAACCAACATTTGTTATGAAGGGACCAAAATTGGTCACCTATGATTGGAATCGGTCTAGAAAGTAGGAACCATCATCGGTTAGGGTTAACCGCCATTAGTTACCTATACATGAGTGTTTTATTTAACTCACGGGAATTAGATTGATTTTAGTATTAAAGCATATCTATTGATTGTAATTGCATGGATAGGTTCCTAAGTTTGTATAAGGAATTTATAAGCTACAAAGCTAGGGTTAGAAGAGAGATTTAATGATTATTGTGAAAATAATTGTGAGGAGAGATTTTTCTTGGAGAAGAAGGAGAAGCTTGAGAGAAAGAAAGTATTATACATCGTTAGAGGTGTGGAAGATTATAAATATTCATTGTATATGTTCAAAGCTTTGGATAATAGATTGACTTATTTCTTGGTGGATGTATCCCACACTGGGTAAACCACATTAAATATGGTATTGATTTATATCTCTTGTTTTGTATATTTATTCTGGTATAATATCCACTTTTATTTCATGTATGATTAGATATGATATATTATTTGTACAACTCATGTGATAATCCCAATAGAAGGGTAAAATATAGGATGAAGGGAGTAGAACAATGAAATCCTCTACTAAAAATTTAGTCGCTAGAAATGATTGTGGAAACCATGGAGGAAATTGGATCTATTATGAGGGATAGTATGATTTACTGCATTGAAGCTTCTAAAAATATTTGTATTTCTCAATGTATGATTAGAGGGGAGATGAAAAAGCTGGAGAATATTGTTAAAGAGTTGCAAAGAATACTAGATACGGTGGAATCAAGGCAAAAGAGGAGGAATTTCAATCTTCATTTGAGTAGCTCTTGGATGAGGAAGATGGAGGGAAGGAGCTTCAGAATAACCTGGCCCAAGATCATCCATAGAAAGAATTTGCCAATACTCATGGGAGTCCCTCCAATTGTCTCAAGAAAAATTAGTTTCTTTCTAGTTTTTAAGTCTTCTTGTTGACTATTAGCGAACTGTTTCTTCTGTGTTGCATACTTTTGGTTTTTGTTTATTGTTTATGTTGGTTGTGTGGATAAGGTTTATCACGATTTAATCCTATTTAACTCTATTTTTTTTGTTCCACTTTTTTCTTTTCTTGGGTGCTTTCACGATGTATCTCTCTTTGTAAGGCCTCTGGGAGTCGATCCCTACTTATTACCTAATCTAATAAAAACAAAATATACATTACTATTTACACATTTACAAAGTAAAAGTACAATTTCATTTATCATGAGCATTGACTGAAATTATCTAGGTATGACCTTACTCTGACAAAAAAGCAACACACAAAAGGAACAAGAAGAAATATCAAGCACAACATGCTCAAGAAAAGGTAATATTCATGGAAAAAACACAAGAATCATTTGTTCTATGTATATAAGGTCACCCACAAGATCATTATCCTCTCTTATATTCCATGATACACATTTCACAATCTCATTCGGCATGATATCAAGTCAAATCCTTATTGGGAACATTATCGGTTATAACTCCCTTGGCTCTCCATAAGGTACACTCTTCCTATATACTTTATACTACCGAATATTCATTCACAAACAAAAAGTGGGGGAAATTTTAGACATAAAATCATGTAATTACTATTTACATCACACCTATAAGTATATTATTATATGTATGATTCCTAAGAAATAAAACTTGACATTAACAACACTTTTTTTTCTTTTACATTTATTTATTCCTTTTGATACTCCCATTGTTTTATTTTCTTGAATGGTTACTTTACTTTTGGACATTGGACAACATGTGACCAAACTCTTTATTTTTTGTTATATCCTTTGAGAATCCCACATAGTACCTCCCATTAGGGACAAAAGCACCCAAATTTTGATGTCCCCTTTGGGCACTTATGTCCTTTTCCCTCCTTTTCTCAAATTTTAAATTTGACATTACTTGTTATCTTTTCTAAGACCTTTCTTATCACTTTAGGTTGGCCTTTTTGGTTGTTAATAATGAAACTCAAATAATTTAATCAAATATATATACATGAATTACTATATTATTATTAGTGGCTGGGAAACTTGGCCTATTACTTATAATCTACTACTTGGGAAACAACAACATTCAAGGAATGTATTGTGCGCTTCATTATTCACTTTGCATATGAGGGGATATTTATGAATTCCATTTAACATACTTATCTTGGGGAAAAGTAGTTATATCATGTTATCTTGGTACAACTAGAACAAGGGAATCCTAGCTTCAAGGGAAATGATTCAATCACACACACTCTAGAACTACATATAGTTTGAATTGTAGTACAATGATCAGTGACAATCACATTGGGGTGACTGCCAAGGTTAGTCTGATTCAAGAATATACATTATTTATTTCATATAATGTTTACATGATCCTTATACATATAGATAAGGTTTTTTTTAGGTTCACATGAAACATAATAACCCTACGATGAATTAGATGAGATAAAAATTTAAAGTAAGAAGACACGTTCAAACCTTGAAAATATCATAAGTAGAGCATTTCTAAGGGCACTAGTCCCCAATTCGTACACTAGCACTAGGGGTCCTATCTTCCTCTAAGAGGCTCTGTATGAAGTATTTTCATATTATAATATTCTAAATGAATCTTACTCAATCCATATCCATATTTTTCTACTCAATTTCCATTCTAGAATTATTCTAGATCTTATAATACAAGTTAAGTCACTCTTATCTCACTATTTCTCACACTTTATTTTCTCTTTCATGATAGATTTTTTGTTAATGTTATATCTATTTGATCCCATTACTCTAATTAATATTTAATTTATGTTAAACCTGTTGGTAATTTTGAGGTTAAATCGATCATGGAAAACATTTATTACAAGATTAAGTTTATGTTTATTTTCATTATACTTAACCAAGCTTATAGGAATTGGAGTTGTTTTAAATGTAGAGGATTTTTGTACCTTTCGTAAATGGATTTGAGATTACTCTTGTCATCATTAATTATATAAGTAAGATAACTTAGCATTAGTCTAATCATTTAATACTTAATTAATTTTAAATTTAAAAATGACCTATTTTTTTATGATTATTTTTGGCTCATGAAAATCATGGGAATGACATCTAGTATTAGAGATCAATTTCAACATTGGGTGCATTAGGATTTAATGAGTAATAATTAATAAGTTTGGATTGGTTTGATTTCCCATTCAATAAAAAATGTTTCCGCTAAACTTAATTTCTTCCTTCCTAAGTTGGTTGGATGTTGCAATTAGGCGTTGGTGTAGACACTAAAAAATGAACCTTGCATATAAGGTATCCTATTCAAAATAATAAAAAATTTATTTAAAAATAATCCCAAAAAGATAAAATAACCCCATAAAAGAAAATAAAAATACAAAACCCCAAAAAATGATGAGAAAATACACCTCATCACTCATTTACTAACCCTCACCCACTCACATTTAATTTTTTCCATCCCACCTACCCATTTACATGCCCAATGCACTATGGAACCTTATCATCTCACCCATCTATACACATTACACCCATATCCATCCCAATATTCTATGTACTCAAAAACTATAAAACACCACTTACCCCCATCATTCTAACCCTTGACATCTATGCACTTGATCCCATACTTGAGTTTTTGCTTCTTTCTCACATATTTCGGTATTGTAGGTTTTGGAGAGGTGAAGGTGGATAAAAAGGATAGAGTAAATCCACAACATCACTATTTTAGTGATATTTTAGTGTAGGTTCCAATCATACCCACGACTATTCTACTACCATCATGTGATTTTCAATGAATCATAGTCACGATTGGTTTGTGATCGCATCGGGTATACCATTCATTTTTATGCATTGTTTTTTCATTTTTCTGTAATAAATTTTATTTTATCTCCTAAAATAGTTATGGATTTGATTGAAGTAGGTACCCTAACCACCAAAAATAACTAACATTATTCTAAGTGTGTTTTTGTGTATGTTATAGATTCATATCAGAAAGTTTACCCACTTGATTCATCGAATGAACACATGATTATCCTTCTCTTTTAATGGCAGTGTAATCCCATTTATTTAGTAGCATTGATTTAGATATTTTTTATATCAACTAGAACATATTTCCAGTTATCCAAATCTAGGCATATATTTTGGTGACCATGGTGGGACCGTTTTAGTTCTAGGTAAAACATTTTATTTTCTAAATTTAATAATTTTCTTTAGAGTTTTATAGTCCTTTCAGCTTGGTTTTATTTTCCCTAACATTTTGATTGTAGATATAATACTTGGTTTTGGAGATCTAGCTAGTTTCAATATTTTTACTTTTTTTTATTCCCAACACATAGGTTAGTACTCATAGTGGTTTTCAATATTTATGGTGCCTCTAGGTCACACTTATGGGTGAATTCATCATGACTAACCTAATACATCTTCCACCTAACAAAACCACAATAATAGCATCTATGGAATTAACCTTATAAATATTCAAGGAGTGATAAGGACACAACATACACATCCATTCCCCAATTTCCCACTATCATTGGTTATTAGGCATAAACCCCGAAGGTTTGGGACACCATCGGCTTACGTATGAGGGACCCCATTCGAATAGTCTTCCATTGATTTGATGAGTCTCTTTCATTACCATTTATGGTATATCAAAAGACACATCTTTATTGGAGTAATAAGATCCAATTTTATCCATATCACAACATATTGCATTTGCATTTAAAAATTTAAAAAAATCCAAAAATAAGTCACCTTCCCAAAACATACATTTCAGCCACATTCACTCACTTCTTGGTCATATTCATGAATTCCCCTAACATCCAAAACCATTTCCCCAAATTGCTACACTATTTTTACATTTTTCCCATTTTCATATTTTCCTAGACCAAGTCACAGGCATCACTATCATGCGATTTTCCAACCATAATTTTTCCCAGAGTCAATCGTAAGTGCGACTTGCCTATGATTTTTTGTCAAATACATTTCTCATTTTCTTAAATTATAATTATTCTTCTCATTCTATCCATCCATATTTCACACAGTACTAGTCACCAACATGACTTCCCCACATCTTTTCTTCCCCTTACACCTCTAATCCTCGGCATGCTCTAGTTTTCCCCTTGCATGATTTTATCTTCTCATTGCATTATATGGTCTCTTGTGTGATTTGATATACCCCTTGTATGCTCGATATACTTCATAAATTGTTTGGTGCTTACAAGCTCCATTTTATCCTTTTTCATCTCATTACTCCATCCTAATCATAGGTGCGACCGTCCTACAACCTCCCTGCAACCTTCCTATAACTAGTTTTAACCTCTTCCCTCATTCTATCAATCATTATTCCACCCTCACTTGATCATACCATGAATATTTAACCCTTTCTTCACCCCTTATATCACTCCTACCTCCTAATACTTCCCCGTATGCTTTTGAATTCTACCATGTGTCCAACTCACCCGATCATATGCGCAACTAAAGTCTCTCCCTAGTATCACCCTTCCCTAATCGTGTGTGTACCAACCACCACCCTATCCCTCGATTATACCCCAATTTAGTATCTCACTAGTTTTTACAAGTCGTAGACACAACCACCCCCAACTGCGCCCTACAACCTTCCCCTACCAACCCGCAACCTATGTGCAACCAACTTACAATTTTCTATTTAAATACCGATGACCACATTATTTCCTATCATAAATTTTTCCACCCATCGGTCCTCAAATTTTCTTTCCAATTTTTTTTGAGTTATTCATGGGAGAGACGGCTAGAAATTTACATTCCAAATTTTTCCTCGAGCTAGTTGCGGGTGTGACTAACTATCAATTTTCATTACCAAATTTTCCTTCCAATCGTGAGCACAAATAACTAGTAATTTTCATTCCAAAATTTTACCCGTGTTAGTCATAGGTGCGCCTGGTTGGAAATTTTCATTCCAAAATTTTTCTTGTGTTAGTTGTAGGCAAAACTAGCCCTTAATGTTTTCCAACAATTTTCCTCATGTTATTCACGAGTGTGACTAGCCTCGTGATTTTTCTCCAAAACTTCTTCCTCTCGGTCATAGATGCAATTGGTCCTCCTTAACATGTACTTCAACCCTCACATTCTCCATTCCTCCATGTGCATTCTAGCTCCACCACTCTCTAGTTGCCTCTACATGTGCTCGGCCTCATACATTCCCTAATCCATCCACATCCCTTAATTTTTTTCTCTATAATTTTATCCTCATCACTTCACCCTAGTTATAGATATAACCACCTTGCAACTACCTCTGCAACCATCGTGTAACCTCCTTATAATCATCTTGCAACCCTCTGCAACTAGTGCGAGATCACTTTAAAAAATCAAATTCCAGTGCTAGTCGCACCTATGACTGTGACTGTCTCATCTACCCTTGAGTCGATTATGTGCACAAATGACTCTTCACCCTAAAAAACTTAGACCTCGAGCTATTCATGCTTTGGAATAGGTCAGTTTCATCTTCCTTTGAGATGGTCACACCCATGACTGAGTCCTTACTAAAAAATCCTCAGGAAATTCATGTTTGTAATTAAGTCGGTCACATCCACCTTTGACCGGTAATTCCTACGACTGAATCCTTCTAAAAAAAATACCATCGTGCAACCACCCTACAACCACCTCATAACCATCATGTAACCACCCCACAACCACCCTATAACCACCTATAACCACCCCATAAACACCCTAAAACCACCCCAAAACCTTAAAACTACCCCACAACCATTATTTAACCATCATGCAACCACATTTTGACCACCCTACCCCATGCAACCAACCTTACCATATATCATTCATTCACACCAATATGCTCCATCAACACCTCATCAAATGCATTACCAAGCTTGAGTCTCAACACTTTGAGGGACTTCCACCTGCACCAACTTATCACACAATTTGCAATGAGCCTATCCACCCATGGTACCCACACCGTTCCTATCCACCAGACTTAAAATTTCCCAAATTTTCCAAATTCATTAGTACTAAGGACCCACGACACCACTTGTATCTCTTCCACTACACATGCCTCCTCATTAAACTTTAAGACACACTCCTCCTACGAATCTTCCCACTTTCAATCTTTGGTTGAGCATTGATTATTATTCCCGCCTCCCATAACATTGAATTTACACATTCACACAATATTTTGACAAATTCTTATCCCAAATTTTCACCCAAAGTATTATTAATTGACCTTCACATGATTTTGACAATCCCATAAGGAGTCATTATTGGATTTGTTGCACGTTGGCATGTACTTTTTCAACACCTCTCATTTTACTCCAATAATTTGAGCTCATTGACCTATTTTCAAAAATTTGTGTCCCTCACATCTCCCACCACTTACAAATTCATCCACTACACACATTTGATGAGGTCATGCACATGGCACAGTGCCTCGAGGATGTCCATCTTAGTAATCCTACGCATTTTGTGCATTTTAGTTTCTCTTCCACCTATTCCACTATCACACTTCCATGTTCACAATTTCATCCAAACATATCCTCCTCACATTTCATCTCCTTCTACACCCACATCTTCACATTCATCACGTTCTACTAGGCTCATTTCATTATCTAACCCCCTCACAAATTCACTCATTTGACCGAGTCACTTTCTTCTATTCTCTACAAGTTGTTTAATGCCCATCTCATCAATCCCCTCCCATACCATTATTGCATGCCTCCCATGACACAGTAACCTATCATCGTATGGATGGTAATTCCTTTGAATCATGTTCCTAAATTTATGATATCCTTGAGGACCTTCTTGATAAGGGGGGCATTAATGTTGATCCTCCATCTCCTCTAAATTCACCTATACACACTAATTTAATCAATTCTTACACTATTATTCCCACTTCAGCTCCATGTATCATGTCCATATCATCCAACTCATCATCTCCCACTATCTCAAATCACCATGTGCACCCAATGTCTCTTCCTATAAATCAAACTCTTCACAATACACATCATCACATGCTTCCAACTTAGACTCCACACCATCATACTCCCATAGTATCTCATTCATATACATAATCCACTTCTCAATATCCAACATCATGTGCTTCCACTTTAGATGTGGTCTCCTCCTCATCCTTTCCAAAGTCCTTCTCCACATTGTTACCACATCTATCTAAATTTCCAGCATCTATATCATCATTTGCTTCTAATTCATCACTTTCGATGATCACATACACCCCACTTATAAAACAACCTATTACCACACCTACATTTCCCTCTTCATCAAATTTGGCACTACTTTCCACTTCCCCTGTCTTAGAGACATCTTCCACATGCATCTCACTTCCTTCATCATCACTCATTCATACACCATTCTTACTTCTTATTGCCTCCATTACCTCATATAACATTTATTGCATTCATTCACACTCATCTTATATATATTCCTCATCATTCATATCTACTTATTATCACATATATTCTTTACAAGTCACCCATACTTGATATCATTGATTTTCCTCACTTAGATAATTATTGCACATGCACCTTCTTACCTTTTCACTACTCATTCAGGAACCTTTCCTATTACTAGCTCCTCCTTATTCATTCACATCATCTATCATGAGCACAAAACCATTTATTCTTACACATTTGATTCCCAAGCCTCCTCCACATCCGATTACACTCACATAATTTTTATTCTCCCAAATTCTCTTTTATCTTACATACCCCTTCCTATTCCATGTAATCATTATCTCACCACACCCATTTTCCACAAGACCACACCCTTGGATCTCAAGCTTCCTTGAGACATCAATAAGTTATCCATTACTTTCCCACCTAACATTAACATTAGAACCATACTTCCTATCACTTTATATTCTGCCATTGATCTAATTTAATGTCCTCTTCCACCCAACATTATCACACATACACCAAAATTGACATATTTCTTGTTTTCTTCATACCCATACTCACTTCCTCCACTCGCCACCATCCTATGGCTTCTATTTTTCATCATTTCTTAACTCAACATCCACATCCTCCAATCTAATCTAATTATCTACCTTCTATATTGCTTACTCCTCTAGATCATGTCTCTTATTCCTTTAATCCCTACACATACTTGGGGACTCTCATTTGTCTTAACTACCACATTTTGCATACTCCATACATTATGATCTTATTCATCTAGCATGGCTTTGAAACACATACTAATTCTCCACATATCATGTAATATCATCACACACACACACACACACACACAAATAAAACACACAAAACATCACACACACTAATACATACTTCATTTACAGGTCATTCACATTCAACACACACACACACACACACACAATTAAGAATGAACACATAGATTCATAAACACACACACACACACACACACTGTGGAATTAGTTTTACAAACACACAAATAAAATCCTTAAAAAACTAAAAAATCTTTCAAAATTTAAAATATATATATATATATCTTAAAAATTGCAATAAATAGTTATTTCTCATGAATTTTCTTCCACATTTTATCCATTCATTCATATGTTATTCTAGTTCCCAGTTCACTAATACATACTTCATTTACGGTTCATTCACATTCAACGTCTTGGTTTGTTCCATGGATTTTGGTGAACTCTAAATTATTGAGATCATAAGTCATAGGAGTTATATGACACATGGATTAGTTATCACATTTTGTGAGCTAATAGTCTCTAATATAGTTTCTTGAACTTAGTCTCTCCTTACTTGGTGAATTAAGCATGAATGTCCCTATTATAGATTCATAAACTCTTACACACTTAACGACTTATCTTGAAGGCCTTGTGGGATTAGTTTTTGACACTTTCCAATTTCATCTCCATAATCACTTCCAATCCCTCCATAAAATAACTAATGGTTAGAAACCCTCAGAAAAATAAGAGAGTTGAATATCTTGTCAAGAAAAAATCAAAATAAAAAGTCTAAATTCAAATAAAAAGAAAAAGAAAAAAAGAGAAATAATTGAATTCTCTCTCAAGGGCCTTTCTGGTATCTCTTCCAGGGTCATGGACACTTTGGCTATGGGTAGTAGAGAAATGTTGCAACTATAATCAAATATATCTCTGTCAGAGATATAGATACTTGGCTAGCAGTGGAGAAATACATGCCTTACAAATACCTTACATTCCATCTATCATAAATCACACCCCTACACATTGGCTCATTTTTCACTCATTATCTTATAGGTCTTCACTTCAAGTAGTAATTTAATTTCATGTGCAAACACATGATCTCAATGATACACATGGCTTGCATGTCATTGTTGGTGTGTGTGACTTTCCTTGTCATTATTTTATGGCTTGTCCATATCACATGGTGAGTCATCTCACTTAGGTGAGATCATAAAGGTCATAGGAGTTATATGACACATGGTAGATTATGTTATAGAATTTTTCATTGTCATATGCATTAGTGGAATCATAGGAGTCACATTCCATTTGGGAATTGTAAATACTCTTTCCCTCATGGAGGGAATGATTGTCCAGGAACGGGATTTACACATCACTCCCACATGTACCCTATTTTCGATCTATGAGAATGAATAGATTGATTTATTCTATGCATGATTTTCCTTTTGTTCAATTTATTGTTGATTACGTAGAGCATTCATGTCACTATTGGAGTGAAACCTCTTCTAAAATGTGCATAGGGTTCCATATTTATCCTTGTAAAACAATCTCACATGATATCAAAGTGGTTGTCAAATTTTGGTAAACATGCACTCATTTATTCTTGTAGTAATTACTTCGGTTTTGTTATTCTTACTTCACGTGTAAATTTTTTGATCATTTTTTGAATCTTTATAACGGGGTATTAATAGTCTCATTTTTATATTTTTGTGTTGTCTCGGGTTTTGTGCATGTGTGGGTTTTAGTACTTTCTTTTCCATATTTAGCTAGCTACAACTAAATTTGGAGGGAAAGCTATTTGGAGGTAGGTTCTGTCTCGCTTTATCATATTTATTTTTTCTTTAAAATTTTTAGTTTTCTTGAAATTTAATCTTTGTTGGGTCAGACCCTACCTCCTACCTTGTTGTGTTCTACATTTCTCCCATGTTTTCTTATCTCCTTTCCACCTAGCTAGGATGAACCTAAGCTCCTGAAGAGCTCGCAAAAAAAGACCTCAAGCAAGCTCAACAGTGAGCTTCTTTCCCCCTGTGTTTTGGTCTTATTTATTTTTTTTGGAAAGTTAGGTTTATGGTTTGAATTGGAACCCCATGAGTTGGTTTTACCCCAACAAGTTGGTTAGGTCATGTTGTTTCTTATTTTGCTAGCTTCTGTGTCATGTTTCTCTTCCAGTTCTCAACCTCCTCATCTTTCTCGGCCCTTGTCACCTATTGGCTTGACCATTCCTTATGTTGGCTTATAGATAGGCTTAAACCTGCTCACCCCATTAAGCTCATCCACCTTCAGGCTCTTTCACTCGATCTCTACCCGCGTTGGTTTGTGACCCTTGCACCTGCCAAAGATCCTACTTGGCTCATGGATCTGTTCGTCCTTGTTTGTTGTTCGGTCACTACCTTCCCTGGTCTTTCTAGGCCTACTTCACGGATCCACCTTGTTTTTGCCCGCATTTAGGCATTACCTCGACCCCGCATGCATCCGGCCTGTCTCGCAACTATATACCTTCATCTATACTCTGCTTTGGTCTTCCACTCTCAGTAGAGCTTATCCTCAACTTGACCAATTCTTCCCTTGACTATACCAACCTCGACCATGTGTTGAGCCTCCTCTCGAATCGTCCTCCACTTCCTTGACCTATCCTTTGTTCCTTCCTCATGGAAAGAGGCTTTCCTATTTTTAAAAGTTTGAAACCTTTTGGTTTTAAATCTAAGTTTTTTAATTAAAAAGGAAGATTAATAATATTTAGGTATTAAATCTAATTAATTGGGATCTAGTATTCAAATTTAAAGGTAAGGTAGGTCATTGTTTTAGGAAGGTTAAAATTTTTAGGAGATTTAAATTTTTAATTAGTGATTAAATTAATCATTTTTTAATGTTATTTTTCTAAAAGTATTTTTTAACCCATTTAATTTTTAAAATTAAATTAAGTGGGAAAATTAAAAGTGTGAAAAATAGGAAAGTTAATGGGAAAATTAAAAGTGTGAGTATTCAACAAAAATAGCATTGGGGTAGACATTTTTGTTAATCTATGTTGGAGTGTGTAGCACTTTTCATATCTCTTTTCCACCTTCTGGGAGCTTTTCCTACTTCCTGGAGATCCTTTGGACTCATTTTGAGTCATTTTTTTCATTGTATTGCCCCTTTTATTACTTTGGGGGAAAGTGAGTGTGTCCTTGATGACAAGGGGATTTCTACTATGATGTAAGATACTATTTCTCACATAGGACTTATTTTCTCTCCCCTTTTCTTTTTTTGGCATCATTTTGTGCTTTTTATGGTGTCAACTTGTCTCAATCGCATGAAACTTCGATTTTGTATCCATACTTATACGTTATTACATTGATGATCTAGAGGAATTTTGGGACATAAACCTCTCTTAATCATAGTTCCCTATATCTCCATAAACCATGAAAGTATGGAAAATCTTTCTGTTAGATTTCTATTGGTACCTAGAAAGAAAAAAAAATACATCGTACGCTCAAGATATAGCTGGTCAAATTTTGGTCAACAATAAGACCCAAGAGAACTATAAGAGAAAGGGGCAATTGACCAACATAAGAGAATGGTCAATCAATACGACACGCATTAATCCTCTATCAAGTTGTCTGTGGTGTAGATGCGAAACCTATGTGAATGGAGTGCATTTAGAGGAGTAAAATAAATTATTGTTTTGTGACACTAGTCTTCGACACTCGTATTCATATGGGTGGGACCCATTTATTCTTCAAATACGGGGTCGGGGCCCTTGACCAAGTTCAAGCACACTCTTTTCATTGAGGGGTACCATATCTTCAATAACGTAAATTGATATTTTGCCACGTGGTGGATCCTAAAAGCCACCACATGGCCTCGCCACCATAATGATCATACTATTAGACTAATCCAAATCAGTTTGGATGAGAGGGTAAAAGAGCAAATTGATGAGTTATTATTTGTATTGAGTGATTCATTCTCTATAATGGGCTAGTTTATTATTGGCTCAACGAGCTATATTAGAGACCAAGCTCGTTATTCAAAGATTAGATTGGGCAAGCTATCTATTCAACTCAGAGAGTTTATTATTTGCATTGGGTGATATTTTCCACTGGCGAGAATATGTGGTAGGTGAACTATTATAATACATCCACCCATGTGGCATTACCAATTCATACACTTTATTTTTGAAGGAGGCCTATTTGTTACAAAATATAAAACATTAACCCATCAACGAACATGCAGAGTATTAGGGGGAAAGCAGCCACCCATGTGGCAACATTGCTTTGTGTGGCCCCATGCCACGTTTCCACCTATGGAGGATGATCCTTATAAAGGATTCAAAAACTTACATAGTCGACCTACACATGTGGCTGAAGAATATTACTCCCATCGACTAAGTACTAAGGACGATGGGCCTACATGAGGGAGCATATTTGATGAAGCAAAACACCATGGAGAAACCCACGTGACAAGGTGGAGTGGAAAAATAAAAGCCAATGGACTAGCCTATGTGCATAAGAAAGTGGAAATGAGGGGCATGGTGTGGTAAAAAATAGGTGGATGGGTCAAATCCATGAAAGGGGCCACATGTATAGTAAAGTGGAAATAAAAATGTGAGGCGGTTATATAAGGCGTATATATATATATGTAGGTGTTTAACATATAGAATTCTTAATAAGGCTTTAGGAGGTAAAAGAGAGGTCGATGGGGAAAATCGAATGGGCCTACGTGGGGAGCGTGCGCTCGAAACCCACGCAAGGCAAGGTGGGGAGAAAAGCCCCACCACCCCACTTCAAAACCATAATACCTCACCTCCATGACATAATAGCTCAACATGCTATAAAATAAAGCTCAAGTTATTTGTTTAGGGTTGATGGGGAGAATCGTCATTACTCTCTTCATGATATAATAGCTTGACATGCTAAAGGCATAAAGGCATAAGGAGCACTTTTTATATATAACTATTTTTTAAGGAGTTAGAGGCATTTTCAGATCTTGCTGTAAAAAGTGAAAATGTTTAGAATTTCCCCCCGCACTCATAGTGATATATTTATCTTCCTAATTTGATTCATTTTGAGACTTTTTAATCTACGGAAGTCATATCTACGTTTGGCATCCATATGGAGTCTTTATCAAGCATGTCGCTCATCCAAGGAAGATTATTGAAGACTTATACTTCTACAATGACCACTATTAGCTGAGTTTATACTTCTCGGTGGACTTGGAGTAGTTTTTCTTCATATTTCCAGTTTAGAGTAATCTACTAGATCTTGATCACTTTATTTTATCTAGTTCAAATTCATGTGTAATCGACTAGGTATGTGATCATAAAGGGAAGAATCCCTATACCACTATCATAGGAGGGAATCCCTATACAACTATCATTTGGGTGTCAGATTAGACATGTTCAATGATATACGTATTTAGATTCATAACTTCATTGTATGTTTGTACTAGTTTACAACTTTGAAGTGTAATGAATTGGTTCATATGAACCGGAGACGTAGGCATTGCCGAACTCCGTTATCAATTTATTTTTAGTGTGTATGTGCTTCATTTTACATTGCATTTTCCAATTTGAAGTTGATAATATATGTGGAGTAATATAAAATTCCTATAGGGGTCCATGACAATTAGAAATATTCAACCTTGTTTATAGATCAGTTGATTACAAGTTGAGTGGTTGATTGTTTTACGATGCACATTCACACCTAATTGTAATCAACGCACTAAACTATAAAGTTCTACAAACAAGGGGTGATAATATTTTTGGGGTGGTTATGTTTCTTTTTTCCTTCTGCATTCCTTCTTTCTCTCTTCGTGATGGATTCTATTTCAGTACATTTTCTCGAATCGTTAAAATTTTTCAAATGGAGATCAAAAATGGTAATGAAACTAAGGGGTAAAGGTTTATTTCACATCACCATGGGAGTAGAGATTGAACCTAATGATGATCTCAAAAAATCTAAGTGGTTGAACTAATGTGACAAATTCTTAGGTATTCTTTGTATGTTTGTTTCTCGTGACTTGTTATTCCACATTTAATCTCCCAACACACTTGATGAAACATGGAAAACTTTAGATGGTATGTTTGGATAACAAGATGACATGAGAATGCATGATTTGGAAACCAAACTACTAGGATTAAATCCTAGTGACTTTGAAAACCTATCGGCCTTCTTCTCAAAGTTTTTCCACACTATATTACTTTTAAAGGAATGTAAAGTGGGGAAAAATGTTCTAGTTGATCTTTTAGATTCTTTCTAAGTTAGGTCCCAAATACTCTGTCTTCATTTTGACTTTCCATGCCCTCATTTAATAGTTTTTCATCCCAACTAATTCAAGAATAGGAAAAACTAATTCAAATGGGGACTCTCAAATCTAATTCACATGCCTTTATAGCAAGTAATGGTAAGGGAAATAAAACTGAAAAGAAGAAAGAGAAAGAGGACCAACCATAGAAAGAAACCAAGACAAACCAAGCCCATACCAAACCTAAAACAAATACTTCTACTTTGATCTCAAAGAAAAGAAGGAAAAGTGTAAGTGTTCTTATTGTAAGAATATTGGTCGTGAAGAGAATCAATGTATAGAGAAAAAAATGATCACTTAACTGATTTACTTGAGAAGAATAAAATAATTGTTCCTGAGTCTATCGAAAAAATTCTCCAAAGGGTGATTCTTCTAAAGCAACAGAGTCTAAATATGAGAAGAAGAAAGGAAAGGCCCTTGTAGCTAGATCAGCTCCTTCATCAACATGGATTATTAATTCCAATGCCTTGCACCACATCGAATCTTTGCATGTTTAGTTCTCCAACATTGATCCATGTGGCATGTCCTAAATCATGTTGGGTGATGATGCTACGGTTTCAATTTTTGGTAGTGGATTGGTAGAGATGGACGATGGAACATTTAACCAAGTGTTAATTTTTCCTAATCTCTATAACAATCTCTTATCGATTTACCAAATCACTCACCTTGGTGAAGGAATGCAAGTGGAATTTATTCCTAACTCCATGATTATATCTGAGCTTCACTCTGACTCTAATGTGGCTAAGGGAAAGGTTGATCACCATTTATAGTTGTATAATTTCTCCCACTTTACTTCTAATTAGATGCCAAATACCTTTCTCACTCATGTAGATGAGGTTAGAAAGCTATAACATGAGCATCTTATCCATCTTAACTATCATTACCTTGAGCAGTTTAGCTAAAATGAAATTTTCAATGGGTTACCCTACATCAATTTTTCTAATGGTATTTTTGAGGTTGTGCCCTCAGAAAGCACCCCAAAGAAATTTTTGGCAAAGTAAAATCTTGGAGAGCTACTCATCTTTTAGATATTGTTCATAGTGAAATTTTTAGCCCTTTCCCATCTCCTTTGTTTACTAGAGATCTTTATATACTTACCTTCATTGATGATTTTTCGTGTTACACTTGGGTGTCTTTTCTTAAGTAAAATTCTTATTTTTTTGATAATTTTCAATAATTTAAGGCTCTTATTGAGAAATAAGTTGAAATTTATATCAAGGTTTGATGTAGAGCATTTCAAAATACCAAGCATACACTCATTAACCAAAGAAATTCAAGTCTAGGATTATACTTTAGTCTACAATGTTCACACTTGCTTGAATTTACAAAATTCACCTAGAAGGAAATTATAATCATTATGCCCTTCTTACACTTTCATTTACCTTAATTAAACTACAAAAATTAATCATTTTCAAGCACTTTCCTTAGAACTAACATTTCACCATTTTTCAACACTTAGCTCTCCTTGTTTCTTGTTTAGAAATTATTTGGATTTATTAATATTAAGTTAATATGGGCTCATTACCCTCACAACTTATTTACACCTTTATTTACCTCTGTTTCAATCCTCTTACCTGTTTAGTTTCAAGCATGGATCTTTTGGACTTCATCTTCATCATTTTGGAAATTTTTAGTTCCTTTGAGCTTGTCTGAAAAGCAAATTTTGGTTCTTGAGCCTTTTCACTGCTTCTTTTCTTAGTCCACCTACTTTCCCTCTTCAAACATGGTTAGATTGACCTAACAAGTCCACTCAAAACCATTCAAATCACTAACTTTATCCTTTATACACTAGACTGCCCCTTGAAGTTGCTCCTAGAATCCAAATCCATTGTTCCATGCATTCTTAGAGGAATGTAAAGGGGCCCTCAAAATGAAAGATACATATTCACATGCCTTTTTAACTATCAAAATGTTTCCCAAGTTTTATGACTCAATTCACCAAATGTTTCTTGGCATTCCTCTTTCCATTTTGAACTGACCTCTCCTTTACTAGGTCTATCTCATTGTTTTGTCATGCATTTATCTCTGTACTTGTGATTTAAAAAATCAAACAAGAGCCTTTTGGACTCCCATTATTTCCTTTTACATGGGCATAAACTCCCAAGCTTGGATTCAAGAGGAAAGTCTAACTTCCTTTGAGAAATTCCCCTCTAGACTATGGCTGGACTGTACATGCTAATTGCAACATTATACTATCATGTGGAATGCAAAGAATCTAAAATAAAACATAAAATTTCTTATTCCAATAGATGTTAGACCCCTTCAAGATGAATTTCATAATATTTTAGAGCTAGATTCAAGATATTAAGGTTTTTCTTCTCTCTTCTCCTTGAAACCCCGACTAAGTCATTGTGACTCACAATTTCACTCACCAACTATCAGAGGAATCTCTTAGTTGAGGGCTTGTTTCTATGACAATATTTCACCAATTCCTAGATAACCTTAAGAAAGATATTAATACATGTTTCCATGAATTTTCCGTGGTTCATTCTAAATCAAATTATTATTTTCTCTAGAAACCCTATTGGGGTCTGTGACTAGCCCGAGAGGGTTATCTAAGCAATAATTTTCAAAAAAATCTTCTCTAGATTCTAAATTTAACACCAAAGACTATTTCCAAGTCCTTCACATTATTATTTTTACCAGAAGGTTGAGAAACACCACTCACACCTTGGAATGGTCACCTTCAACTTTAAACTAGTATGTGACAATTTGTTAATGCACTTGGAAGGTTTGGATATGGTAAGATCATTATTGCATAAGATTATTGATTGGGATTACATTCCAGCCCTCAATACACACTAGAGTATATCTTCTTCATCCCTGACAACCCTTAAAACATACATATAAACACTTGCAAGTTATTCATTACATATAGAGTTACTAATTTGACTATGATCACCAATCTGTGGAATTTATGTCTAATACCACGAAGAGTTCAAATTTATAAATGAAAATACATTTATCATTCATAGTCAACCATGATATTCATGTAATGATTACTCAAACAGGGAATTGAGTATTCATACTAGTTTGGAATAAGCCTCAATCAGGTATCAAGGATAATTCATTCACACAATACTCCTAAAGGTCTATACAGAATAATATGGAATACATGAACATTTACCTTTCCCTCCAACTCTGCATATAATGTCTTCCACAACTCACTATTTTCACCCATTACAATCCACTAGGGTCCCATCAAGAAATGTTATTTAAAACCAAGGAAATCTATTTTTGTCTTGATTAACTTGATAATTTTTTTGACTCGTGGTCAATACACCATACTCAACACAATTTATGAGTCATATACTCTATGAATCATCTTGACAATGAATACTTGAAAACAATATTTGACACATAATCTTTGCATAGAAACAATATGGTGCTTGTGTATTTTATTAATATCAAAATCAAGCATTACAGAAAATGAGAGAGTTGAAATATTTATAGATATTGGACAGCTTCTATCTCATCCACAATATATGGAAAAAATCATCTAATATGAGAAAATATGTAGAAATATAGCATATATTGCACCTCATGGAAATCATCTGGGAACAAAATATACAAGATAGAACATGATCCCACAAACATTGGGATGAGAACACTATCACTTAGTTAACTAACTAAGGATAACTAATACCTATTGACATAAGTTTAAAGTATTTAAATTAAATACTTTAACTTATTACATTTATTCAAATATCAACTAATGATGAATTAAGCTAAGTTTTATTCCTAAAAAATCATGTACAAATGTTTCTCAATTATAAAGTAATAAATAGAAAAACTATCCACTATCATTACACTAATATTATCATGACCAATACTGATCTTAAAACTATTTGGCATTCATTTTGAGGATAAAATTACATCTTTGAGATCAAGAAACACAGTCATGCATATTTCAAATACTGAATTCATGCAAAAATCATCAATATCTTAGCTTTCTCCTTTGTAAGAGTCCTTAAAACTTCATTCCTTGATTCATACCAGGTAGGAATGGTTGAAATCAGTTACATTATGCACTTTATAGTCTCTTCCCCTTTTTCATTGAATTTCTTCACATTGGGTCAGTTACAAAACAATCTCATAATGATATTTTATTCAAAAAGATGTTATTTTTGCTTGATAGGCCTATGTTTGGTAAGACTAATTCCTCCTAAAGGGTTCTAAACACCTCACACTTACTCCATTCTACCCTTACACATTATTTCCAAGCTTCAAGAACACTACAATTCTCAAATTAAGTCCAAAAATGACTAAATATTCAAATTTTGCAAAAATGGAGGGAAGAGCTCCATTAAAATTTTAAAGGACCTAGACATTGAATAATACCCCAAAATGACTCAAATGGACCCCTAAGACCTACAACCACACCTGCAAGCCAAAAATTGATGTCATGTTGATCTATTTACAAAGAATGGAGATGATATTCTTGTATCGAGGTTCTTTGAATTGAAAATGAAGGTGATTATGTGAGAAATAGGTTCAAATATTTTTATACCTTCAATGGGATTACTTTGCAACGTACAGTTTCTTATATCCCTTTGCATAATGGAGTTATGGAAAGAAAGAGCTAAATGCTTAAGGATATGGTCACTTGTATGGTTTACTCAAAATCCCTTCCTCTTATAGTATTGGGTTGAAGCAATGAACTATTCTTGTTACATTCAAAATTGTGTTCCACACAAGGTAGTATGAGGGATGAAACCCTTTGAATCCCGGTTTGGACAAAAACATGATGTTGAGTAATTTCACTTATTTAGATCCAATTTTATGGCCTAGATTCTCAAAGATAAACACAAGGCCTTGGAACTATAGTCTAGACCTTGTATTTTTATAGGGTATCTTGATGGCATGAAGGGGTATAGATTGTTGAACCCTACTACTCATCATCTTTATATTAAGAAAATTGTTAAGTTTGATGAGTCATATTCAACTTCCACTTCTCCACCCTCTAGAGTCCTTCTAGTCTCTAATTCTAATTCGACTCTCTGGATGATTATGTTGATGAGCATACTCCTCCACTTGATATTCCTAATCCTCCTTCTCCTCCCAACTCTTATGATTTGGAGTCTTCTAATTCTGAAATTAGTGATAATTATGACTTTATCCCTTCTCACTCGAGTGAATAATCTACAAATTTTGATCCTGACTCACCTCCTGGTCCTCGTTGGGCTTGGAATACTTTACAAAGTGTTGGAGAGTGGATTATGGATCCTTCATATGAGAGAGGGACTCACTTAGAGTTTTCTAGACCCCACTTCTTCATTGAGCTTCTTCCAACCTCAGTATTTTTAGGAGGCTTCTAGGATTCCTGAGTGGGATTTTTCCATGGATGAGGATTATTCCTCACTCATGAATAACGATACTTGGGATCTCACCCCTCTTCTCTAAAAAGAAGAAAAATCATTTAGTTTAAGTTGGTGTATGAAAAAAATTATGGTGTCGATGGATAAGTTGAGAAGTATAAAGTGCAACTTGTAGCTAAGGATTTCTCCTAGGTAGCTAGGGTCGATTACTCATAGAACTTTTCTCCCATTGTGAAGATGACTTCCATATGACTTACCCTCACCATCATTGTCACAAATAGATGGTAAGTCCACAATATGGATGTTAAGAGTGCCTTCCTTCATGGGGAGCTAGAGGAAGATATCTACATAGAATAACTCTTGGGTTATATCCATGATCCCTCCCTAATTTTAAAGTTAAATATGACTCTCTATGGCCAAAAATAAGCCCCTTGCACTTGACATGCCGGTATGGACTCCTTTCTTCTCACATTGGGGTTCACACAGTGTCACAATGGCCCTAATGTTTACATTTTGCAGGTAGGATGAATCCATACTCATCCTCATTATTTATTTTGATGACTTTTTGATCACAAGTAACTCTTCCTCTATCATCAAATTGGGATTTCTTGGGATTAAAATTTCCCAATATAGCTCAAGAATTGTGATTTTGTAGCCTTCTCCTACTCCTTTCCTTTCTAGGGTTAATTTTTTTCCGATTCCTCTACTCTTATGGTTGATAGTACCCTTTATCAAAAGTTGGCAAGGAGCTTGATTTACTTGACTCACACTCATCTAGATCTTTTGTATGTTATTAGGATCATGTCTAGATTTAGGTAGAAGCCTCATGAGTTGCATTGGAAATCAGAAAAATGGATCCTTCACTATATTTTTGGCACTCATACTGATGGAATTCATTATCTAGGAGGGACAGAGAGTGACTTGGTTGTATATTCATAATCTGATTGGTCTAGTGATCTAGATCATCGTAAATCTATCTCAAGATATAGTTTCTCTCTTGGTTTGGGTTTTGTCATTCAGTCTAACAAGAAGAAAATGTAATTTCGATATCATCTACGGAGGCATAGTGCATAAGATAACTTAACATAGCCACGGAAGTTGTTTGGTTATAGGGAATCTTGAAAAAGTTTGTTATTCACTTTCAGTGGCCTACTATCATTATTGTGACAACGTGATCACCATCTCAATTTTTAAAATATAGTTTAGCATCAATAGAAAAATCACATTGAGATCCACATGAATTTCATTTACAAACTAATACATTAAGACATCATCAACTTGCAATATTGTTAGACTTCTGATCAAGTTGCTGAAATTTTCACCAAGCCATTCACTAAGGAAAAGTTTCTTCACTTGTGGTCTCTTCTTGGGGTGAGATCTTCTACAGCCACCCATATTATTCAAGCTTTCTATTTCTCTTCTCCTTTTCTTCTTTTCTAGGAATATGTTGTTTGTACATGGGTAACTTATCACTCCTTTAGTTTTTGGGCCCACATCTTTCTTGTTATCCTTCTCTTTTCTAGCTTACTATGACCTCTACCTCAACTTTGATTAAGGGGGATGTTGGTGTATGTGACTTTCGTCATCATCACTTGGCATCTTGTCCACCTCATATGGTGATTCATCTCACTTAGCTGAGATAATAGGTCATAGAAGTTATATGACACATGGAAGATTCTATCATGGAATCTGTCATTTTCATATAGTCGGTGGCCTCATGGAGGGAATGATTTTCTAGGAACAGGAGTTACACAACACTCACATATGTACCCTACTTTTGATTTATGATAATGAGTAGACATGTTTATTCCATGTATGTTTTTTGTTGTTGTCTGATTTCTTGTTGATTACTTGGAGCGTTCACATCACCATTAGAGTATGGCCTCTTTGATGTGCATGGGGTTATGTATTGATCTTGCAAAACAATATCTAGTCATCCAGATGATGTTTATAACTTTTCCAAACTCTTGTTTTAGATTACTTATTGTCTCATGACTCATTCCTTCTCACTCATGATGTTCTCACCAACACTCTTATTGTAAACCGTGTTCATACACCTACACACCTCTTACACTCCATTACTATAACCATGCCACTTTCATACTTGCATTCCACCTCATTTAGAATGAACATCTGTGGGCATTCATTTCCTTCTACACACTATCATTACATAACCACAAATTTTTATGTCATTTATCTTGCTATTAGTTATCATCACTTTAGGCTAGGGAAATATAGTCCTTTCTTTTTCTCATCATATCTTCATCGAGGTTCATTTTCTATGGTTATCAATTTCCAATTTTCATCCCGCATTATGATGGGGTAATATGTGGCTCTAAAAACATTCACTTGAGGTGATATATCATATCAAAACCCTTCTTGTCCAATATTATGCCATCCAATCATTAATCATCTTAGTCAATTAACTTGATACTCTCTACTTTGAAGAATCAACCTATCGATCCCTTCATAGACTCCGATTAAAGTGGAACATCAATTTAATTTGTAGTTTCTTGTATATCTAGTCAACCATCTAATCCCACAACTATGGAAACCATTTTCATAGGGTTAGATGACCCCATATCATCTTTAGTTTTTACACCGCATCTTTCCTACTATAACACATAACCCAAACAAGGGGAAAATATAGACACTAGAAGATGCACACTTTGCATAAGGTCTCTTATTCAAAAAAATTATAAAACACAATAATCCCAAAAAATCAAATAATCCCATAAAATAAAATAAAAATATTAAATCCCACAAAATGGTGATAAAATACACCTCATCACTCATTTACTAACCCTTGCCCACTCACATTTAATTTTTTCCATCCCAACCCCTCATTTGCATGTCCAATGCACTATATATCCTTATCATCTCACCGATCTATGCATATTGCACCCATATCCATAATAATCTTCCATGCACTCAAAACTATAAAACATCACTCACCCCCATTTTTCCAACCCCTTGTCTCCTTGTGCACTTGAGCCCATACTTGTTTTTTTACTTCTTTACTTGCATATTTTGGTATTGTAGGTTTTGGAGGTGTGAAGGTGGATCAAAAATGATAGGTTTAACCCATAACATCATTGTTTTGGTGATATTTCAACATAGGTGTCAATCACCCCGTGACTAGTCTACAACCTCCATGTAATTTTCAATGAATCGCAGTCATGATTGGTTTGTGATTGAGTCATTTATACCGTTCATTTCTATGTGTTGTTTTTTCATCTATCATGGTAGGTACCCTAACCAAAATAAATAAATAACATTTTTCTAAGTGTGTTTTCTTGTACGTTATACATTTATATCAAGAATTTTACCCACTTTTTTTATTGAAAGAACCCGTGATTTTCCTTCTCTTTTAAATGGAAGTGTAAGCCCATTTATTTAAAAGCATTGATTTAGATCTTTTTTATATCAACTAAAACATCTTGCAGGTGATCCAAATCTAGCCATATAGTTGGATGTTGCACAACTAGAACAACCACTTGGAGAATTGACCCTACTCACATGATGTAATAAAACCTTGAGAAATTATAATCTTAGATGAGAAAATTGAGAAATGAAACCTCCGGTGATGAGTTTAATGCAAGTTCTAGTTCAAACACTCTATTCTAAAACACTTGGAAAAAGATAACAAAATTAATTTAAGAATGAAATATAAAAATGCTTCCTCAACTCCCATAGCAGAGATATCTAGATTTGATTGTGTTCTCTGTGGACATGGGATGTCACATCAACCATTAAACCAAAATTAGACGATCTTAGCATTACACTCAAGTTCTTATACATAGCTTTCATCGATCATTACTTTTTATATGAAATTTCTTGACTTGAAAACCCCATGCATTTATATTTGTAAGATTCAAATTATTAGTGTTGTGATTTGTTTCACACATATTTGATAAATGTCTAAAAGAAATATGGTCTCACAGATTACAATGTTTATGGTGTACACAAGTGGGTATGTTCAAAGAGTTTAGAGACCTAAATTTCCCTCTCATTGAGGTGGGACGGATTTCATTACCCTCTAAAGGGGAATTATTGGAAATGTTGGCTTAAAAGAGTTGAAAAATACAAAATAAATAGTTTGGGTTTACATGTTAAGACCCTAAGACAAGGGTGATTTGGGATTTAGAATTAAGGTTTCAATTGGATAAGTCCTATATTGTAATTGGGTAAATCCCACATTGGTAATAATTTTGAGACAAGGGTGATTTTTAAGGAACTACATTCTCTAAAATATTTTCTAACAGGGAAAGAGGATAGAGGGTTAAAATCCAAATTATTGGATTCATCATTCCCTCTCGCAAAAAATTCTTATGGTGCTTGTGAGGTAAGTGTGTCCCCTACATTATGATTACTACCCAAAATAAATGAAGAGACAATTTTATCATGCTAATGAATATTTATGGTGGTCGTTTGAGATGAATTAAACAAAAGAGTAAAAATCCCATAAAAATAATATAATAATATTAATATTTTGGGTATGGAGTATGCTCACACATCTCATCAAAATAATTTTTTTAAGATCTATTTTGAGAAGGATTTGATAGGATTAGGTGGCCTTTAACTATTGTTAAATTAAAAGATGTGGGCCTATATTTGTCAAGAGTATCAAAACCCTATTTAATAAATCCTCGGTATATGTTTTAGTATCAAAGGAAAACCATCTAAGAAATTTTAGCCTATTCAAATCCATGACAAAATTTTCCCTCTTTCTTCCTCTCTCTATATCCACATTGTTGAAGGATTTGGTTATTTTTTAGGGGACCATGCTTATAATAGAATTATGAAGGGAATATCTCTTCCCAATTACCATTAACCTTAAATTATTAATGGTTGTATTGAAACTAAATCCTTCCTCAATATCTCGAAGGAAGATGAAGTGGTCAAGAAAACCATGGAATTTCTATTTGTGTTTCATGTTGTCTTGGGCTTTAGAATTCAATGGGGGAAACCAATTGTTATGGGCAGTCCTTTAATCATAAGCCTATATGGATTGAAAATTATGGCTAGAATTGGATTACACATGGAGATTTGTTCAAGGTTTTGGAATCCTCTTTGTCTTCTAAGTCTCTCAATACGATAAATAAAATTATGTTATCCAATGAGTTGGGAAAAAAATATCCTATTGGCTGAAAAAAACCTTTATCTCATACATAAAATATAGATATGCTTTATATTTTTTTTTCATGCTAAATTTCTAACATGCAAAATTGAAAATTTTAACCATGACAACTAATCCCACCATTTGAAAAGCTAACACTCGGTCATTGTGAATCCTTCCTCTGGCCATCCTGTCAGCTCACACAACCCCTCCAAGTATTTTTCACCCTCATTATGGCCAAGAGGACAATGATAACATGGTTTTAAAGTGTGTTTCATGTGCAAAGGAATGAATCTAGGTTTATTACATGATAATACTAAGCTCTGAGATGGAATAAGGTTTTCTAAAGCACTAAATTGGTTGTTTTTAGCCATATTGTAGCTTATGGACATTCTCCGGAAGTTGGATGGGAATAATTAAACCATATGGAAGTTGTAAAAGAGAGAAATGAAGTTACTCAAGGAATTTTAGGGAAAATTTATGGAGATAAATGATTCGAGGAACAAGTTAAACAAAACTAGGTTATTTTGGGCATACGGAATGAAGGCTCTAACGGAGAAAGTCAAAATTTTCAGGATATTATGGGAGTTATGAGAGGATTTGGAAGATCATAAAATACTCAATGGAAAGTTATTGGAATTATCCGCATGATGAAAAAATAAATCATCTTTTAATTCTATAATATTTTTGCGATAGCTCAACTCATTGTTGTTTATCCTTCATGTTGAAAGGGTGAATGGTACCAAAATTAAAATTATAGGAATTATTGTCTCTTAATAATGGATAGGATGATCCTAATCATTTTTTTGAGTCAAGATCATATAATTTTTGAACCCAAAACACCATTTCATGCTTCTAAGGCCAAAAAACCACTATCGGTGTCCTAAAATACACTTGGCAGATGACATTAGCATTCCAAAAATATTATAGCATGATTTTTCCATCTTAGTGTCCCTTGGATTATCCCTTAGGTGTAATAGGGACAAGGGGACATAAAATTTTACTCCCCCTATGGATGTTATGTTGGCATCTCTTAAAACTTGTGAATTGAGTGGTTAGGTGAGAACAATGCAAAAAATTGACCACTTTTTCATGATGGTGTCCCTCATGGCACATTTTTGAGAAATTTTATCCCCTTAGCTTGTTCTCAAGGTGAAAAGGGGACAAGGGGATAAAAACATGTTCCTTCCTCTCTCATCTATCCCTTGGACACATGTAGAACCTCAGTTGAGCCTCGTGTGTTAAATTCTAGCTTCTGCACCTCACTCACATGAAACCAAAAAGTGACACTTGTCCATATCTGGTGCAAAGTGCACTTGGGTGTCCCCGTTTTTCCCCTTTCCCCTCCTACATTGGTGTATCCCAAGCTCCAACCTCCACCTGACTCAGGTTAAGCCTGGTTAGGTTAGATGTGAGTTAAAGTGCAAAGGAGTGAATGAAATGTTTAAAATTCATAATTATCCCCTTTTTTTAAGATTCATTTTCCCTCCAAAATCTCACTCTCCTTTCTAGTATGTTGCTGAAAATATTCCAGAGGCCTAGTATGCTAAAAATAAAAATTTGTTCATTTATTTCAAACCCCTTGTATGATCCCCATGATATTTTCACAACAAATCCTCAAAAACACCTTTCAAATGAATCCAAACTTGCATCTAATGGTTTTATACATTATTTTTAATGGCCATAAAATATTTCTGAAATAAAAACTCATTTTTCAGATCTATGGAGTTCTAGCAATTGAAATCCTCTAAAAATTAGAGCAAAGCCTCCTTGTGAAATAACAAAAAAATTGAGACCACATTCATTTCATTCCAACACCAGGAAGACCCAATTCAAAAAATAGTAATCCTTCCTAAACTCATTTTCTATAAATAGTAAGTGTTGCAAACATTTCATTCTCTCGAGTTGTCATTACCTTTGCACATCAAGGAAACTCAAAAGTGCCAAATTAAGAAACTAGTAACTAAAATGGACTTCTCAAAATAAGGCTTACTAAAAATAGTAAGTGTTGGGATATTGGTCAAGAAACAAGGATGTTGAACCTCTCATGATAAATAAATAGCATTTGGATATGTTTAAAACAGTGAAAAACATCACAGTGAATTGACAAATTCATGATTTCACACTATGCACTTCCAATTGAATAAAGGAACAATTCTTATATTTGGAGGAGAATACCTTTTTCCAATAAGTGAAAATGAGAAATAAATTGTTTAAGCATCCTGAATTTGATTCCAATAAAAAGGAAACATTTGTGTCACAGAGGTGAATTTTGAAGCCAATAAGAGCAAGGTGATGATTTCCATGTTCTAACTCCAACATTTTGTTTAAAAAGGATCATCATGTTTGCAAGAATGGGAAATCATCTCAATTTCACATAGTGCAATTCACTTAGTAGAATTTTTAAACACTTGTTTGATGCCTTGGAGTGTTTTTGCATCTCATAGAAGGAAGTAATTGCAATCTTGGTATTCCAATTCAGCTGGTGGTTGAGTGCAAGGAACTTCATTCATGATCCATCAAAAATGGGTTCTTCATCAACAAGGACCTTTCCCATCTCTATATTTCCACTTCTCTCTTCTCCCTCTCTCTCTCTCTAACATTATATTCCTTCATTAAGAATGTAATTTTTCACTCTTTCATCTTATTCACTTAAGTGACTTAATGTTACATTGTAAAAGTACCTTTTCAAAAATAAGAAAAAGACTTAGTTTCATTCCTAGGGAATTTAAAAAGTCGCATTGTGGCAAGATGAAAATTCACATGGGGGAGAGGAAGAGACATTTTTGTAAGCTATAAATTGGAATGGATTCTCCATTCTAAATGGATGTTAATTGTTTATTGTTGTAACTTGTTGGATTTCACTACTAATGAAAGCAATAAAAGCTACATTTATTTTATCTATTTGTGTATGTTCCTTCATTCCCTCTACTTTCCAAATTTACAAGCATTGTAATATTATACAACCAAAAATGAACTTTGTTACCTTGATTAATGGATCTATAGAAATTTCTCTCTGAATTTTTTGGTCTTGATGATGATTGCATGGTTGATTTCTTCTGATTGAATGTTGACCTACTCTGGTTACTATTGATGATAAATTTCTAGTTTCTACTCAGAACATTAATCATCTCTCCCTATTTCTCCTACTCCCTTTACCTCTCTCTAAGATATTTCCTCCCTTATACATTTTACAAGTATTTTTTCCATATGTTTAGTGGAGTATTCATGTGTGATCCCCATCCTAATGGTCACCCCATAGTTTTAGTTAGTTTACATTCAATAATATGATCCTCCCCATACCTAAGAAGGAGGGGCTTAACCTCGTGACCATTGCTAAAAACAAATAATATGTACTACAACAAGGTATTTCACCAACACTTTATGGTGACTCTATTTGGGAATGTTTTCCCTTTTTCAACCCCTAAAATATCTCTAAAAAACTTATTCTAAAAATCTATAAAAATCAAAAACTAATAATACCAGAAAAAATCCCATTTGAATGTTCCAAAGTCTTGTTGTAATCTGATCTGTAAACTAACACTCGACCCCACGTGAAAACATTTTTCAAAATGGATCCTTTAATAAATAATCATTTTCCCCAAATTAAAAAATATGAATTGATTAAAATATTATCTAAAACTGATTTAAAACGTGTCCAAAACTGAATCAAAAATCTGATTTCAAAATGATTAATCGTTTCTAATTTACACGATCAAAGGATCATAATATGATTTTTAAGAAATGTGTAAAAACATTATAATTTTTCCCAATATAGAAACATAATCTATTAACTTGGGTAAATTTTTAGGACCTAAAGCATACTAATATATACATGATTTCTAAGCAAGAAAACAAGTGGTTGACAACTCCCTTTTGGCCTTTTTCTTTATCTTTTGCATTCTTACTAGTCTTACACATCTTACAACTTAATCGACTCTTGATGATTTATCTTTTATGGCCTCACACACTAGCACCTAGTTAGGATATAAGATCCCAGGTGATCCTATCCCTCCTAGGTGTTGTTGACCTTCTATATCTTCTTCTTACTCTTTTGGGTCTCTTTTTCTTCTTAGTCACCTTTTAAAACTTTAGGTCAGTCTCTTAGTTGTTGATTATGAAATTCAAACAAGGGAATCATATATATATACTTAGTTATTACTTTCAAATAAGGGGCCAAACACTACAAGCGTTATCTATCATCACCTAAGCTTGCATCAAGGCACAATAGCATTTCAAAGGAATTCATCTAGCACACTCATACAAGGGACAAGGGTTGCATCACTTTGCATACACAACATAAGAGGGGAAGTTCATTCTATTCCATCACACATATTTGCATACTTGGAGCAATATAGATCTAGCCCATTATCATAGTGTAACTTGCAAAAGGGAAACCTATGGCATAATTACACACACATACACAAATAACTACATGTATTCTAAGATGTAGTACAACGTTAGGTTGTAAGATCACTCTTCGAGTGACCATTGGGGTCAATTTGACTCCTCATTTTGCATCTTCTTTATTAGGTTTGATGTGGTTTATGGGCATGTGAGATAGTTATATATTTTTGAGGTTACATATACAACTAGCAACATTGGAGTGAAACTAGAGTGAAAAACAAATATCAACAATGAAGTTTCTCTAGCCCGTAAAAGGATATAACTACGAGCATCGGGTGGACACTAGCACCCAGATCTGTTAATGTTTCCTGGGTGCTCCTGTCCTCCCGTGGGAACTTTTTTCTTGTGTAATTATGATTTCTAGAACCCTCAGTGAGCTTTAATGACACTATTTATAACATGTTTTAGCAGTTTCTCAGTCCAAATCACTCTCAAGCTTACATGAAATCAGCTAAGTCAACTTCCCTCTCTCATTCTCTTAGGATTCATATTCTTGCATTCTTATTTCTTGTGTCTTACTGTATTTTATCATCATAATATAATTAGTTACAATATTTAATTTGTATTAAGGTTTAATTAAATTTAGATTAAATCATTTGGTGAACCCCAACTCTTGATCGAACACTTGGATCTTGATTTTGCGTACTCTACAGGTTTTGTTCTTATCCAAACCCAAACCCTAGTTCTAACATGACTCCTAAAGTTTCTCAACTTTCCTTATATCAATTACTTTAAAAGAATCTAGTTTACAAAGATGCTCTCACAAAATCCATTCACACAATGTACCTATTATGTCAAAAAAGTAGCACCCTAGGATTTGCACATTACAAAACCTTACTTTTGACTAACATGGGATAGTCTCGAGGTGTATGAACTTGTAAATGAGACAACCCTCCAGAGAAGGTCGGTTCCTCTACTTGTTCTAATGCTAAAACTACTCCTAGAAAGGGAAATGCAACTATCCTAACACTAACCTAGATTTTCCAAGGGACCAGGGAAGAAAGAGATGCATAAAATGAAAATCCTAAACTAAGGGAGGTGATAGCACTAAGAAAAGGGGTTGGAAATATCCTTAGTGAGTGAAAATGGGGAAAATGAGGTAGAAAAAGGTAGAAAAAGTGCCACAGTTCAAAGAACACATTCAAACCTCCAATCTCATGGAGCACAATGAAGTTAAGTCCTGTAAAAGAATACAACATGCAAAATATACCAAATAATGTAATAGAAAGGAAAAAGAGGAAATACAACTTGATCTAGGGAAAGAAAATCCACAAAACACCAATTTTATTGCTCAAAATGATGCACAATCCATTACAATGTAGGCACAAGGCAAAATCCTTTACAAAATGCATAAATTTGAGGCTTGTTACTCACAAGAGTGTTGGAACAATTTTGGTAGAGTTCCTTTACATTCCAGAATGTCTCCCCCATAAATGAGGTGGAATTTCATATATATAGAGAAGGGGACTACTTACTAGAATCTTTCATTAATTTCTTATATACGGGGTATGGATAACAATATCGATTCACTTTCCAATGGTATTTTTGTGCATGGCGAACAGGGGTGCCATACCTCATAAAACCGGTTGTTGAGCCTAATCGTATCTAAAACTCCTTATTGATTCCTGACAGAACCACCAACTAACACTCGACAGAACCATCGACTAACACTCGACAAGAATGGGGAGATTCGCCACCAATGAGGGAATGATTTTCACATGACAAGAAGAAATGTTGTCACCCGACAGTGAAAGGAGGTTGACGCACGTCAAGAAGGAAGGATTGTCACATGATAGAAAAGGGGCATGACGAGGGAGGAGGGATGACACATGATAAAGGGGTAAGGATTGTCACATGATAGCAAGGAATGCTTTCATGCAATAGGAGGAAAGCGGTGACATGCATCAAGAAGTGGAAATTGATGCACGTCAAGAAGAATGGTTGATGCACATCAAGGAGGAAACAATTGACATGCGTCAAGAAGGGATGTTATTATGTGATAGAAAATGGGTAGTAATGTGCATCAAGAAGATGTTTAACATGCAAAAATGAGGTGACAATTCGTACATTTTCCCATCTCAACCATTAAAACACACTCGACTCCAAACCTTTATCACAATGTAAATTACTCCCCATTAACTATCAATGCCCAGACCTATAGGTTAATCCATTTTGAAAGGGGGTGCAATTATGGATAATAGTACCTCCCTTATGATACACCACCTTCACAAGTAAGTTTCATTTTCAATCATCTCTCAGACCCACCTATTAGTCCTGATAACACATCTTATCAAGATATCTTATAGTCAATTCAAGAGCTTTACACCATGCTTTTCAAGATAAGTTTCAAGCTATGGATACCACAATTACATCCCTCAAATCTGAAATATACCATCTCAAGGATGTTTTTCATCCCCATGCTAGTGCTTCTTCAATATTTCATCATGATCCCATGTCTACTAAATGTGCTCATATAAGCAAGGTCGAGGTCTTGCCATAACAAGTACCTCTCAAGTTTGATTTGAATGCTAGATAATATGATATATTATTTTCACTACTCAATAATCACTTAATTAATTTCTTACCTAATCATTACCACCCTCCTCATCAAGTTATTCAATATAAAAGTATACCATATTGTAATTACCATGGGATTAATGGACATTGTGACGACAATTGCTATGCTTTAGAACAAAAAATATGACATCTAGAGCATAAGGGTTTCATTTCATTTGCTACACATCATTCTTCTCCACACTCATCTCCAGTTACCAAATCCCAATGGGTTCCTAAATCTAATCCCTCTATGTCTAGTGAGCATCATACCATACTTACTAATGTTCCTTCTCTGATAATTCAAGAGCCACCTATCCAACCCAGTATCATACAACCTTTAGAAGTACCTACCCCATTACCTCCTCCTAGTATGTAATATTTACTATTACCAATCACAAATATGTAACCACCATCAAAGTGAGAACAACCAATTCATTCTACACAAGTTGTGATCCATCACCTACTTACATTTCCTCCATTAGACCCAAAATCTGATGTTGGTCATACTCTTGCTTCTACCTACCATTGTGATGACCATATATTTTCTTATGACACATTTCAAACTCCATCACCATGGCATGGTCTCTCTCACATCATCACATAGATCTCCATCACTCACACACTTGGGGGCATCAAACTTCCCCAACCCCCACCTATAGTTGCATGTTCTAATCAGCAGTTGCCTATCCATACTATTCACATACACATCTATACATTACTTTTGCTTTGCAATTCACGTCAATATTTCTAGCAGCACTTTCTCTTATCTACACTATGATCACACCTTACTACATCTATCTATGCTCCTATACTACTCCATACACACTTTTCTACTCATTCTTATTTATGGATCCTTCTATTGATGATACACATACTAATTTATATATATGGTATACATCCTTTCATTCACTATACATACTCTAGCTATTCTTTCTCATAATGATCACATTTATTCGCTAGCACCTCCTGATATACACACTTGGGGGGCATTGCACGTTCTCCCAACTTCCATTGCTATTTGTCTTTATCATCTATTCATATCCTATCTATTATACTTCATGCTCCATGCTTCATGATAAATATTTCCTAGCATCTAATCTCATAAAAATATAACACCTTATTACCTAATGACACACTCTTGTTCTATAGTTCATGCTTGATTGTTGAGGGTGCAATTCCTCCATGAACCTCACTTTTCGCATCTTGGCTACTCTCTCTAGCTATGTGCTTCATGAATATATTTTTCAGCATTACCACATCGTCAGTACACATAGTTTACCTTCAATACCCAATGACACACTCTTTTCTACGGTTCATGTTTGAATGTTGAGGTGTAAATCCTCCTTGAACCTCAATTGCCACATCTTGTCTACCCTCTCTATCACTCACTGTGTTTCATGACTATCTTTTTAGCATTTCCACATTGTTGGTTCACATACTTTACCTTTATTACTCGATGACACAATGTTTTTATACGGTTCATACTTGACTATTGATGGAGCATTCCTAAATGAACCTCATCTCATGCACATCCATTGAGGGGAACTTATCTTATCCCATATTGTACATCACAACACACCATCACATACACACACCATCTGCACATCTTTGGTACATTTTCTCTTGTTATCTTATACTACTTAAATGGTTGTAATTTTTTTCCTAATATAGTCAGATACTTAGTATGTCACTATCTTTTTCTATAAACACATGCATGTTCACATGGTCTCTTGAGGTGAATGTAGGGATTTTAACGATTCTTCCATGATGCATGATTCTTGACACTATTCTTTACCCATCCTGCCGAGGCTCTTAGGGGAATCTACCTTTATTACTCTCTTACTACAAATCACAAGTCATATTGTTTTTATATTTACTACTTCTTATCACTTACTTTTTTCTTCTCTATACATTCTTTGACATACTACTTATCTTTCTAACATACTAACGGGAGTGCTTCATGAGTATAATTTCCTTGTAGGGTTACATACAACCATGGTTATCTATTATTTATTCGTTGACTATTATTTGTTATCATTTGTGGGTTGTACCCTATGTCTTGCTTGATCATTATTTTCTAATGATTGCTTTTCCCTGATGGTCTTGTGACATTTTGATTGATGTCCCATGTCTGAAACCCACTTTTTGTGGTCTCTCTTGTCTTCCTAGTTATTTGTTACATTTTCTTCTATTTCATGGTATCTCTTTTTCACTAACACTTGTTTCTAGCCTACATTGTTTTTATGTGCCTTGGTCTCTACCATGCACATCCCCTACCCCTTGCATGTATCCAATCTCATATATGCATATTAGTATTAGGTCCTCTCCTTTGGGATGTATGCCCATAAATTTGTCACATGTACCCCAAACAAGGGGGCATCTATTGGGTGAAAAATAACCCTTCCAGTAGCTCAAACCTCTAGAATAGATCAGCACAATACAGAAATGGATAGGAACATAGTTATAGAGTGGTCCAGAATCATACTTAGATCACAAACACATAGAATACACTAGTTCCTAGTAGAAGATAGTAGCGGTGCGAACTTGTGTCTTCCCTAGACATTTGTATCCTAGGGGTAAAAATAATCAGCTTCTGAGTTAAACATAGTTTACAGTACAACTCTCCAAGTATTAGACACTTTCCTTTAGTTACAAAATCCATTCAATTACAAAAGGTTACAATTAGTTACAAATTAGGGATGTACCATCTTCAATGGTTCTTATTTAGTAATTATCATGGAAGGAGTGAAAAACAAACCTCTCTCCTAAACACTCTTCTCTTGGTGTGAGATCACCCAAAAACCTTACTCTTGGCCTGAGATCATCCAAAAAACTTACACTTTGCATGAAATCACAAAAAAACCTCACCATCAGTGGTAGAATGCTCAAATCCTCAACATCTCCAAAGCACAATAGGATAAAACCTTTATCCCTTACTCTCTCATGCATCATGTGCACTCTTTCCTTTACAGACTTTTTACTCTTTCATATATAGGATTTTTTTCACTACTCTCTTGCTCTTATTGTAAAGGTTTTTCCTTATACATAACAAGAATCATCTCACATCAAGTAAACACAAGCTCCAACAACACAATACTACGCATACACTTTACCCCTAGGGTCTACCTCCCTTTACTAGTTTCCATGCTTCACATTATGATCACTTCACGCTTCACTTTTCCACTTAGCATGTTATTGGCAACATTATTCTCTACAGTATTACAAGTTACACATCTTCTATCTACTTTATGTTATCGATTATTCACTCAACAACATAAAGTGGGGGAAAATGTAGACATAAAATCTATGCACTTGGGTACATTTCTAGGTCCTAAAGCATACTAATGTATACATGATTCCTAAGAAATAAAACTAATGGTTGATAACTACCTTTTTCCTTTTGTTTTATCTTTTGCATTCTTATTGGTCTTACACATCTTATAGCCTTGCCAATACTTGACTGATTTATATTTTATGGCCTAAGAAACTAGCACCTGGTTAGGAAAAAAGAATACATGTTCTCATGTCACTCCTAGGTGATCCTAGCCTTCTTTATCTTCTTATTAATATTTGGGTCTCTTTTTCATCCTGGTCACCTTATAAAACCTTGGGTTTGGCTTTCACAATTATCAATTATAAAATTAAAACAAGTGAATCATATATATACTTAATTATTTCTCTCAAATAAGGGCCAAGTACTATAAGAATTATTTATCATCACCTAAGTTTACATCAAGGCACAAGAGAATTTCAAAGGAATTCATCTAGCACACTCATACAAGTGAAAATTATTGTATCACTCTGCATACACAACATCGGAGGGGAATTTCATTTTATTGCATCAAACACATTTACATACCTGGAGAAATCTATATCTAGCCCACTATCATAGTAAAACTTACACAAAGGAAACATAGGGCATCATTACACACACATACATAAATAACTACATGGATTCTGAGATGTAGTGCAATGTTAGGTCATAAGATCATTCTTCGGGTGACCTCTGAGGTCAATCTAAATCCCCATTCTACATATTCTTTATTAGGTTTGATGTGGTTTGGGGCATGTATAGCTAGATATCTATTTTACATGTTACATGTATGACTTGTGACATTGGAGAGAAACCTAGAGTGATAAACGAAGATCAACAAAAAAGATTCTCTAGCCTAGAAAAGGCCAAATCTTGAGTATCTAGGTGGACACTAGCACCTAGATCAGTCACTAATGCCCAAGAACTCCTATCCTCCCATGGGCACTTTTTTCTTGTGTAATTCTAATTTCTAGAAGCCTTAATGATCCTTGAAGACATTGTTTACGCATGTTCTAGTAGTTTCTCAGTCCATATCACTCCCAACTTGCACTAAAATTAGCTAAGTCACCTTCCCTCTCTCATTTTCTTAGGGTTTCATATTGTTTTATGCTTATTGTTTGTGTCTAACTATACTTTTTCATCAAAATATCATTAGTTATAGTAGATACTCTAAATTAAGGTTAAATTTAATTTATATTAAATCACCCAATTAATTAATATTTGATTTAAAATTGTGAAAATTTGGAAATAACATATGTAAACTAAACACAAACTCCAAAATTGATAACGGAGTTCACCCATGAATTAGGATACGTCTTTGGGGTAGCTTAGAATGTTATCTCGATCTATTAAAAATCAATTTGTAAGTACAATGAGTAAAACTTACAAATAATAACATATCATAAACCTATAACAATATTCTTATCAAACATTCAAAAGACTTTGAACTCGATCAACAATGTCTTCCACCTTCTATTAGATTTTGCATAATCATTTCCCCATGTTCTACGTAAAAAAGGTCAAAATGCTTTAAAGAAATGTTGAATGAACACCAGTAAAGAAAAATAAATATATTAGGGTGATTGTCTAGGAGTTATACACATTTCTCCAATTCCGTAAATCTCCTAAAAATTCCAATTAGTGGGTCAAAAACAACCATGTTCACAAACTATACATTATGGACCTTACAAAGTCATAGAACCACCACTATTGAAATAACAAATCATGCCTTTTATACCACTTGCAACCCATAGGAAAGTTGGCTAAGGTTTTTATCCTTTTGTTGAATGGTCACCAGTTCAATCCCAAGTGAATGTTTTTGGCATGTGAGTTGGGAGAAATCCCACATGCATCAGGTTTGAGGTGGTTTTAAGGCTTAAAATAGCCTTGGCTTGTTGTTTTAAATTATGGTTATGGCCATATCCACACTTATTTTTCCTCCGATGGAGATAACATCCCATTGAGATCCATATAGACTGTTGAGAAGTTGGTAAGTTTGGTTTATTGGTCGCCTTTGGAGAGTTAGGCACAATAGCTCGTCCATGTTGTAATGTGGAAATGTGTGGCAAGTTTGCTTTGTGCACATGGAACCCCACAAGCTCGGTTAGTTTGGATAGTGAGTTAGGATTGTGACACGCCACATGGTGGTGTGTTGAACCACAATGTGGACCTCTCGAATCTCCAAAAAAAATATATTTTATCGTGTCATATGTCAATACCATAAGACACGAAATAATGTGGCATAAAACTATAATGTAATTGAAAAATAAAAATCACACTAATATACCACAGCAATTGGTCCCCTTTTGAAATAAGAGTAGACCTCATAGTTAAAAAAAAAAAAAAAAATTGTGTGCCTATCAAAGACCGGATAATTATACCAAACACATCCACAACCACACTTTTCCTCGATCAACTCTAAATTACAAAAATATACTATGTGTATGATTCGAGTATTGTAGACATGTGCTTCCTTGTTGACCCAATTTGACCATAAACTTTGACTAGCAAAATATCATCAACATTTGTGTCTCGATTCACATGTTCCAATAGGAGTTGGAAAGATATCAAAGTTATCTTCTATACTATAATGGTTTAAGGGAAATTAGGGATCTTCTAACCACCCAAAATGTCCTCGGATCACAAACTCTCCAATAAAAACCTTTTGGTCCCCAAAATTTCAATCATCCATTGAATCTACTAAATGAATCTATGCATTTCACCAACATACAAAAACTAGAATATATCATAGTGGTTAAGATTTCATAATATTGAAATTCTTATCATAGAAATGGACTAGTATGAAATAGACAACAAAAATATTTCTCAAAGCCAAGTGTCCAACTAAATCCCTATGACTCATGACTGCCAATACTACAAATGAAAAAATTAGATTAGTATGAAATGAAGACCAAATTCCAATGATAGGTAGGTGTCCCCGATCCTTTAAAAATTGTCAAATCTATAAAATATCACTAAAAATGATCAACATGAAATAGATGATAAAATTCCAAACATAGGTGAGTGTTCATTGACCCTATGAAACTACAAAGTAGTGTCAAGTGGACCAAGATTATGAAATAGATGACAAAATTCTATTGATAGGTGGGTATCCACTAACCTTGTGAAACTGTAAATCATAAAAATATCACTATAAAATATCACTACAAAATATCATGGAAATGATTCGTAAAGTAAACTGTAAAATTTCTATAAAGAGGCGAGAGTTAGATTGAATCCCTAAAATTTCCATTGAAGATCAAAATTTCTATCCAACGTAATATTGGGGATAGAATCAAAATTCCTACAAAAATTTCACATTCCAAATCGGTGAAATTTTCAATTACTACAAAAAAATTTGTTAGTGTAAATAATGTACACTCTAATTGTAACCACATGTGACAGTTACCAATAAATGCCTGAAAATGAGGACTGAAAACATGTGGATGCACTAAGTTTGTATATTAATTACAAATACAAATGGTGCCCAAATGGGTCTTATAAGCATCCATATTTTGCACACTAAAAATGAAAAAGATGCAAATCCAAAATTAGACATATTGAACATGCCCACTGAATTTGTATATTATGTTGTCTAAATCACAATGGAAATTGTCAACCATAAATGTGAGAAGGAAATCCAAACATGATAAACCTTTCACTTGGATCTTCCCTACAGGTGATACCATTACCTTTTTCTACTTTCAAAATGTTTCAAACATGGGTTAAAAACTCCTTATCAATTAATAAGAATCTCATAAAAGCAAAGTTATAAAAAACATGCTAATCAATACCATATCTATGCAATTAAAAACTATTCAAGAAATTAGTTTTACCAAATCAAGGGTTGATCCCTCTTTTGTTCAATAACTTGAATAGAAGGTTACACCATATAAACCTCTTAGGGCAAGTGCATGGAGATGGGGGACCAAAAAGCGGCCAAATTTTTTATTTGAAGTAAAATGCAAGCACGTTTTGGGAAAGCATGATCGCGTTATGAATTATTAGGATTTTTAATTACCAAGCCTAAAATGAGATGTCGTTATAACGCGTTCACACTATAACGTGAGTGTGTTATAATTTTTTTTTGAAATGGGATTTAAATATTTGTGGTTTAAGTTAAAAGTTATGTAATTTCATTGGATTGTATAATATCCCCTTTAAAATTTACAATTGATGTTTGTTCTAATATTGATGAATAGTAGTAGGACACTCCTTATCTTTCTCATGATTTACTATATACATGAAATTGTTAAGGAATTTGGACATAATAACAAATTTAAGGTAGACTGAATATGTGAATGTAGAGAAACATATATTCTTAGAACGAATTATTCAAAATCTATATCCTCCCTTAAGACCTTAACATGAATGAATAAAATTAAATATTAAAGTCACATAGATTATTAGATGATGTATATGATAAATTATGTCATCCTATGTAAATTGACTTATGTGGAAAAGTTCACATTATGGAATTTGGGATAGTATGGGTCTATTACAAATATTTATTACTATGATTTTTCTATGAACTAATAAGTATAATTATATTCATGTGAATCAAGGACAATTGTATTTATGATAATATTAGTTATATCTCTAAAATATTGTGTGGTATTTCAAAATAGAAGGTTAGTAAGATTGGGTAGTCATCTCAATAATGGGTCCCACCCCTAATGAAAGGTCTTATATATATTTAATTGGTGTGTAACTAAGTATGGAGATGGTTTCTTTTTTTGTTGTTATGAAATATTTTATTATTAAAAGAAAAAAATCTCAAAAATAATGGACTTAACTCTAAGTACTTGGTAATGTGTTATGTGCTTCCATTATATTCCTTATGAGTGGTTAAAACTACATGGTGTTCTTGTATGAACTATTCATAGAATTTTGACTGCTTAGAGGTATGTTTACATGGTCAAAGATAATGGATGTTCCTCAATAGGGATGTTTGTTCTTGAACATGATTTTTTAGTCTTAGGTGGGCCTGATTATCTACATGTGTGTTTGAATGTTATTTGCACAAAAAATCTAGTTCATAGTTTAATGTTTTCAAAAATATATGTGAATCATAAGAATAAATGAGAGTAATGAATGCTTTTTTCTTGCACTAAGATCTAAAAGGAAAATGTTAAAGCACATAAAATAAATTATACATAAGGTTTACCTATTCATCATCTACTTCTAGTTGTTGTGTTTTCTTTAACCTTCATCTTTGTCCTCCATTTTTGGGATTATTCCTTTTCTCCAAATTCCTCTCCTTGTGAGGTGTATCCTCAATATATTCTTATTCATCTGAAGAAGAATTGTCTACATCTTCATATGTATTCCCTGTTATAAATATTTGATAATTGGAACCCCACCCTAGAGGACACTCTACAATATTCTTCCCCTTGAGGAGATTTCTCTTTTTATCCCTCTTACCAATAATTTCTTTTATACCTTGGTGATGGCTTGTTTCTATCCTTTGAATGGATTTACTCTACCAAAATTTTTATGAAAATCCCATTAAACCTTACTAAAATGGCCCATATACATGTAACAAAACACTAGAAAAATGGCCCAAAAATCTGCAACGAACCCCTACAAAAATGACCCACAAATTTGCAACAAACCCTTGCAAAAAGGGCCCATAAATTTGTAACATCTCGCAAAGGCCAAAAGAATCCTTTTCAACATATTTTACATAGCATAACAGCTAAAATTTCTTTACATTTTCCCACAAACAATGAAAATGAGTGCAAATTATTTTAGAGGTCCATAAAATATCCACATACGAATGCAATGGGACATTTTATTCACTTTTGGTTTATTAATATTTTTTCTATTATTTTTATGTCCGATTGGGACATTAGATGGGATGTTAATAAAGTTTCCTAATGTCCCAAAATAAATTTTGTTTTAAATTTTCTTAACATCCCCCATTAAGTTGACTTAACATCCCATGTGTGTATTTATTAAAAATTATGGATATTTTAATGAATTTTAATTAAATTATGAATTTTGGTTATCATAATAGCTAACAATTGTTCTCGAGTGGTGAAAAAAAGATGTCAAATGGATGGTGTTCATTAGTGTTTAATTTTAGGTTGAAAATTTAAGGTGTCATGTTAGGATTTCATATTATAATGTCACATTATGATATTGCATTAGAGTGTCGTGTTAGGATATCGTGTTATAATGTCGCATTAGGGTGTCATGTTAGGGTTTGCCATTTGGGTATCATGTTAGTGTGTCACATTAAGGTGTTTTCATATTACGAAATTGGATTAGGGTGTTATGTTAGGATGTCACATTACGACATCGAATTAGGGTCTTGTGTTATGGTTTCATATTAGGGTGTTATATTAGAGTGTTGTGTTAGGAGAAAATAGGGTGAATTATGTGGAATTGGGTGAAATTAGGGGAAAGTGTGTCACTTCATTATGTTAGGTTAGGGTTTTGTGTCGGTATGTCACATTAGGTTGTTGTGTTAGGGTGTTGTGTCAATGTGTTGTGTTAGGGTGTGTAGACACTCAAATTTGGCAATTTATTATTTGACAATGTTGATCTTGACATTGCACAATTTCATGCACAAATATACTCTCTTCACTCTTATTTTCCACACCTTAATAGATATTTGGTTACTTTCTTATCTTTGCATACCTCTTTTCCATCATTTCCTGAGATTTTATAGCATAAAATGCATCTAAAGACATATATCCCAAGACCTATAAATCTAAACTATGTTTTCCCTCTTGGAAAAAATTCTTAGTTGGTTAAGATTGACACATGTCAATCTAGACCCTAATGTACGGTTTTGGATTGACATTTTTTGAGACCAAACTCTCAATTTCATCATCTTCATATGGAATAATATTCCCTCTTGGTCGGCCTTTCACAATAAAATAACCATCGGAAGCCTATATAAGCAAGTCAGTCATACCTCATTTAAGTTCTTGGTGCTTTGTGTTCTCCTCATGTAAAATCAAGCACTAAAGGCACTTACTTCTCCCTAAACAACAAGATAACATATGAAAATTCATTAGGGAATAACCCTCTATATGTCTGAAGTCTCCTACCAGGTATAGGAATCTCTATCTTCTCTCCACAAGCAAACAAAGTGACCCTTCCCAAATATTTGAGAAATTTTGAAACTCAAACAAGGCATGGTTATTGAGTTATGATTGTACTACAGTAGATATCACATGTTAGTAGAACAACGTACGGTTTGAGACCTATTCAGAGTAGTGGAAGGAAGTGCAAAGGGGTGCCCACAACCCACCTACCTTTGTTTTGTAGGAACTTCATCTTGCACTACAAGGTCACTTTATAAAACTATCAAAAAGGAAAACATTTGTGCACGATTAAGGAGAAAGTAGATATATCCTCTATAACATTATCCTTATTTTCTCTGCTCAAGTTTATTTCAGGAATTTATAAAATTTGGGTCATCGCAGCCAAAAGTGGTTTAAGGGTTTTACTAGAGTTTATAGAGTCATTACAAAGGTGAGTGAAGAAGACCAACATACGAAAGTCATTTATAGGAAAGTGAAGCATCCAAGAAGTTACAAGACCATATTCCAAGCAAGGATGAGACCATATGGAAGGGTCAAAACCATGTATACGGCCTTGAAATATTTCTATGATTTTTACCAAATCCAATCTACAATTTTGGTTACAGAAACGAAGCATTTCTAGCCTTAGATCAGCTTGTTCATACATTTAGTTCACTCAGAATCCTTCAAATCCTCACAAGATCTATAGAGATAAGTGCATTTTTTCCTTTGTGTTTTGATAGTTGTTAGATCAATAGTCACTTTATAAAACTATCAAAGCACAAAGGAGAAATTATTCTAATTTGTGTAATTAATGTTGGAAGTTAATTAAAGTAAAATATCCTCCTATAACATTAATGCATCCTTATTTTGCATTTTATTTAGGAACATTATAAAATATTAAAATGTTGTCTTCTTAAGTCCCCTGGTGCTCGGTTCCTTCACGGAGTGCACTTTCAGGAAACGTTTATAAGGCTTCAGTTTCCAATCACTTCCAAACATCATAAGATTAATCACTTAAAAAAAGTGTGTGCTGACCAGCCACTGTGTCAGCCCAGGTTGGGTGTCAGGTGTCATAATAGGGTGTCATAATAAGGTGTCTAGAAATAATAGAGTGTCAAACGAGGGTGTCAAATAAGGGTATCATGTTATGTTATCAAATTAGGTTTTCAAACCAAGTTTCATTATGTCATATTAGGGGAAATCATGATAGTTTATTTCAAAATAGGGGAAAATGGGTAAATTATGTCCAATTAAGAGAAAATTACCCTAATTACTTATAGATGCTATGTAGTAAACTCAAAAGACGAAAAAATGGCTTTCACATAGCGTTTTTTGAAGATTTTAGGACCAAGGAAATCAAGGCATGGAACTTATCAACATTCAAAAGTAATAGATTAAATTATGTTTCAAGTGGTTCCATCATGTCATTTAAGGAAAAGAGGCATGAAAAATATTTCTTAGACATATATATTTTCAAGAAACCTTTATGGTAGAGCCACATGGAAAGAGCTTGTCTTTCACATGTTATGCACCACACTTACACCTATAAAAAATTATAGGGACCTTTTTCTATTAGCATCCACTCTTCATGGTGGTATCTAGTTATAAATATTGAGTGTATCCATTTTGCCTAAGTGCTTTGGGTTAAATCCTTTGGACCTCTTAGGAGTGGAAATTATACTATTACTGACATATTTGACAAATATTTTAAGTCATAGTCACTTTTTTCAAAGATCAAAGGTAAAATGGCCTTAGTAATAAATATTTTGAATCCCACGCTTAGATCCTAAATGGAATTTCTATACTACTCCTATATAAAATTGGCCTCAAATCCCCTCCCCAATTGTCGAAAGATTTGAATTGAAATGTATCTACTCCATTTCTATGGTATAAGCCTTCACTAGGTTATCAATATCTCTCTCCCAAGGTGAAGCCACAGTAATTTATTAACAAAAAATAAAATCTAAAAAAAATCCTCTTTCATTTGGAGTATAATATTTCTCACTATTTAATATGTTGTGGTTGAACCCAACAAGCTCAATTTCAAGGTGCATTCTCTATCAAGGTATTTTTGTATGTGTAAAATTGATGCATATGTGTATCACTTTGCTCCCATTGTTATGTTTGTGGTCGAATTCAATTTCTTTTATCATCTCCATGGATACCAAGTTATCTATGCTTGTATTTTCAACCAAAACTATGTAACCTCTTATCACACATCTTATTCAGAAAATATGTTACTCCAACTACCATATTATTTTTTTAAATTGGGATTTAAATATTTGTGGTTTGAGATAAAAGTGATGTAATTTCATCGGATTGTATGATATCCCCCTTCAAGTTTTCAATTTATTTTTATTCCAATGTTAATGAATAGTAGTAGGTCACTCCTTATCTATCTCCTAATATGATTTACTATATACACAAAAATTTTAAGGAAGTTGAACTTAATAACGAATTTAATGTAGAATCAATATATGAACTTAAAGAAACATATATGCTTACAACCAATGGTTTTAAATCTATATCATCCCTTAATACCTTAACATGAATGAATGAAATGACATCTTAAAGTCACAAAGATGATTAGATGACGTATATTATAAATTATGTCATCCTTGTGTAAATTAACTTATTTAGAAAAGTTAGAATTCTAAATGGAGCCTAGGCATAGTTCACATTAAGGAATTTGGGATAGTATGTATCTATTGCAAATATTGATTAATATTATTTTTCTATGAACTACTAAGTATATTTTTATTCAAGTGCATCAAGAACACTTGTATTTATGATAGTATCAATTTTATCTCCAAAAATAGTGTGTTGTATTTCAAAATGGAAGATCAATAATATTAGGAAGTCATCTCAATAATGGGTCCCATCCTAATGAAAGGTCTTAGATGTATTTAATTGGTATGTAACCAAGTATGGATATGGTTTCTATTTTTCATTGTTATGAAATATTTTATTATTACAAAAAAAACTCAAAGATAACATGGGCTTAACTTTAAGTACCTAGTAATGTGTTATATGCTACCATTATCTTCCTTAAGAATGGTTAAACCTCCATGGTGTTCTTGTATGAACTATTCATAGAATTTTTACTTCTTAGAGGCATGTTTAAGTGGTCAAATACAATGGATGTTCCTCAATAGGGATGTTTGTTCTTGAACGTGATTTTTTAGTATTAGGTGGGCCTAATTATCTATAAGTTTGTTTGAATGTTATTTGAGAAAAAAATGTGGTTCATATTTTAGTGTTGTCAAAAATATATGTTAATCATAGGAAGTAATAAGAGTAATGAATATAGTTATTGCACTAAGAACTAAAATAATAAATGTTAAAGCACATAAAATAAATTATGCATAAGGTTTACCTAGTCATCATCTACTTCTAGTTGTTTTGTTTTATTTAACCTTCATCTTTATCATCCATCCTTGGGATTATTCCTCCTCTCCAAATTCCTCTCCTTATGAGGTTTATCCTCAATATATTCTTCTTCATCTAAAGAAGAATCATTTGTATATTTAGAGGTATTCCCCCTTATAAATGTTTGATAATTGACACCCCACCCTGGAGGACACTCTAAATATTTTTCCCCTTGAAAAGCTAACTATTTTTTTCCTCTTACCAATAATTTCTTTCATCCCTTAGTGATGGCTTGTTTCCATCCTTTCAATGGATTTCCTCTGCCAAACATTTTATAAAAATCCTACAAAACCATGCTAAAATTTCCCAAAATATGCAACAAACCACTACAAAAATGGCCCATAAATATGCAACGAACCATTGCGAAAATGGCCCACAAATCTACAACAAACCCTTGCAAAAATGACCCATAAATCCGCATGACATCTACAAAGGCCAAAAAAAATCCTTTTCAACATATTAAGCACACCATAAAATGTTAAAACTTCTTCACATTTCCCCACAAACAATGAAAAAGAGTGAAAATTATTTTGGAGGCCCTGAAAAATCTCCACATACAAATGGAATGTGGCATTTCAATCAATTTTAGCGTGTTAGGGTTTTTTTTTTTTTATATGTGATTGGGACATTAGACGGGATGTTAGTAAAGTTTCCCTAATGTCCCAACCTAATTTTTCTTTTAAATTTGTCATAGCATCCCCCATTAAGTTGAATTAACATCCCATGTGTTTATTTCTTAAAAATTATGGATATTTTAATGAAATTTTAATTAAATTGTGAAGTTTGGCTATCATAATAGCTAGAAATTTTTCTTGAGTGGTGAAATAGAGATGTCAAATTGATGGTGTTGCATTAGCGTGTCATGTTAAGTTGACAATTTAAGGTGTCGTGTTAGGGTGTCGCATTAGAGTGTCACATTATGATGTTGCATTAGAGTTGTGTTAGGATCTCCTATTACAGTGCCGCATTAGGGTGTTATGTTAGGGTTTCACATTTGGGTCATGTTAGTGTGTCACCGTAGGATGTTTTCATATTACAAAATTGGATTAGGGTGTCATGTTAGGATGTCACATTACATAATCATATTAGGGTCTCTGTGTTATGTTCTTATATTAGGGTGTTTTACTAAAGTGTTGGCTTTGGATAAAACAAGGTGAATGATGTGGAATTGGGTGAAATTAGGGGAAAGGGTATCATGTCATTATATCACATTAGGGTGTCGTGTTAGGGTGTTTTGTTATTATATTGTGTTAGCATGTGTAGATACTCAAATTTGGAAATTTATCATTTAACAACATTGATCTTGACATTGTAAACTTATATGCACAAATACACTCTCTTCACTCTTGCTTACCACACTTTGATATCTCTTTAGTTACTTTATTATATTTACATACCTCTCTTTTATCAATTCCCAAGATTTTATAGCATAAAATGCATCTAAAGACATCTATCGTAGGACCCATAAAGCTAAACTACGTTTTCTCTTGGGTAAATTTTTTTTTTCGGTCAAGATTGACATTTTCAATCAATAACCCCTACTTATACGTTGTTTTAGAACAACATTTTTTTAGACATAAATCTCAATTTTATCATCTTCATATGGACTAATATCCCCTCTTGGTTAGCCTTTCACAATAAAATAACTATCGGAAGCATATATAAGAAATTCAATCATACCTCATTTAGGTCTTAGCACTTTATGTTCTCCTCATGTAAAAGTAAGAGCAAAATGAACTTACTTCTCACAAAATCATGAGATAAACTATAATAATCCATTAAGGAAAAATCCTCCATAGGTTTGAAGTCTCCTACAAGGTCTATGAGTCTCCATCTTCTCTCCACAAGCAATCAAAGTGACCCTTCCCAAGTATTTGAGAAATTATGAAACTCAAGCAAGGCATTGTCGGTGCAAAGTTGTTGAGTTTGATTACACTATGATAGATATCACATGATAGGAGAATGATGTACAATTTGAGCCCTATTCGTAGTAGTGGTGATTTTGTAAGTGCACATGAGTTCCCACAACCCACCTAACTTTGTTTTGTAGGAACACCATCTTGAAATACCAATGAGTTATACAATTATACTATTATATTTTCAAGAGTCATTCCAAAGGTGAGAAAAGAAGATAGACATACAGCAAAAATTATTTCTAGGAAAGTGAAGCATCCAATAAGTTATAGGCCCATATTGCAAGTAGAGATAAGACCATAAAGTAGGGTAAAAACCATGTAGATGGTCTTGACGTATTTATACAATTTTGACCAGATCCGGTCTCAAGTGATAGTTCACAAAAAGAATGAAGCATTTATAACTTTAGATCATCCTTTTCCTACATTCAAATCATGCAAAATCAACTAAATGAAATTTGTCCTTTTTGTTTTGATAGTTGATAGATCAATAGTCACTTTATAAAGCATTATTTTGATTTGTGCAATTAATGTTGGAACTTAATTAAATCAAGAATATCCTCATGTAACAATAATTCATCCTTTTTATGCATGTTATTTAGGAACATTCTAAAATCTTTAAAAGGTTGATATTAATCACTTAAAAATTGAAATTAGGGTGCCATGTCAACATGTTGTATTATGGTTTTGTGTCAGTGTTTCATAATAGGGTATCGCATTAGGGTGTCAAATGAAGGTTTCAAATTAGGGTATCATCCTAAGTTATCAAATTAGGTTGTCAAATCCAATTTCATTTGGTCATATTAGGGGACATTATGGTAGCTTATGTTAAACAAGGGGGAATTTGGGTAAATTGTGTCCAATTAAGAAAAATTAGGTCAATTTAAGGGAAGTTAGGTTAAATTAAGGGAAATTACATGAAATAATGTCATTAAATTAGGTTAAATTATGTCAAACTAGGGGAAATGAGTCAAACCAGGGGGAAAATAGGTCAAATTAGGAGGAAATAGGATGAATTATATGGGATTAGGTAAAATTAGGGAAAAGGGTGTTGTGTTAGGGTCTCACATTAGTGTGTCACGTTAGGGGTGTGACAAAACGTGTGTGTGATGTTAAGGTGCCATGTCAATGTGTCACATTAGGGTGTCATGTCAATGTTTCATATTAGGGTGTCATGTTAGTGTGTCATGTTAGGGTGTCATATTAGTGTGTCACATCAGGGTCTTGTGTTAGTGTGACACATTATTGTATTATGTTAGTTTGTTGTACTAACATGTCATATTTGGGTGTTTTGTATATGTGTCACATTAGGGTGTCATGTTAGTATGTCATATTAGGGTGTTGCATAAGGGTATCAAATGAGGGTGTCAAATTAGGGTGTCATGCTTAGTTGTTAAATTAGGGTGTCGAATCAAGTTTCATTAGGTAAAATTAGGGTCCATTAGGGTAACTTATGTCAAACTAGGATAGATTGGGGTAAATTATGTCCAATTAAGTGAAATTAAGTCAATTTTGGGGAAATTAGGTCAATTTTAGGAAAATTAGGTCAAATTATCACAAATTATGTCATTAAATTTAGGGTAAATTACGTCAAATTAGAGGAAATGAGTCAAAATAGGGTATAACTATGTCAAATTAGAGAGAAAATATGGTAAAGTATGTATAAATAGTTGAAATTAGGGGAAAGAATATTGTGTTAAGGTGTCATATCATTGTTTTGTATTATGGATGTTAGGTGTTTTTTGGTTTTCATGTTAGTGTGTTATATTAGGGTGTCATATTACGATGTTATATTAGTGTTTCGTGTTATGATGTTATATTACAGTGTCACACTAGGTTGTCACATTAGTGTGTTGCATTAGGGTGTCATGTTAGTGTATCCCATTAGGGTGTCACATTAGGTTATCATGCCAATGTGTCACATTAAGGAGTCATTCAAAGGTGAGTAAAGTGTCAAATGAAATGAGGGTGTCAAATTAGGGTGTAATGTTAAGTTGTCGAATTAGGGTATTGAATCAAGTTTCACTAGGTAAAATCAAGGGACTTAGGGTAGCTTATGTCAAACTTGGGGAAATTTGGGTAAAGTATGTCCAATTAAGTGAAATTAAGTCATTTTTGGGAATTTAGGTCAAATTAAGGGAATTGTGTCGTTAAATTAGGGTAAATTATGTCTAATTGGGGAAAATGGGTCAAAATAGATGAAAACTACGTAAAATTAGAATAAAATAGGGTGAATTATGTGGAATTAGGTGAAATTAGGGGAAAGGGTGTCTTATTAGTATGCCATGTTAGGGTTTCATGTCAATGTGTCGCATTAATGGTGTTATGGTCATGTTAGGGTTTCATGTTGTTGTGTTGTGTTATGGTGTCATGTTAGGGTGTTGTATAAGTGTTTTGTGTTAGTGTGTCATGTTAGGGTGATGTGTTAGTGTGTCATGTTATGGTGATGTGTCATTGTGTCATATTAGGGTGTTGCGTTAGGGTGTCAAATAAGGGTTTTATGTTAAGTTCTCAAATTAAGGTGTCGAATAAAGTTTCATTAGGTCAAATTAGGGGACATTATGGAAACTTATGTCAAACTAGGGGAAATAACACGGTTAAATTATGTCCAATTAAGAGGAACTAGGTCTATTTTAGGGAAATTAGGTCAAATTAAGGGAACTATATCATTAAACCAGGGTAAATTCTGTCAAATTAGGGAAAATTAGTCATAATAGGGGGGAATATGTCAAACTACAAGAAAATGTGGTGAATCCTATGGATTTAGGTGAAATTAGGGGAAATGGTGTCGTGTTAGTGTGTCATATTAGGGTGTCGTATTAATAGGATGTTTTATTAGGGTGTCATGTTATGGTGTCACACAAGAGTGTTGTGTTAAGGTGTTCCATTAGTGTGTGTAGGGTGCAATTAGAATGTTATTAGAATGTTATCTTGATGTTTCATGTTAGGGTGTCAGTGTGTCATGTTTCTTATTAGGATTGCATGTTAAAGTGTCTAATAAGGGTTTCAAATTAGGGTGTCATATTAAGTTTTCAAATTAGGGTTTTGATTTAGGTTTCATTATGTCAATTTAAGGGACATTAGGTTAATTTATGTCAAACTAGGTGCAATTTTGGTAAAGTATTTTCAATTAAGAGAAATTAGGTCATTTTTGGGGAAATTAGGTTAAATTAGAGGAAATTAGATCATTAAAATACAATAAATTATGTCAAATTATGGGAAATTAGTCAAAATAGGGGAAAACTAGGTCAAGTTAGGAGAAAATCTGGTGAAATATTTGGAATTAGCTGAAATAAGGAGAAAGGGTGTTGCATTAGTGTGTATTGTTAGGGTGTCATGTCAATGTATTGTATTAGGGTTTCACATTAATAGGGTGTCATATTAGTGTGTCATGTTAGGGTTTCATGTTGATATCACATGAGGGTGTATGGTATTGTGTTAGTGTGTCATGTTAATGTGTTGTGTTAGTGTGTTGTGTTAGTATGTTGTGTTAATGTGTTGTGTTAGTGTGTGTGTTAGTATGTTGTGTTAAGGTGTTATGTTAGTGTGTCATGTTAGGGTTAGTGTGTGTGTCAATGTATCACATTAGTGTGTCAAACAATGGTGTCATTGTAAATTATTAAATTAGGGTGTGAATCAATTTTCATTAGGTCAAATTAGGGTAAATTAGGGTAACTTATGTCAAACTAGGAGAAAAAAGGTAAATTATGTCCAATTTTTTGGAAAATTAGATCAATGTTTTGGAAACTAGGTCAAATTAAATGATTATGACATTAAATTATGTCAAATTATGGTAAATGTGTCAAAATAAGGGGAAATTAGGTCAAATTAGGAGAAACCAAGGTGAATTATGTGGAATTAGATGAAAATAAGAAAAAGGGTGTCCCATTAGTGTGTTGTTTTAGGGTATCATGTCAATATAGGTAATAGGGTGTCACATTAATAGGGTGTCATGTTAGGTTGTAGTGTTAGTGTATAATATTATGGTGTTGTATTAGAGTGTCACGTTAGGGTGTCATGTTGTTCGTGGAGTGTCACGTTAGTGTGTCATTTTAGTGTGTCAATTTAGTATAACGTGCGTTAGGGTGTTATGTGAGTGTGTCCCATTAGGGTGTCATGTCGGTGTATCGCATTACAATGTCTTCTCAATGTGTTTGTATTAGGATGTTGTACTAGGATTCAAAATGAGTGGTGTCGATAAGGGTTTCATGCTAATTTTTCAAATTATGGTGTTGAAATAGGTTTCATTATGTCAATTTAGGTGACATTGGGGTAATTTATGTCAAAATAGGGAAATTTGGGTGAATTATGTCTTATTAAGAGAAATTATGTCAATTTTGGGGAAATTAGGAGAAATTATGTCCTTATGTTAGGGTAAATTATGTCAAATAATGGGAAATGAGTCAAAATAGGGGGAAATTATGTCAAATTAGGATAAAATAGGGTGAATTGTGTGGAATTAGTTGAAATTGGGGGAAAGAGTTGTTAGAAGAAAAGAGAGCGAGAAGAGGGGGTGAATAAGTCTTACAAATTATTACTTTATTTAACTTTTCTTCCATACATCATATCAACCATCCATTCAACATACATAACCAATGTGAGCTTATTAGGTGTGTATCAATCATCCAAAAGTACATGAAACAAAAAAGAATACAAGTACACAACATATAATTTGGGAAAACCTCAAGGGGAAGAAAACCCACTAAACATCTACTTATATTACACAAAACAAAGGACTTACATGAATATTACATATCACACAAGATTTCTTTATTGAAGCACCCATGTCACAAGGAGCACCCACCCCTATTTAGTATAACACCCACTATACAAGGAGGCTAACACCCCCTAAAATGAATAAGCACCCACCTAGACACTAGATAAATAAGATCACTTAATTATTATTACTCCTACAACAAATTGTGATCACAAATTCAGTTCCATGCACATTAAACCATCTCAAACTTCTCTCTCCTTACTCAAATTTGCTCCATAATTTTTTGATTAGGTGTAATGAACTTGAACATCTCCTCCTCTTCTATTCTCAACTCTTCATACCTCTTTTGAACTCTTCATGCCTCTTCTAAACTCTTCCCTTGACCCCTTTATGCTCCTCTTCCACCTTTTCTCTCATCCCCATCATCTCAACTCACTCAAATGAACAAATACATGCACTTTATATACATGAATCATCATAACATCAACCATAGACTGGCCAAGAAAAATTAAGGTCGGTCATGATAACATAAAAATACATCTACAAAATCATATAAATTTAGTCCAAGATATCCAATAGGTCGGCATAGTTCACACCATCAAGAACTATCCCAAGGCTTATTAATTAGGCCTAAAACAAACTCTTCATCTCCAACAAATGGACTATGACCATCAAGGACACACTACAGACTCACCATGACTCCATCAGCTCCACATAGCTTAGATAAAACCTCTAATAACCTTCTACAAGATCAATATCATCTGTAACAGCTACCTCCTCCATGAAACACACCACTTTGCAAGAACTTACATTAAATTTCAATCACCTAAAAACTAGTTCACACGAGTGAAAAACTCCACATGGAAACCCCACCTATCAATATGAATTTTCCACATGAATTGATGCATCATGACTCTAACTCACTCTCTAGTTCCATGAGACACCACCAAACAGGGCACAACACTCCAAGGCATCCATATCTCCTACTTCGCTTAAGCATGTTGATCATACCCAGAAATAGGTCACTAAGAACAAACAACTTGGTACATCAAATCACATCACCTAGGAAAAAACAACAAATCAATGGAAATATCATTATGTATACTATCTAAAACAACTCACTTCACTCTCCAAAATAGGACTTAAGGTTCCAAACAAATCAATCTCCAGAACTGCTCAAACTTGCTCTAAGGACTCAAGAACTTGTCTTGAGGAAACTGATCTCAAACACCTCCAAAAAATTCCATTCTCTTCCATGACATGTATCACATCAAGGGAAACCAAATAAACCTCTCCAAGCATTCACAAGCATAGGTCACATGGAGAAAATTTCACTTACACACATATTCCAAACCACCTTCTTAACAAGCCTAATAGGGATGATTAGGCCATTAGGACTTAGGCAAGAAAACAAATATATAAATCAAACCATGGCTTAAAACACATCATGAAGTATTTTTACAAGCTATTCAAACTCAAATATCTTTTCTCCAACATGAAAAACAACTCATCTCAACTTAAACCTCCATGACTAGGTTTTAGCCCTTAAGGCCAAAAGCAATAGGGTGACTTGGAGGACATGTATCTTGAATATTATTCACACAACATATCTTAAAAATTTAATGGTAATCTAGCACACCTATGAAGATTCTTGAAATAATTCACTTCTTTCCATGAAACTTCCATCTCATCTCTGAAATAGTAAACCTCCACAAAACTAGAGTTTTTTCCCATCTTGCTAAAACACCTTGAACATGAAACCACCACCATCATGATCCTTAAAGAGTCCTCTACATTCTTGATTCATCACATTTTAATTTCCACTTAATTTGGATACCATACACTTTATATTTCCTCCATCTCTTTAGAACTAGGGTTTTAGCAAGGGTTTTGACCTGTCTAACTTCTTAATGATTGTTCATAAATATATGACATCCAAATGAATTATTTATTCTTGAAAAATATTCTTGGTTCCATAAAAATACATCCTTGAAATTATTATAATCCCATCCAAATCCCACACTTGTGGGTGAGAAAATGAACTTCACCATCGAGCTCGATTTTTCACTCTTAAGAGCTTAGTTTGACCAAAATCAGTTTTCATGCTTTTTCTTGATCCTCTTAACCTGAAATTTGACCCAGAGCATCATAGAAACCTCCTCCATGATTTATAACATTCATCCATGCTCAAATACATCTGAAAATATCTAACCATCATGACTTTCATGTGTCTATATGCCTTGTTCTCAATGTCTTGCTTCTCAAGGACCTTAAATATGTAATTACCAACTGAGATATGACTTGATACTCCTCATAAACATGATATTACATGTCATAACACCTTTTCCATTCTCATATAATATTTCATTACTCCATACTTTATGCCATCAACTCATCCTTCTTGACCTAGGTCTAGGCTAGGCCTAAAATGACCTGACTCAACACATAATTCACATGAGCGACCATGATGAACTCTTATAGAATCGTTAACACTTATTACACATCATAATAAACACGTTAGACACCATAAAGACCATTTGGAAAACTCATACCAAACCACCACAACATCTTGCTTTTTGACCATGCACTAAGACACCATGACATGAGTACAATATTGGACACTACTAATCAACCTTCAACTTAACTCATGGATGAGATCTCATGGACACACCTAAACCAACTTTACACCCTTATACATTAATGTGCCACTTTACACCAATGACAACACTAGACACAATTCTCAACCAAACTATGTTATATTAGGGTTCATGTCATGTTATATTAGGGTGTCATGTCATTATTTCATATTAGGGTGTCATGTCATTATTTCATATTAGGGTGTCAAAGTAGGGTGTCATGCTAAATTACCAAATTATGGTGTCAAATTAGGTTTCATTAGGCCATATTAAGTGACATTGTATGGTAACTTATGTTAATCTATTGGAAAATTGGATAAATTATGTCCAATTGAGGTAAAATAGCTCAATTTAATGGAAATTATGTCATTAAATTAGTTTGTCATGTTATGGTATAGCATTATAGTGTTATATTAGGGTGTCACATTATGGTCATGTTAGATTTTAATGATATGGTCTTACATTATGGTCATGTTAGTGTGTCACATTATGGTGTCACATTACGGTGTCACATTAGGGTGTCAAATTAGGTAAAGTATGTCAAATTAGGGAAAGGGTGTATTTTTAAGGTGTCACATAATTAAGGTGTAAATGTTGTGTGTGTTTATATTTAGGATGTCACATTACATTTTTCATTAGGGTTTTGCATTGCAGTGTCACATCAAAATTAGGGTGTATCCATTAGACATTCATAAACACAAATATTACAATGCACACCAAAATTAGGGTGTAACCATTACATGTTCATAAATACCAAAATTTCAATACACATCAAAGTTAGAGTGTATCCATTACACATTCATAAACACTAAAATTACAATACATAGAAAAATTAGGGCATATGCATTACACATTTATAAACACCAAAATTACAATACATGCCAAAATTAAGCATTCCAAAAATTATGATTCTTCATTCTGATCATTTTGGATGTCATCTAATGTATCATATGACACACTTACAATATTTTTAATTAATCTTTGAGTACCCCTAAGTTTTATTTGTGTCAATTCACCCATTTCTTGGTCATTTCTTTTATTTTTAAGAGAACTTGTGCTTCAAATTCTTCATTTTCATCTTCTAGAACATCCTCGTATTCTACCTCAACATCATCACCTTCTTGATGCTCTTCTAATTTTGTAACATCTTCTTTTTCAAATTAAACATATTCAATATTCTATTTTGGGTGTGTATGTCATGGAAAAGGGAGTGAGAGCAAGAGCGGGAGTGGAAAAGGAAAATGATGGGGGTTTTAAAAAATCACATGGGTAGGAAATAATTCACATTACAGGATATGCTTGAGATGGGCGTCGAGAGACTTGGGACCCCTCATATTTGGATGGGAAAATGTATTTCAAAAAATCTGTAGCGTCTTGGGTAGATAGATTAGTTGTTCGAAAAGTAGATAATGTGGATTTTTACAAAGGACCTCAAGCCCGAATCTAAGAATGGTATTTTAAATATCTCTATTCCTGATTGTTTAGCAAGAGCGAGATAATATTGGATGTAAAATTATCTTATTGGTAAATTCTTTAGATCTAGACCTAATGTTGAATGGTTTTGAGAATGGGATCGTAGAAACTAGAATCGAAAGGATCTTTGGATAGTGCTTCTTATGTTAATGGTTTTTTATCATAAATATTTATAATAAGGAATAATGTAAAAGAATATTTTTGGGAGGTCCCTGTTTTATGGGTAAGTCAAGTCTTTTTGTTAATAAATGGCATCCTAGATTTGACCCATTTAAGGAAAACCCATAGGAACTACATGTATGGGTCATACTCTCTAGTCTTTTGATGGAGTTCGGGAGGAATAAATCTTATCGGGATTACTTGGGAAATCATGTTTCGATAGTTTATAATCTTATAACTAAGGATTTAGAAAGAGATTGATCTATGCTCGATTTTTATTAACATCCCTATTAGTAGTTTATTACCTAAGTAACTTAGGATACATTATAAATATGGAAAGCTGGAATCAAAAAATTGAATACGATTCATCTCCACTTTTTTTCCCCAAAATTTCGCAGAGTTGGATATAATTCAAGACAATGTAAGGAAAAGAAAGGAAACAAGTCAAAGAAAGGAGATGGTACTCATATAAATGGAATTCCTTCTAAGCTTTCCAAGGAGTTGGTAGAAGGGAATTACTCTCCTCTAAAATACCCTATTAATGAGAAATTTAAGGGGAACCCCTCAAGAGGAGGGTCCAACAAAGAATGATGATGATTTAGATGATTTTATAGAAATCATTGGGAAAAAAATCTAAAGAGTCTAATTCAAAAAAAGTAGAAATAAAATTGGTCTTCTTTGATAATCATTATAGGAAACATAGATCCCTCAATGTAGTTATGGATCAAGAAGAAGAGTTGGTAAAATCTAGGAAGAAGAATTTGGCCTTTTGAAGTTACTCCTTAAAAATTATTCAAATAATCGGGGTAATCCTCTCAAAATGAAGGTAAGAATGAATATTTTTTCCTTATTCTTTAAAATTGGAAATGGAAAAGGAAAAAAGAAGTGAGTGTAAGAAAATTAAAACCGAAGTGTCGTGATAAAATTAGATCAATTAAAAGTATATTTGGGTAAACAAAAAATGCAAAAAGGAAAAATCTTTAATAAATAGAAGAGGGAAAGAGTAGGATGTTGGGAGATTGAAGCAGGTAAGCAACATTATTTATATTCAAATTTGTCTCCCATGCCTTTTTAAGGTAAAAAATGAAGATCATTTCTTGGAATGTAAGGGGTTTGAATAACCCAAATAAACAAAGAATTTTGAGTAGTTTTAGGAAAATTCATAAACCATACAATTTGATGATCCAATAAACTAAGATGAGTAGAGAGATTTTGAGTGAAGTTAAGAATAAGATTTGGTATAAATTAGTGATCAAGGAAGTAAGTTCTAATGGATATTTAGGGGGTTTGGTCACTCTTTGGAATCTGGACCTTCTTGAAGGTTTTGTGCTTACTTCCTCTTCTACTCATTTGGAAATTTGTTTTAAAGACAAGGATAAGGATCATACTTGGATTGTTTCCAATATCTATGCTTCTAATTCCCTGGTTAGGAGGATGGAGATTTGGGCTGAGCTTATTACTTTTAGAAGTAATTAAAGAGATGGAATGGTTAATTGGAGGGGATTTCAATACTCCTTTAATTCTTGTTGATAAAAAAATGTGGTTTGCATAGGTATAGTGAGAGTATGGATGATTTTGTTGAGTTTTTGTCTTAGGGTGGGATGGTACATATTGAGCTTATAGGTTCTAAGTTTATGTGGTCAAACCAAAGAGTTGGGGATGATTTAATTAAAAATTAATCTAGACATAATATTGATCAACACCGAGTGGATGTCATACTTTGATGGGTCTTTATATTTTCCTAGAATTGGATCAAACCATATTCCTAATTTTTTGAACTATGGTAGTTCTAATGATGTAAAAGGTGGGCCTTTTAAATTTATGAAAATGTGGATCCTTCATCCGTATATCTTTAACTTAATAAAAGTGTGGTGGAAAGTTTATGTTAGAAGTAATTGCATGTATAGGCTCTTAGGAAAACTGAAAAATGTTAAATATAAAATTAAAATATGGAATAAAGAGACTTTTGGCAATATTTTTCCCAAGAAAATCCATATTTTTGAAGAACTAAAATTTTTTTGAAGAATAAATGGAATTGGAAGGATCATATCAAGGGATAAGGATAACGAGAAGGAAATTCTTTATAAATTTCATTCTCTAGAAGCTATGGAGGAATCCTATTGGAAAAAAATTCTAGAGTTCATTGGCTTAAAGAGGGAGATAGAAATACTGAGTTATTCCACTTAACTACTACAATGCATAAAAACAGTAATAAAATCTTGGAAATTGTGTCTAGGAATGGTTCTAGAATTCATGAGAAAGGAAAGATAGTGGATGAATTCATTGATTTTTCTCAAAACTATTATCAAAGTCCCAAGTTTTGGATCTAAACAAGGAAAATAGTATTACAAATTTGTTTCAGCCAATCATATTTATTACTAAGAATCATGATCTTGTTAAGGTTCCTTCATCTAAGGAAATTAAATCAGCGGTTTTGATTTAGAAGGTGGATTGGATGGTTTCCCGACATTTTTCTTTCAAACCTTTTGGGATATTATCCATAAGGATGTTGAAGATGATTTAAAGCATTTTTTATTCATGGAAAACTTCTTAAAAGAGGTCAATAATACTTTTATATCCCTTATTCCAAAAAAATAGGAGTGGAGAACCTTAATGATTTTAGACCTATCATATTATGTAATACTATTTATAAATCATTACTGAAAAGTCTCTCCTTGAGTATTAAAGGTCTTCTTAAAAACTTAATTTCTCCTAATCAAGGGGTATTTGTGGAAGGAAGACATATATTGGATAGTATTATAACTATTCATGAAACTATTTGTTCATTGGATAAGTCAAAAAGAGAAGCCATGTTAGTGAATATTTTAGTGCCCCCCTTTATCAGTGCTCTCATTTTGGTTACGTGTGACTCATAGTATCTATAATATCATGATGACATGGACATTATACATGACATTGTTGTTTGATAGGGATATTAATACTTTAGTTCACTTTGTTTTGAAATGGCATTAATCATGATATTGTATTATTAGTATTACGATGTTGACTACATTCATAGGTTAAATATGAGGCACACGATGTCACTATTCATTATCAGATATTACGGGGTGACGATGATATCATGAGTTATTATAGAAATTTTTTTATTGATATGGGATCCATATTTTATGTATGATTGTGATTATATCATTTCATTCAATGGATGATTTGTGTTTTTGATATCTTGGTAGCTTAACATGGATTATATGGTTGTTGATTTGATGCATATGATTGTATAATATTTTTGATATCATATTGGGAAAGATATGAGGTTTGTATTTATTTGTGCAGGTGATAGGAAATAAATCATGAGGAAAATGTGGGACTTAAGGAACACATGTCGTTTAGCACAAAAGGCCTAAAAACCAAACCTCTTCTTCTTATTATCGATTACGACACCCCCTTTCTCTTATTGTGGTTTGTCATGTTGGTTGCATGGTGATGATATTACATGTTGCTTATCTACTAACTAATTTTTTATGCTTCCTTGGTTTATTGCTAACTAGTGTTAAATGTTACCCTTTCCATGTGGTTCTAGCATATTATTTTGTTTTGGAATGATGTGTTGAGGTTAGGTGGATTAGACCACCTAATCATGGATTATGTGATCCTAATCACCCCTCCTAAATGTCACATTTTCCCAAACTCGGATTTGGGAAAAATGTGTCATTTAGGAAGAGTAAATGACAAGAAAGTGACCTCATTTGCATGGAAAAGATGCCCTAACCCCCATCCCTATGGGTGGGTGGGATATTTTCAATGTAAATGAGGCCCATGACTCATTTCCTCCCCACACACTTCATAATTTATGGCCATTTTGATTTTTGGGTTTGCATGGGATTTGGGAAATTCCCTCATCATTTCTTAGGCTATTTTAAAATTTTCCTTTATTACCTTTGGGTGTAATTTTGTGGATTCTCCATTGGTTGGGGTTTTGGTGGAAGGTGACATTTGTCACCTTCCCATTGCTTGTCTTGGTTTGCTACTTCTCTTTTTAAACCCTCACTTCCATGGAGATGGGGTTCTTTTACTTTGGGAATTTTGAAAAAAACTTGGAAGCTTGGGGAGTTTTGAGCTATTTGGGAAGGCATCTTTGGAATCTTGGCTTGTGGAACACAAGGTAGGGCCTTGTACTCTTATATTTTTACTAAATTTTTCCATTCATCTTTGTGTGTGATCAATTGTGAAAATGTACATTATGTATTGTTATTTTTCTCCACCCACCCTTGAGGGGTGTGGGTTTTGGGAGCTTGTATGGGAAGAGGGAGGAATTTTCCTCCACATTGTTTTCGAACCCTCCTACATTTGGTTTGTAGGTAAGGATAGATTTACATTTGGGTTGAAATTCATCCCTACCCTCAAGAAGGAAACACTTATGTTTGAAAATCCTTCTTGGAGGAGTTTAGAGGGATAATGGGATTTTGGAGTGATAAGGAGATGGTGAAAATATGGATAGATAAGGGATATTTCTTATGGGTATTTTTGCATGGATAATTATAACATAAAATTGGTATTCCCATCCCTCTTCCCAAAACAAGAATCTTGGAGCTTCTTAGCATGTTTACTTGGTTGTTTTCGATTTTTGAATGGCTTTTAAAATGTGGTTCAAATTTTGTGTGCTTTCAAACTATCATATGTGATAAGTGGGTGAGTTACCTCTTTCCCATGGGCTTTGGGGGGAGGATAGCATGCCACCTTGAACTCCTTGGTGGCATGTAATGATGCCAATTGGTTGGGTGGTCGGCCAGGAACCTTTTTTGTGATTTGGAGATATCTTGCATGTTGGTTTTGGGAGCTAGGTGGAGTTGATTTTAAGTTGTAGAGTTGCAGATATGAAGTACATTTTTGTTATGTTTTGAGCCAAAATTTTAGGAAATTGTGTCTCTCTCTTAGAGGGCTTTTTTACTTGCATTTTATTGTATATATTCAGTATGAAATGGTCAAATTAATTCTATTATAAATGATTAAGTTGTGTACTTTTGAATAGTTGAAAATATGATTGAAACTATTGTTGTAATTGTACAATTTAATCAATTTTCTAGTTATAAAATACTTATTTCTATTTTCTAGATTGTGTATTCTTCCTTTGGAATGAATAATTTAACTTAGAAAAGAAATAATTGTTTAAATGCATGGAAGGGATATTAAATGTTGCAATTATATTGTTATTTCCTTCATGTGTGTGTGTGTGTGTGTGTGTGTGTGTGTGTGTGTGTGTGTGTGTGTGTGTGTGTGTGTGTGTGTGTGTGTGTGTGTGTGTGTGTATATATATGTGTGTATGTTAGAATGTTTAATAAATCTTCCAAGTTTAAGAAAATTTCCTCTTGCTCTGAATTTTAATTCCTACACTTATATTGCAAATCTGATTTTAAAATCAACAAGATATCATTGTTTATAAATCTGGAAATAATCCCTCTTGGTGTATCTTTATCTGATACAATTTTATTTCAAATAAATCATCTCTTCTGTTCATATTTCAACTTTCTTTAGATATCATTGACTATGTCATTCAAATAAATGATTTTGGAGATGTATGTATAAATAAACACACACACACACACACACACACGATTTAGTATAATGATTTAGTATAATGCCTATGCAAAGATAGACAAAATTTTAGGAGGAAATTTGGTATTCCATAATGAATTCAAAATTTACTATCGTTGAAATGAACACAAAAATATATACATATATTTACTATCTCAAGAATACATCCCCAAAAGGAAAAAATTAAATTACTATATGTGTAATGAACCCGAGAAATTTATTTATTCTATGTTGAATCAAATATTGACATTACCTCTACGATGTGTGTGTGTGTGTGTGTGTATATATATATATATATATATATTAAAAAGGGGGTTTATTATATAAATATATATATATACATACATATTTTTATTAAAAAAATGGGGGTTTAAGATTGAAATGAATTTTACTTAGCAGTAGTTTTATTGGAGTTGTGGTTTTTAAAATTATAAAAAAGAAATATATTATGTGGGGTGGAATGACTACCCCACCTGCCCTCACACTATCAAACCCTCCCCATTTGCATGTTACTCGACCCTTGTCCACCCCATACAAAGGCCTTTCGGCCATTTTCTTACACAGTCACCCACCCTGTGTCGGCTCTCCCTTTCCATGTGGCAGTGCAAAATCCAGTGTCCACGTGTGTGTGTGTGTGTGTGTGCGTGCGTGTGTTTATATATATTTTTATCATGAGAAATGTTTTCATATACATCCGAGAAAAATGTATCTTATGATCCTTGTAATATAAAAAAAACTTATCAAAAAAATTATGGGTATGGGCTTTTAAAGATAAAAAACAAAACCCCTTATACCATTGCAAATTTCGGTGATCTCGCAATGGAGGAATGAATGATAAAAAAATCTTGTAACCCTTCTTTCTTGTGTGAGATCTTCATTCCTGCAAAAAAAAAAAGACAAAAGAATGTAGAAACCTGAATGGCGAAGGAGAGGAAATAAAATAAAACTTAGGTTTTACCAATATATCCTCAATTTTAATTTTAGGGAAAACTTAATCCTATGGATGGAGATTTAACTGGTCTAATGGTTGTGATTAAGTGTGCACAACTTAAGTGATATGGGTGTTTTATTTTATTATGATGTTTTAATATGGTTTTATTAATTATGACTTAAGATTATTTTTGAGTGAGTTTAATTGGAGGGGTAAATTAAATTTAAATAGCCTAAATTTATATAATTAACCTAGCTTATGTTTGTAGAATTCCCTTAGTGGGATAATTAAATAAATTTAATCTTCGTTTTAATTTTCATATTAATATTCAAAGGCATGGGCCCATTTTGGAGGTAAAATGGAACCCATGACCATACTAATTATTTTGGTTTTCTGCAAACCAGTTTAAAATAATAATAGTGTATTAATTGTTCTCGAAACTATTATTAACTTACCGTAAATGAATTTTAAACTCATAATCCTTTTTCCATGCAACAAGTTATATCACTAGGTGGAGTCCTTCTAATTTACCACCATCACGATAGGTTTATCATTGATGTTTATTAAAATAATTGTACATTATTTAACTCACAGAAGCGATGTTATGTTGACTCTTTGTTCCCAAGTGTAAAAATAAAATTGTGTACAACGCAAAAAAATGATTTAATTCACCTTATCATTCACGATTGTGGGTTCGTTGCTTTGTCGTATGTTGCAAATTAGTTTCATTACTTTCATTATAGGTGATCGTAATGGATGAAGAACTAAACAACCTTTAAAAAAATTATTACTACTTTATTTATGTTTATCTTATTTTTGGGGATGGTATGTTGTCTTTTTACCATTTTGAAACTCGCACTAAAGCGGAGCGCAACAAAAATAGACATGAATAAATCATATGATCGTGTTTCTTGGGGATTTCTTCATATCATTATGGTTTGTTTGGGATTTCTTCCTATCATTGTGGTTCGTTTGGGATTTCTTCATATCATTATGGTTAGTTTGGAATGTATCTCAACTCCAAAATACTCTATTCTAATCAATGGAAAAAGTGAAGTATTTTTCTCTGTGGGAAGATGCCTTCGCCAAGGAGATCATATTTCTCATTTTCTTTATATTATTATGGTTGAGACTCTTAGTAGAATTTGTTCTGCCAGAATGAGGACTAGAAGTCTAAAAGGTTTGGTTATATGAAATGTGTTAGAACCTATCTCTTTACAATAATTTTTTGATGATACATTTCTCTTGGGTAGAGGTTTTTTTCTGAAGCTCATGTTTTTAAAGAAACTCTTCAGGATTATCTTGAGGTGATAGGGAACCTTATAAATATGAATAAAAGTTCTATTTTTTCCTAAATTTTGAAGGGGAGTTTAGAGGAGAATCTCTCATATCAAGGAACTCCCTATTAAAGTATTTCCTAATGTTTATTTAGGCATGCCTCTTTTTAAAGGGAGAATGGAGATTGAAAGTTTGAATCCTCTTATTAATAGATTTCAGAAAAAAAAATTGGTAGCTTGGAAAGGGGCTCTTTTCACTCAAGCGGGAAAAGTTCAACTCCTTCAAAGTTCTTTACAAATATTAATTTTTATCTTATGTCACTTTTTAAGATGCCTGGAAAACTTAGTAATAATATAGTTCAGATCCCGATTTAACAAATATTAACTTTTTGTAAAACCCTAGATAGGTTATTTCAGAGTCTCGTGCAATAATATAACAATAAAGCATAGAATGTGACACAAGTAATAAACAAGATAATTTAAAACCCTAAGCACAAGAGAGAGGAGAAAAGATTTAGTTGATTTTTAATAATTTGGAGGTGTGGGAAGCTATAAAACTGTTGGAACTGAAGTACAGATTGTCTCAAATGAACCTTAAATGGGTGTCAGGGTCTATGTAAAACCTCATAAATTGGTTTTCACAAGGATGCTAGATGTTTTCCAACCTTTTCATTTGATCACCTTTGTGTCACACTAAGTTCATAGATGTCACATGTAACCTATAATCAAATATATCCTACAAACTCCAAAACACATCAAATCCTAAAAAATAAAAAAATGTAAATGGGAAGTCGATTAACCCCAAAGGTCACCCGACTGAGTGAACTTATGATTCAGGTGCTACACTACATTCTAGACTCCATGTAGTTCTATGTGTATGTGCACATAGAAATTGTCCCCTAGGAAGCTCTTGTGTATAATGCACTTGATAGTGAGCAATACCTAAATGTACCAATGTAAGTAGATAAATGGATGGAACAAAATAAATTTCCCCTCTTATGCATATATACACAATTATCAGTCCCTTGTCCCTTGAATGAAGCTAGATGGATGCTTTGATGCTCTTAGAATTCCTTTGGATGCAACCTTAGGTGATGGTAATGGATTCTTAGAGATTGGTCCTTTAATTTGATCACATAACATTGTATTTATATGATTCCCTTTTTTGAATTTCATAATTAACCATTAAAATTCCAAACTAAGAAAAAAAAATACCCATTGCTAGAAGAGGCCCAAAAGTGGCAAGTAAGATACAAAGAGGTCGATGGAGCCCAAAAGGGATAGGGGCACTTGGGTGTTGGCATCCTAGTTGGGAGCTAGTGTCTAGAATCATAAAATTTATAGTAACAAAAATCAGACTAGGAAATAGGATGTGTAAGGCCAAAGAGAGAATAAGAAAGAAAAAAAAAGGCCAAAGATAGTGGTCAATTAATTACTTTATTGATTAGGAATCATATGAATGAAAGTATGTGATTAGGACCTAGAAATGTACCCAAGTGCGTGATTTTGTGTCTACATTTTCCCCACTTTATGTTGTTGAGAAAAATCTCGATAACATAAATTAGATAAGAGATGTGTACCTGATAACCATGTATATTGATGGTGAAAGCGTTCCGACGAGAAAGAAAAAGAGTGGAGTGAATAACATGAAGTGTGGAAGCTAGAGGAAGGGGGAAGTGGAAGTGACCCTAGGGGTGAAGCGTATGTAATGCATCATGTTGTACTTATTGTCTTTTTCGTGCTTGATGTTGGTGTAAGGATGCTTCTTGTTGTGTATTAAGGATAAACCTACAAAAGAAGTAGTCAAATATGTGTATAGAAAAATTTCAATCCAAATGTGTAAGAAGTATGCAAAAGTGTGTAAAAATGTGAAAAAGTACAAAAAGGAACATGTGCACCTGATTTGTGAAGAGTGAAAAAGATAGAAAAATGTATTGAAATGATGATGAAGAGTTTTTTTGGGTGATCTCACACCAAGTACAATTTTTTGGGGTGATCTCACTGCCACTACAAAATAAGTGTAAGGAGAAAGGTCTAGTGTTATTCTCCATCCTTTGACTACTTCCTGAAATTTATACACCATTGCATATGGTGTGATCATGTCTTACTCAAGTTTAATCTAGTTCGAACCAAAGAAAATAGAAAAATGGAAATAGAATGCATTCTACTTGTTGGAGGATTGTGCATGTATTATAAAATTGCTCTAGAAACTACTGAAAACTATGTTGATAAGAGAAAAATTGTGTATTTTCCCTTGGTCATAGGCACCCAGGAAAGGTTAGAAGTGCCTAGGCACCATGTATGAATATGGGTGCTAGTGTCTATGTTGAACCAAAGACCCAAGTTAGAATTTGGGTCATACTTTGACTATGTCTAAGATTTGTTTATGTGTTGAAATGTGTTCTATTGAAACTCTATGATGATGTATAGGGTGAATGATTCACCTAATGGATGCCCCTCGTGTTTGGGGTGCATGTGACGTTGATAGGAGAATGTGTCCCAAAAGAGGACCCAACGTTGAACTAATTTGATATTATGACACTAAAATGATACTAGTATATAGGAGGGAATGTGTTTGGTAGAAACCAAGGAACATGAAAACAATGGCTAGGATATGTGTTAGTGTAAACAAGATAAGCATGCATATATAAGACAAAGTGTAATCTAACAAGCAAGAAGACAATGTATATCACGAAAAGTGAGCTGCAAACATGGGACATTGCTCACAATGTTGTAAGATAATCAAGGCTGAAGTAGCCAAAAAGCATACAAGCAATGAACATACAAAACATAGGAAAAGCCCACAAATAATGGCATACAATAGAAAAAATGACAAGAAATGTCAAACAGAGTATCAGACAACCATGGTGACAAATAGTTCCTGCAAAGAAAATTTTGCAAATGAAGCACCCATTAATATGTAAGAAAGATATGAAGTAGGTAAAAGCATGTACATATCCATACAAATTAGTGTGTTAGGAGTAGTAGAAAGTAGGAAATAATGGAACAATATCACCTGTGATGTGTATGAATGTAGATGCCCCCATGAGCCTCGGTGAGACAAGTAAGAGGTATAATGCCAAGCATCAATGTTGTGTGTAAAGATCTGTGAAAAGTATGCATTCACAACTCAAGAACAAGTGAACATGCATGTGTATATAGAAAATATAATGACATATTAAATATCTTACTAGCATAATAAGAAAAGTGTACATGTGAGTATAGGTAAGCAAGAATGATGTGCACCCAAGATATGTAATATATTGTTTATAAATGTGATGAAATGGTATGCAAGATGAATTTGATATGAGAAATGTTCCCCCAAGAAAATGTGTATGTATGAGATGAGGTTCATTTATAAAATACCCCTCGATGGTCAAGAATAAGCCATAGAACAAGAGTGCTTCATTGAGTAGTGGTGTGAATGATGTGTGCTCTACAAAGATTTGATCATGAAGTGTATATTGTAGAATATGATAATATGATGAGCGATAAGAAGATGCTAGAAAGATGTGAAGTGAAAGTGTGTGAGGTTCATGAATGTATTGAACCCTCAATAGTCAAGTGTGAACCTTAGCACAAGAGTGTGTCATAGGGTAATGATGATACAAGAGGTGTATCAAATTGTATACGAAAGACTTAGATGTGAAGTACTATATGTGATGAGAGATGCCTAAGAATACTAAAAGGGGGGAAGAGAATAATCGTGATGTCCCCCAAGTGTATGAGGATGAAGGAGATCACATAATATCTTCTAGGAGATCATCATTTTCATGGTGAAACCAAATGGAGAAGCATCAGAGACTTGGTAAGAAATAGTATCTAGTTGATCATGTAAAGAGCCATTATGGTGTAGATTATACATGCCCATTGTGTATTCTTCTTCAATGAAAGGAGGTAGTGGACAACCATGTGCATACCATCATGTAATATTTTTGAATAGATAAGAAAGGAATCATTGCAAATGAAAACATGTTCGAAAGGCATAGGAAATGAGATGTCAATATGATTAGGATCTAAGGTGCCCCTAATATAGTCAATCCAAGATTTCTCAAGTGCTAGTGGAGAAGTGTGAGAATTATATGCAAGAAAGACTGAAAGATGGAATACATGAAGACCATAGGTAATAGTAATGTGAACATATCCATGATAAAGATGAGGAGAATGAGGTGGAGGGATGAGATCATCCAATGTGAATCCTATCCAAGCCAAGCCATCATGTGTGCATATATAGTATCAGAGAAAGTAGGATCAAATGGAATATGGTGCCAATAAGATTTATTCATGAAAAGCATGCATGTGAAAGGAGGAAGCATCAATGATGATTTATCATGAGGAGATGAGGGAAGTGAAATGGCGTCCAATGTATGGATAGGCTCCCAATAAAGTACTATAGCATTATTAGAAGTAGGGGGAGGAAATGTTATGGATGGAACTATGTCCAATGTATAGATAGCTCCTTCGAGTGGAGGTAAGTTTTCTAGGGATTCCATGGGTTGTGGATCATTATAATTAATAGAAGTAGGAGTAGGTGGTGTAGTAGTCGAATCTAAGTTGTAATATTTGAATTGATCACAATTAGTGACAATTGTATATTTTATGCCCTCATGTAAGAATTTAACACATTGATGCATTGTAGAAGGCACTTCTGCATGACATACAACCATAGCCTACCAAGTAAGCAATTGTATGAATCGGGAAATCGAAAAAGAAAAATTTAGGAAGGGTTTTTTTCAAAGCATGATAGGTAATGTAATTCAACCTATGCATGGACGTATAGAAGCATCATATGCATGGAGAGAAATGGATGATGGACTAACATAAGCCACGTAAAGGTCGATATTTTCAATGAATGATAAAGAAAAAAGATTGAGCTCATATACATTGTCAACCATGGTTCGCTTAACACCCACATTATTGATGTGAATCATGATGTATAAAAGACGATCATTGTGATCATCAGAAAGATCATCAGCGATGCGATACAGAAAATCAATTTGTTGAGAAAATACATCTACGAATGTGTTATATACTATATTTGGATGAATGGTAGAAGGAAAACGAGTATTAGCCAAAAGAGTAATGACTTTAACTTGACAATCAAGATTGGCTAGTAAGAAATCATGAAGATAAATATCCATGATGAGAGGAGCTTAGAAAAATGCAAGAAATGATAGAATGAATCCCCAAAGGTGTTCAAAGAGGTCGGGTTCACCAAATGATTTTTATAAAATAGAATTTTTGTAAAACCCTAGATAGGATATTTCATAGCCACATTAAATAATATAACAATGAAGTACATAATGTGACACAAGCAATAAGCAAGATAATTTAGAACCCTAAGTGCAAGAGAGAGGAGAAAAGACTTAGTTGATTCACAATAAATCTAGAGGTGTGTGAATCGGAAAACCGATGGAACCGAAATGCAACTATCACAAAAAAACCTAAAAGTTACAAAAGAGATTGAGCACAGGTCAGACCAAGGTGCCTGGACTGTCTTGAAGGGCCTATGCACTAGATACCTTAACTAGGCATTAGGTTTTACACAAAACCTCATAAATTGGTTTTCGCATGGTCTCTAGATGTTCTCCAACCTTCACCTTTGATCACCATTTTTTTGCACTAAGTTCACATATGTTTCATGTAACCTGTAATGAAAGAAATATCCTGCAAAACCCCAAAACACATCAAATCCTAAAAAAAGATACAAATAGGGATTTGGGTGACCTCGCTAGTCACCCAACCGAGTGAATTTATGATTCAAGTGTTGTACTACATTTCATACTCCATATATTTCTATGTGTGTGTGTGTGTGTGAAAATCATTTCCTAGGAAGATCTTGTCCACAATGCACTTGATAGAGAGTGATAGCTAGATGTACCAATGTAAGTAGATGTGTGGATGGAACAAAAGAAACTTCCCCCTATGCGTGTATGCAAAATAAGTAGTCCCTTGTCCCTTGAATGAAGCTAGATGGATGCTTTGATGCTCTTAGAATGCCTTTAGATGCAACCTTAGGTGATGGTAATAGATGCTTAGAGCTTGGTCCTTTAATTTGATCACATAGCATTGTATTTATATGATTTCCTTGTTTGAATTTCGTAATTAACCACTAAAATTCCAACCACTAAGAAAATAATATTCTTAATGACTAGAAGAGGCCCAAAAGTGGTGAGTAAGATATAAAGAGGTCAAGGGTTCCTAGAGGAGATGGGGTCGTCTGCAGGGCGCGTGCTAGTGTCCAGGACTCGAGAAAAGGTGGAGTAATGATAGTAATACTAGGAAATAGGGTGTGTAAGGCCAAAGAGAGAATAAGAAAGAAATCAAAAGGCAAAAACAGTGGTCAATTAGTACTTTTCTCACTTAGGAATCATATGAATGCAAGTATGTTATAAGGACCTATAAATATACCCAAGTGTGTGATTTTGTGTCTGCATATCCAAACAAGTTTTCTTTGGTCTCGTATAGAAAGTAAAGATAGAATTATGTTAGTGGCTTGGGATAAAGCAACCTAACCAAAAGGTCATGGAGTTTTAGGTCTAAAGGATATTAAAGGAATTAATCTTGCTTTAATGGCCAAATAGGGTTGGAGATTGATGAAGGAGGAAGGATTGTAGCCAAGGCTTTTGAAAGCTAAATATCTCAACAATCATAGAAGTCAAGATTTTTTCTAAATTCATAGCTTCTTCTAGTTGGGTAAACTTTTAATAATTGTCTCCTTAAATGTAAATCTCTCCTCAAAAATGGTTCTAAGTGGGAGGTTGGTGATGGATCTAAAATTCACTTCTAGGATGATTGGTGGTTAAAGGAAGGTCCCTTAATTAGTCATCATCCTTGGTCTCTTTTAGCTCCCTTTTATAAGGATTATGTTGGTATCTTTCTTAAATATTATTGGATTAGGGAGGAAATTGGTTGGTCTTGGTAGAAAATTAGAAATTTAGTGCTTTTATAAAAGTGTTAATGGAGAGGAATCCATTAGAGCTATTAACATTGATTTGGGTGGTTGTCACATCCCTTCTTGTCCTAAATCAAATTATATTTTTGGTAATTTTTAAATGATGGTAATTACTCTGTCAAATCGGGATGTGTTGTGGATTTCTAATTACCTCCTCAAAAATTTTTTTGGAAGGAAGTGTGGGATGATATTCTGATTCCTAAAATAAATTTGTTTCTTTGGTTGGTCATTAAAAACAAAGTTCTTGCTATTGATAATTTTCAGCAGTGGGGAATGACTATTCCAAATAGGTGTGTTTTATGTGAGAGGAATAATGAATATGTTTCTTATCTTTTTAAAGATTGTTCCTTTACTCATTATGTGTTAAATTGGGTTCTTGATTCTTTTAATTTTTCCTAGACTTTTTTGGAATATTTTGCTGAATTTTTCAATCAATGGAAGTCGCCCTTCTCTTCTTGTTGTTTATGTAAAGCTTGGAAGATAGTTCTTCCTCATGTTTTTGAAGGAGTTTGGTAGAAGCGAAACATTAGAATTTTTAAAAGCAAGAATACTTTTGCAAAAAGGGTGGGAGGTAAAATGGTTTGGGTTATTGGAGAAAATCTATTGGTTGTTAAAATTAAAGAAAAGAGATATATTCCCTTCATGAGAGACATATTATTCAGTCTTTTGGATTTCTTAACAATTTGAGTCACCAACAAAATCTAAAGTTTTTTTAAGAAGTTATGTAAGTGGACTAAACCCAGTTTAAATTGATTCAATCTCAACTTAGATGGTGCTTCAAAAGGTAATCTTGGGTTAGCGGGAGCTAGAGGTATTATCATAAATAGTTTAGGTGATAGGGTTGCGGTTTATATAGGTCCCTTGGGTTCTCAATATTGTAATTTTTTGAAGATACCTCGGTCTTATGGAGTATTACGTTGTCATTTTCCTCACGATTCAAAAGTTACGTATTGAAGGGGACTCCCTTAATATAATTTAGGTGATAAAGAAAGAGACGGGTGTGAGTTATAACATTAAGAATATAATGGAATACATCCAAAGGTTATTACAAAGGTTTGAAGAAACTATTATTGGCCATATTTACCATGAAGGTAATAAATGTGATGATTTTTTAGCTAAATTTGGGGTTAAACACCATACTAAGTCATTATGGCATAGTAGGAATCCTTTACCCATGTCGGATAATAATATCATTAATGAACACAAATAGCCCTTTCATTTCGTATGAGAGGTGGATTTGGTGTACTCATTACCATGAATTCCTTTTTCTTAAGTGTGGGTGTTTTTGGTTATTAGTACTAAAGTGAAGGGTTCTTTGGTTTTAGTTTCTCCTTGGCTTTGTTTCATCTTTTTGAAGCCTATTGATCTTAGACCAAAGATGTGTGGCAGCCGTGTGGGTGTAGAGTCGGTTTCCTATATCGCCTTACAGATAGACAAAGTTATTTGTGACATTCTGAAAAAAGGGGGTCTCACCAGTTATATGTTTAAGCTTAAAGGAAGTAACCCTTCTCTCTCTTCCTGGTATAACGGAGAAAGTCTTTAACATGGGCTTTATTTCATGTTATAGAGGAGCTAAATGCCAAGGTTTCATGTTTGTCATCAGACGGCGTTAAAATTTTCAAAGACATGTCCAAGAGGAAGGAATAATTGGATACGTTTTTCCATGCTTATGAAAGGATTATTTTCATGGAAGACAAGGATAGCTCAACTAGCTCTTCCGAGGTAGATGGGCTGAGATTTGTTTTCATATTATGAAATATGTCACTTTGGATGGAAATTTTTGAAAACTTCATACTCATCACTTCTCTCTTCTCAATCACTTCAGACATAATAAATGTATGAGTATTCCTTTTTTCATGTTTTGTTCTCTAGGTAACTTTGTAAAGGAATTTTAGTACGAGAAGATTGTGGCCCCTCTCCATCCGGGGATCATCCTTTTGTAGATTAAAATGGGTTCTATTATAATTGTCTCTAGGGTTTTATTAAATGAAGGGGATTTTTGTTCTGGTGAGGATTTGAAGACCTACTTCCTTTTTCAAAGAGGATCAATATGTTAAAATAAAAGAGTAAAAGTGATAGAGACGTCAATTTGGATGTGTCTTCTAGTTTATATAGTATGACATGTGGGGTTATTTAGGGCCTAAATGCAGGGAGTCAAAGTCTAGATTTTGTGAAAATATTCTTCAAAAAATGGATTCATTGGAACATATGGTGGTTTTCCTAAAGGTGGAAAATCATAACTTGGTTTGTGTGGTTAAGAATTTAAAGGAATATGTTGTTATTCAAGGACAAAGATTGGATGTGCTTCAGGATAAGAGGGTAGAATATGAGGAAAAAGGTTAAAAATTGAAATTAGTTATTATCAGTTTTGATGATGAGGATGAGGACTACATTCAATAATAGTTCAGAAAGGAAGGGCCTAGTTCCAAAACTAGGATTAATTCAAAGGCCCTTTATCTACCTTTTGCAGAGTTTCTTTAGTGGTTGTTTTTCTATGGTATTCTTTATTTTTAGATTACATTTTTGATTCCTCTAATTTTTTTTGGATTTAAATTCTTTTTGACTCTTTATTGGTGGTCTTTTGTTTCATTGTGATCTTCAATGAGTATCTTTTTCATGGCACTTGGAGCCTTTCTAACAATTACTAATAAAAACACCTAAACATATTCATATTCTTTTGTGTTCTTCCTCGAACCTTCTTGGAAGATATCTCTTGACCTTGGCCCGAGGTGTATTATGAATTCCCATCAAAGAATCTTAGAATTAGGACTAATGAAAACCTATGCAAAATATTAAACTATGGGAAAGTGTTAATCATTGAATTAGTGTATATACAAATTATTTACAAACATAACACATTATACTTGATCACATTGTTATGGCAACATATAAGGCTCATTACACTCCACCAACTCCTTTGATAAGTCAACTACATAAAGACTACTGTGTATATTAGGCCTAATATATATTTTATCAATGGATGAGTACTTTTACATCAAATATATTATAATGTGAAAAATTTAATATTCCACGTTAATTTTTCTTGAATCTTTCCAATATAATTGAGTCACTCTTTGACTATTTTTTTCACTTACACTTGCTCGAATAGCTTGGTCAAATGGAATTGCCACGCCTCTTAACAACACTTCTTTTTCTTTTACATTGCTTTATCCTTTTGATACTCTTATCATTCACTTTTTCCAAAATGGCCACTTTACTTGTGAACATTGGACAACATGTGACCGAGCTATGTATTTTTGTCTTATCATTCGAGAATCCCTGATAACGCCACCCATTAGGGATAAGAGTGCCTAGATGTTAATGTCCCCTTTGGGAACTTCTATCTATTTCAAGATCCTTTCTCAAATTTAAATTTTCATATTACTTGTTATCTTTTATAAAACCTTTCTTATCACCTTGGTTAGCCTTTTTGGTTGTTAATGACGAAATTCAAAAAAAGGAATCATGTGTGTGTGTGTGTGTGTGTGTGTGTGTGTGTTATTAGTTAAATAAAGAGATTTAAACTATAATGCATGAAAAGTAAATAACACAAGTAAATAGGTATTTAATGTGGAAAATACAAAGGGTAAAAAACATGGTGAAAATGTAAGATTATATTAAAGTGAGAAACATTTACATTCAATAAATGCCCTCCATTCACCTCACTCCTTTCCACATATAAATCAATTCACCTACATGAATTTGATTAATATTACACGACCCTACGAGTCAATTTAAATGGTTAAAAGGGTGTGAATTTTCATGAAGCACCCTAACCATTAATTAATTGATTTATAAATATCAATTTAACCATAAACCTAAATTTTATATTAAATAAATTAAAATATAATATATTCTAATTTATTTAATTATAAATTATAGTTTATATAACTAGAACACTTTATATTAATGTTCTAACAGTCCCCCTTAATATTAAGTGGGGATCATATGCCAATGTTACTTATTTATACAACATGATTTACAATCCTTAAACCATGATGAGGGTTTAGGCTAGCATATCACATTTGAAGGATTTATACACCTTCATCATGTTAAACTTACCTTTTGGTACAAAAGGATTTGGAATCCATAAATCAAAAGTTATGATTTAGGCTAAGCATGATTTGTGATACTACATCTCACATAGTTTCTCATGGAAAATATATACAACATCTCTAGGAGTCTTTTATAAAGTAAGTACCTCCTTTATAACATGATGCAACATTACTAGACTACACAATAAACTTAGAGTTATAAGTTTACTAAGATCATAAAAATATCTTTTACAATGCTTTAAATTTGGAGTAAAAGTATAGAGGTGAAGGAGAAAACACATGGCTGACCATTAGGAGGTGGCATTGGCATGCAAACTCCCCCTCAATGGAAACTCTATGAAAGGCCAAGCATTGCATGAAACTTACTTGCAGACTTTACAACACACAATGGCTTCGTAAACATATATCTACAACTTGATCTTCATTCGAGAAATACTAGAGATCTATATCACCATAGAGCACCTTCTCTCGGATGAAATTTACATATATATCTCTATATGCTTTGTTCTCTGATGTTGAAATGGATTATTAGCAATAGAAATACAAACTCTGATTATCACATATAAGAGGAGTATTTCCTTTAACTTCCATGTGAATCTCTTCCAACAACCACTTTAGCCACATGGCTTCTTTTCGTTGCTTCCATCACACTTCTATATTTTACCTCAGTAAAAGAGATGGAGATTATCGGTTATTTTTTTTTTCTCCAAGTAATGGCACTTGTACTAAACTTGAACACATATCCAATTGTATATTTTCTATCTATCACATCACCAACATGGTCAAGAATCACAATATCCATATAAACATGCATTATCGAAGAAGTATAATGTAAACCAAAATTAATTTTCCTTTAATATATCTCAATATTATTTTGGATAACTTCCAATGATCATGATATGGTTCCTACATGAATTTGGATGCAATACCTACTGCATATGCAATGTCAAGTCTAGTAATAGTAAGATAAATCAAACTACCTACAAGTTGCATGTAAAGAGTAGGATTACTTTTTCACATGCAGTTTAGGATCAAGTTTACAACCAACTTCAATAGGAATAACAATTGGTTTATAATCTACCATATTAAACCTTTTAAGCAAGTTAGTAGCATATTGTGATTGAGATACAACAATAGAATTTTTATCTTGAAAAATTTCATGCCTAAGAAATGATGCAATAGTCCTAAATCAGTCATTTCAAAGTATTGTTTCAATTTAGCTTTAATTTTGAAAATTAAACTATTAGAATTTTAGTAATAAGAAAATCATCAACATATAATACAATAAGAATAATCTGATTATTTTCAATTTTAAAAAAAATCATTATTAAAAGAATAGTTAGTGAAACCAATATCTTTGAAAAAACTATTTATTTTTGCATACCAAGCTCTAGGAGCTTGTTTTAAACCATATAGAGATTTTTTAGTTTACACACATACAATTATTTTCTAGTTCCTCAAAACCTTTAGGTTGAGTCATGTAAATTTATTCTTTTAAATCACCATTTAGGAATGCATTCTTAACATCCATCTGGTGGATTTCCAACCATATTGAGTAGCTAAGGCAATAAGAATCCTAACTGTGCTCATTTTTGCAACAAGTGCAAAGGTTTCTACATAGTCGATACTAGGTTTTTGAGTAAACCTCGTGAGCTACCAACCTAGATTTGAACTTATCAATATTTTCATTGGCCTTATATTTGATTTTGTAAAGCCATCTAGAGCCAACAATACTACATTTTTCTAGAGGAGGGACAAGATCCCAAGTCTAATTTTTTATTAAGGAAAGAATATTTAACTTTCATAGCTTTTACCCATCTTTCATCATGAGATGCCTCTTCAAAAGATTGGGTTCGCAACTCATACATAGTCATTAAGGCATGATAGGTATGATGGCTTCTAGTCATTTTACTAAGGTTATTAGGATTAGAGTTTTGAAGAAGAGATTGAGCCCATTTAGGTCTTTTTTTTGTTATAGAAAATAGAAGAGACTCTTTTTCAACTATAGAATCATTATTACAATCTATTTGATCATCATCACATTCATCATTATCAAAATCATTATTTTCTAATTCATTAGGTTCATCATAAATAATAGAAAACAAAAGAAGATGAAGAAGAAAAAATGGTTTTTATAATATTTTAGCACATTTGTTCTCAATAACTTCATGTTTTTGGGATCATAGATCCTAAGACCTTTTTTTTACCTCCATAGCCTACAAAGATGCACGGATAGAGGTTTGATCTAACTTCTTTTTTTCTTTAGGAATGAAGATAGAGGTAGGGATTCCAAAGATTCTTAGATGAGATACACTAGGTTTATTATTAGTCCACTTTTCTAAGGAGTAGATTGAAAAAGGGATTTAGTAGGACTTTGTTTAGAATATGAAAATTATTCATTTGCTTCAACCCATAGAAACTTAGGAACTTGAGTTGAGTGTAACATGGTTCTAGCCATTTCAAGAATGGTGTGGTTTTTCCTTTCCATAATACCATTTATGTTGAGGAGAGTAGGGAGTAGTTAGTTCCCTTTGTATTCCACATTTGATACAAAATGAATCAAATGTTTTACTAATATATTCTCCTTCATTATCTATTCTAAGTATTTTGATTTTATGACTAGAACTATTCTCAACTAAAGCTTTAAATTCTTTAAATTTTGATAAAACATATGATTTATTTTTATAAAGAAGGACCAAATCATGCGAGAATAATCATCAATAAAAGTGACAACATACAAAGAACCATTTAGGGATGGAACTTATAATGGTCCTCTAACATCATTGTGGACAAGTTCTAGAGGTTCTGAGGAGTTAGCTTCATGATGACTATGAAAGGGGTTTGTTGATTGCTTACCATGTAAGCACCCTTCACATGTTTCATGAGCATGAGAGATAGGTGGTAAACCAATAACAAGGTTAAGCCGAGACATGTCATACATGCTCCTAAAATTAACATGACCTAATCTTTCATGCCACAACTAAACATCATTCCTATTTTGAGTAGAAAAACATGAAGCAGATGTAAAACCTTTAAAAACATATAAACCATTATTTTGTATGCCTTCAACAATAATAACATCTAACTCATTCTTAATAAACCATTTATCTTTTAATAAAATTACACTATAATTGTTTTGAGTTAGCTGTGAACAAAAGAAAAAAATTCATTTTCAATTTAGGAACACACAAAACATCATTTATAAAACCATTAAAAAAACTTTTCTTTTCTTTTGACTTTGAACATCGAGAATGGAATGATCACCTAGATAGATTTGATCATTACATTTTGATATCAGTTAGAATATCATATCTATAAGTCATGTGCCTAGATGCACCATTGTCTAATATCCATTTGTTTTCTTTGTTAGTGACTAATGCAACATACAAAAAAAATACATTAGGTTTTTTATTATTCTTTTGATTCTGATTTGGTTTGTTTCTTTTTTATTTTTGAAATTTGGTTTTTTTTTTTTTACCCTACAATCTTCCTTTTTGTGACCAAATTTCCCACAATTGTGACATTTCCCATCAAAATGACTCTTAAATTCCTTGATTTCTTTTCTTTACTAGGGGTTTTAAAGTTTGATTTTTTATTCTTGTTAAACCTAGAAAATTTATTCTTAGGTTTTTGTGTGAGAAGTTCTTGAGTGGCATTCTCCTTGAATCAAAGTTTAACATGACATGTTCTTCCTGAATTAGGAGAGCACTCAGAGTAGAAAGTTGGGAATATCTTGTTTAGTTTGATATTTTGAATTTAGAATGGAAATGAAGTTCCTAAATCTCTCATGGATGTTCATTTGAATAATAAAATATAACATTTATCATGAATCAAATTATATTACATCCATCTAATTGAGATTTAATGTTTTTAATTTTTTAAAAATTAACTACTTTTTCATCTCCCTTCATGGGAGTTGTCATTAACTCAAGAATCAATTTTATAATTTTTGACAAATGCGTACCTTCATGCATTGATTCTAACAATGTCCAAGCTTCACTCGGACTTTCTTGGTTTCCAAATGTGAAGTAGGAATTCATCATGCACACTTTCTTCACAGTATGATAGACATTGACTTCTAAACTTTTTGTTGAAATGTGGATACATTGTTTGTTGTCTCTTGTCTATCGGTCGGTGTCTTCTCCGTACCATTTATGATAATCTAGAGTTTGTGTGCCATGAATTCTACCTTCAATCTAATTTTCAGATGTTGTAATTTTTCTCATTCAACATTTGTGTCTTGTCAATGTAAAGTGATTAGACCCCATTTTTAAGCTTTCAAAAATTCAAATCAAAAGAGAAAAAACAAGTTTATTATGACAATTGAATGTTTAAACCCTTATTCTTTAAAAAAAAATTAAGTTTTTATGAAGGCAAAAATTTGCAAAGGATTTTTAAAGAGTCCCCTTGTCATTCTTAAATGAAAATATGCATCAAAATTTGAATTTTTTGTCCTCTTTTATGCTGAAATTAGCTTGTCACAAATTCTTACAAAGAATTTGTTAATTTTTCAATAATTTTCATAACTATGAAAAAATAAATTGTAAATGAAAATTTAATATTTTTGAAATAATCCCCTAATTATGACATTTTTGCATACCTAACTATTAATAATAAAAAAAACTTTGAGATAACTTATTTTTTGAAAAACAAAAGAAGAAAAAATAAAATTATTTTTAGATTTCCTATAAAAATTATATTTTTAAATATCATAAATAATAATTTTGTATGAAAATTTTTTTTAAAATTGGGTAAGGAGACCGAGATCCTTGACAGGACCAAGCTCACAACCAAACTAGTTACCGAGATGTGGGACGAGTATATATTGAGCTAGGATTTGAGATGAAAAATGAGATCTTCACATTTCATTTTCAAGCCCACTTTGGTCAAAGGTGAGTCAAAGTTACACGATGAGCTCATCTCCAATGCACCTAACTAAGGATTCAATCAATAAAACATGCTACACGCACAATCTAACCAAAAATGGTGAGTTCTACAACGAGCTCAATTCCAAAAAAACAATGTATAGACGTGGCCTAAGCCACAACAACCACTCATCTCCACCGCAGATATTTAAATCCATATAACACCATACTTGCCACCAATGTGGGACTAAGTCCTTGTGAAGCATTTCCATCGACCAGTCGGGAGGGCTTTCCATATAAAACTCGAGCCAAGAGGCCTTGCCACACAACCCGAGCTAAGATATAATAAGAAGAATATTTTCAAAGAGATTAAATAGGAATTGAGGGACACATGGGACACGTTGGCAGTTCAAATCCCTTCGGTAACACATACGCTCATTTTGTCTTGGCAAGTTGTGGTTTGAATGGTTTGATCTATGTATTTAGTGTTGGGTTAAAATGTCCTCGAAATGAACATGAATGTGACTCGAGACTATTACAACATTCTAGTGCTTGAGTATGTTTGGTTCAACCGATGTTTCCTCGACCAACATACATATCAAACAGCAATTATAACCATGGCATCAATTTTAGTGTTAGAATAGGTTAAGTTTTTAAAACATATACTATAATTATAAGTACATGGATAGAGATTAAAATATTTTTCAAAATCAAATCCACTTAAGCGGTCACATAAAAACAAATTCCAAGTCAATTAAATAAACATAATGTTAGAATATATGGGATTGATTAATTAGGGGCGTTAAATTATTTATTAGGTATAGGATTGGTTTAAATAACTATTATTGGTACCATAGTTTTAAATAAAAAAATATTCCCCATTCCAAGGTTCTTATCCTCGAGCCAATAAAAAAATGGAGCTCTATTTTTGTGGGGATTGTCTCCTACTTGGAGACCTTCACTTTTACCCTTGAAGAATAATTTTTCCTACACATTTAAACATTTGAAAAATATTAAATTTTTGCAAAAAAATAATTAAACAACCAACTTAACTGTGTGAATAATTGTGTGAATAAGTGGCCCAGAAGAAGATTACCAAAATACACCATTTGCAAAAATTTCATGAGGAGAATGAAAGAGGGTGTCCGCTGAAATGGAGAGGAAGACATTTTTATTTCTCGTGGGTTTTAACCACCCACCAACTTTTGGAACGTTTGAAAATTAATTTATTAAATTAAATTATTTAAATCACACTCTGGTACCATGTGAGGTTCAAGTACTTTTTAATTTATCTAAAAAAATCAAATATTACATGTATTAATTAAATAAAGAGATTTAAACTATAATACATGAAAATTAAATAACATAGGACACAAGTATTTAACGTAGAAAACCCAAAGGGTAAAAAACCACATGGTGAAAAGGTAAGATTCCATTAAAGTGAGAAACATTTATAGTCCAAGTAAATAACCTCCATTCACCTCACTCCTCTCCACATAAAAATCAATTCACCCACGTGAATTTAATTAATATTACCGACCCCACATGTCAATTTAAATAGTTAAAAGGGTGTGACTTCTCGTGAAGCACCCTAACCATTAATTAATTGATTTATAAAACCAATTTAACCATAAACCTAAAGTTTATATTAAATAAATTAAAATATAATATATTCTAATTTATTTAATTATAAACTATAGTTTATTGGGGTGACCGTCGAGGTCATTCTAACTCAAGCATATACATTATTTATTTCATCTACTGTTATTTGATTGAGCCTTCTAGCCTTATGCAGGTAGCTAGGATTTTCTTTAATTCATTTGTTCATGTGCAATAGTGAAACCCTACAACAAAGTGGATGTGACAAAGAAAAAAAGGATGAATACAAGTTCAAACCTTTAGAAAAGATCAAAAGTAGAGTTGTTTCCAAGACAATAGCACCTAGTTTAGAGTAGTGTCTGCGGTCCTATCCTCATCTGGGTGATCCTATCTGAAGTAGTTTTAGATACCATTTTTCCAAACACAACATATCTAGTTGAGATCTAGAATGTTCCACTTAGTTTCCATCCCATAATCATCTCATGTCTCGAATACAAGCTAAGTCACTCTTATCTCCCTATTGTTTACACACTTATTTGTTTCTTGCATGATAGAGATTGCTTGTTACTAGTCCAAAGTCATCACCACCATAACCAAGCAATTCATTTGATCTTATTCCTCTTATTAAGATTTAATTTTTGTTAAATCATTTAGTGAACTCGATCCTTGCATGCCCTTTATTGGATATTTTTGTTTTCTATCATAGCTAGCACCTCTCATGAGTTTACCACCAAAAATCTTAATGACCTAAATACATACCTTGTTGATCATCCTAAAAATCTTGATCTCTTTCTATTTTACTCATGAAGAATCCTAAAAGATCTCATTGTCCACTCCTCCAGACACCATTGTTATCCCCATTATGGCCTCCACATATTCTATTCCATTCTCCTCCCCTCCCACCAATGTGGGGCATCCACTAGCCATGTTCTATTTCCACACCTAACACTCATATTTCTTCTCCTCTTATTTCCCACATCCAACCTAGCACTTCTTCAGGAACTCGTGCCTTAGAATCTTTGTGTCATGTTTTACAAGCCCAAATTTGTCAATTACAACAAGACTCTTCCTCTTCTTATCCATCTCTTGATTCTTCGCTTCTTCTTCATAGTCCTCTTGCACCCAAGGTTTCTTCTTATCCACTTCCTTCCAATTTTTCCTCACTTAATTTTCCTCTTTTTGATGGCCACAAAGATCCCCAAGATCACCTTGATTTTTTCATGTTGTATTCTTGGATTATGCTTGTGATGACACATTATTGACCAAGTTGTTTCCTAAGAGCTTATAAGACTATGCCTTGCGATGGTTTTATGATTTTTCTTTTCACTCCATTCAATTTTAATCCTTTAGCAAATATATTTTTTCCTCACTTTTCTATGAATATTGGAACGAAGATATCATATGCTCAAATGGCCAAAATGTGGCAAGGTTCTAATGAACACCTTAGTGACTATGTTTTGCATTATAAGACTAATATTTCTAAAATGAACAATGTCTTGGTTAAATCTAAATTGTAAGATATTTTTATCAAAATCCTACTACCCCTTTTACAATAATGTGTTCTCTTTTACTATTTTCAATCTATTGATCATTTATGTCATACTCTTGAAAAATCATGAAATCAAGTTACTTTCTTTGTGAAAACTCAAATATGGTGTTAATATTTCCGATCAATATACTAACAAATTCCCAAAAATATAACTTTAAGGACAATCCTAGTGAGACTAATCCTATTATCAATGATATATCCCAACCTACAAAACTTCAATTGCAACCTACATGTCATATTTTTACTAGATTGCCATATCCACCACATATGTTGTTGCCTCAACTCTTGGAAAGTAATCTAATTTCTTTCGGATCCTCTTGAGTTAGATCCTAATAGGCCTCATGGAAATAAATTTGATGAACATGTACATTTTGATTATCATAAATGTAATGGTCATTCTACTTATAAGTGTTTCAAACTTAGACATTTAATCCAATATCGATTGACAATCATGACATTGAGTTTCTGAATCTACTATTTCTATTTCTAAATCTAATGACAATGAAAAGCTTAAAATCTTCAATGATCCACTACCTAAGAATGAAAAAATCATCCCTAATCCTCTTTGAATCATGCTTATCATGTTGTTCCTCCTCCTTCATCTTCAGATCATCCTCTTATATTTCTTGTTGGTACTACTGATCTTCCTCCACCTATCATTTCTTTTATTGATGTTGATTTTCATGCCTCTTTTCATCACATAGATTACACATTGATGCTTCTATTGGTCCTCATGTTATTAACAATGTTATGGTGCATCCTACTTACAAGCGTAATGCATGTTCAATATATTTCTTACAAGCTATCAATTTTCCATTATCTCAGATGACCCATAGGTCACCCACTTCTCATGGGCATGTCATTCTTCCTATCATTGTTGGGCCTCTCACTATCTCTATTCCTTTCACTATTAGATCTACAATTATGCATTATGACATGGTCTTAGGACTCCCTTGGCTTAGGGTTTCCAAATTCGCCCTCCATAGTTCACTTATGCCTTAAGTTTATACATGAGCATCACATTATCACTATTCGAAAGGCATTCCACCATGGACTCCTTTATCATTTGATCCTATTTTTTCTTCACCCTCTATTACTTTTATCACTAGTGGGCCTACTCCTACATATCCTCATGATGGCCTCATGGATTTAGCACATACTCCTTAATGTAATATAGAGATCTTACTACTCCTAGTGCTAATTTTAAACATACATCTCCTCCACATGTGACTTATATCTCATGATGGATACATCGGTCTCGTAGTCCACCTTGTTGGCATAGGTCTCCAACTAGGACACACACTACCCATGGCACATATAAGCCCACTTCGTGGTCTCTTTCTCCACATGTACTCCCCCACGGGAATATATTATTTGATCATGATCACATGTATACCTCCTTCACACTATAATATAGTGGGCCCTTTCCCTCTATCCTTATTGGATATATCATCGTAGCATACACACATTGGGGCATATTATCCCCCCCTCACTACCCGGTGAAGCACTCTTGTTCTAGGTTCATACACAACTTTTGAGTATGCACTTACCTACATGGACCTCACCTTTGCACATATACATTAGGGGAAACCTTGCTTCCCTCTCCTAGTCAAAAAATTTCATTCAAATATTTGAAAAAAATCAAAAATACTAGCTTAGATCTTGATTGGATGTATTTTGCTTGTTTATATTATTCTATGTTGTACATTGTTTATCATGTTACTTTGATTCATAGTATGATCTATCTTTTTCCATACACACATGCACATTCACATGGTACTATTGAGGTGAATGCATGATACTTATAGGTTATCACATGATGTATGATGTTTGGCATTGTTCTCTACCAGTCCCACTAAGGCTCCTGGGGGCATCTACCTTTCCTATTTCTCTATATTCAAGTTCTATCATTGTAATATCTACTACTTTCATTCCTATTTCTAGTTGTATACATTGTGGCATACTATCAATTTTTCTAACATGCTAATGGGTGCTTCATGTGTAGCATTTGTCTTACAAACTACTTCCAACCATGGTTATCTTAGATTTTCTTGTATCTTTATATATGCTTGTGTCTTGATTGACATTGTTTGTGGGTTATAACCTATGCTTGATTGTGTGTCTTTTATTCTATAGCCTTGAAGGCTTTGAGTGTTTTGTGAAATCTTGAGTGGTGTCCCATGTATTCAACCAGCTACTTGTTGTGTCTTTTTCCATGTTATTGCATGTTTTGACTAGTTTCTATTGCATCATGCCATGTTTTTTTGTGAATAACACTTTTGGCTAGCCTTTCCCATTGTTTTGCATGCACCATGGGTTACTAACATGCACATTCCCTATTACCCCTTTAAGAATTCTATTTAAGGTGTGCACATTAGTTTCATCTTTCCTCATTTGGGTCGCACTCACCTTGGTTCATCTCACACACCCCAAACAAGTGGGGGAAATCATCGGGTGACTATTTCACCCTCTCAATAGTTCATAGACAAGACACATAATGGTACACAACAAAATCATAATATGGGCTAATAACATGATTTATAATCGCACTTGGGCCAAAATCGGTGCGGGGACATAAATGCCCAAATCAAAGGCAAGAGCGGTGGGCATTAGTGTCCCACCTAGGTAGTTCTTTTCTGGGAGCAAAAACAGTACATAAGACAAGATCAACAGGTGTCTAGTGACAAGTTTCTCCAAAATCCAATAGCATTAGTACTCCATTACATGATACTTTTAGGAAAAAAATCAATGATAAGTTACATATTTTGAGCAAGGGAACTAATTACTATGTTTTCTCATGATCAAATAAGGAATGGCACCTAGGGCATATGCAAGACAATGATATGCCTAGAGTGGTGTGTCATCTATGACTAGTTTTATTGGGTTTGTGCCATTTTTAGTAACATTTATCCATGGGGAAGCATTAATGATTAGAGGGAAAATCCTATATCTCTCTCAATACTCTTCCCTTGGTGACATGATGCTCAAATCCTCATTTTAGTGACAAGATGCTTAAATCCTCATTTTAGCAACAAGATGCTGAAATCCTTAGTTTGGAAATAGGACACCTAAATCCCAGTACTATTCCAACCATCTCCAAGGTAAAAACATACATGAACAGTTATATCTCTTCTCTCACGACATTTAGGTATATTTTATTCTTGATTCACTTGTTTTTCAATACGCATTTCTATTTTTCACATTTACTACATTAAATTTTAATTTCATTTATCATGAGCATTGAATACATTTATCTTCATTTACAAGTCCGACCTTACTCAAACAAAAAGGAAACACACAAATGGAATAGGAAGAAATCTCAAGCATAAGACACTCAAGAAAAGGAAATATCCAAGGAAAAAATGTAGGCATCATTTCTACTATGCACACAAAGTCACCCTAGGATCATTATCCTCTTCAACATTCCATGATACACATATCATAATCTTCATTTGACATGATATCAAGTACAATCCTTATTCAGCATGTTTTCAATTATAACTGCCTACGACTCTCTCCACAAGGTACACTCTTCCTATCTACTTTATGTTACCAAATATTCATTCACCAGCATAAAGTGGGGAAAATGTAGACACAAAATCATGCACTTACTACTTACATCACACCTCTAAGTATGTTATTATATGCATGATTCCTAAGTAAGAAAACTAGACATTAACAACACTTGTTTTGCTTTTACATTTCTTTATCCTTTTGATACTCTTATCATTTACTTTTCTAGAATGGCCACTTTACTTGTGAACATTGGACAACGTGTGACCCAACTTTGTATTTTCTATTTTATCCTCTAAGCATCTGGAAACTACGCCCATTAGGGACATGAGTGCCTAGGAATTACTATTCCCTTTGGGCACTTTTTTCTTTTTCCCTCCTTTTCTCAAATTTGAATTTCCATATTATTTGTTATCTTTTCTAAAAACTTTCTTATCACCTTGGGTCATCATTTTTGGTTGTTAATGATGAAATTCAACAAAGGAATCATATATATACATGACTTACTCACTATTATTAGGGGCTAAACAACTCGAGCTATTACTTATTATCTACTACTTGGGAAAAGAGAAACATTCAAGGATTGTATTTGGGTTGCATTATTCACTACATAGGAGGGGCTATTTATGAATTCCATCTCACACATTTATCATTGGAAAAGTAGTTGTAGCATGTTATCTTGGTGCGAATGTAAAAGGAAACCTAGGAAAATTCTAGCACACAGGGACACAACACAACACACACACACACACACACACACACACACACACACAACACATTCTGAAATGTAGTGATTCTGAAAGCACTCAAGTGGAAATCACATTGGGGTGACAGTTGAGGTTAGTCCAACTCAAAAATATACATTATTTATTCCATCTAGTGTTTGATTGATCCTTGTGCAGGAAGTTAGGTTATGTTTTACAGGTTTAATTGTGACAATGAAACCCTATGGAAAAGTGGATGTGACAAAGACCGAAAGGAAGAATACAAGTTGAGACCCTGAAAATATCAGAAGTTGAATTGTTGTTAAGGCACTAGCACCCAGTTTAGACATTAGCACCTGGGCGGTCTTGTACTCATCGGGTGGTCATGTCCGAAGGAGTTTCAGGTATTAGTTGTCCATATGCAACATATCTAATCCAGATCTATCATGTTTCACTCAATTTTCAGCCCGAGAATCATCTCAAGTCTCTATACAAGCTAATTCACTCTTATCTCCCCATTGTACACACTTGTTTTTTCTTGCATTATAGATATTTATCATTATTATTTTATTCATTTGATCTCAGCACTCTGATTAATATTTATTTTTTGGTAAATCACTATTATATACAATAATTAAGATTCTTACTTATGGTTCACATTCTCATACAATGTTTAAAGCATCCTTAGGCATGATTCTAGGGCTTGTGTCATCAAGATCTTCTAAATTTTCACATATCTAATTCACAATACAATTATATGGTGATTTGGTGCATAAGTCTCGTAGAAAAGGTTTGTGAGAATATTGTCTTTTATAAACATGCCCACCCTATCATGCTTCTCTTTTATTTTTGTGTACATCATGCTACTTGCTAATTTCCTCTAGTTAGATAGTATGAATTTATTGATGGTATATTCTTCAACTTTACCTACACACATCAATACAAATTAATATAAGTACAAGAATTACAATATTTATGTTTTGAAAATATACTATTATACTCACTCAATATTTATTTCTGGCATTTTCCTTGTAATGCTTCCTCCAACCATGCACACTCATGATAAAAATCCCATATGTGAGGTATTTCAGGGAATTCCTTTTGTAAATATTTAATTACATAGAAGAACATTTGTTGAATAGTATAACCTTATATAATAGAACCCTCTGGAAAGGCTAAGCTGCTTAGAAAACCTCTTTAGTGTCTTCATGTGCCTTTCAGGAAAAAACATCCATAAAGTGTTAACAACACCTATCATCTCAATATTATTGACCAATTGGACTAGTAGATGAACCTAGGAATCAAAAAAATGAAATTGGTGATTCATTTTCAAATATACAAACAATCTCTGCAATCTCATTTCTCATCTCATTTATCTTAGACATGTAGATCTCCTTTTTTGACAACCATCTAAGGAATTTTGAAAGCCTCAAAATGGCCTTTCTAAAATGTTGTGGAAGCACACCCTATCCTCTTAAACCAAGAGGAAATATATGTTATGGTGTCAAACACATTTACTAGATAATGTCATAAATAAAAAGATTAAAAACATATATAAAAAGTAATTTACATTACTCATAATTATTTTCAGCATACTTTTAAAACGTTCTACCATTCATGTGATTTCAATCCTATTATATGTCCATAAGTAGTGAATGCTCTCTTAAGGGATTACCCATAGAATTAAGGTGGGTGCATTTTTTGCATGACCTTTGTGACTTTCACAACATGGATTTTATTTAGAATCCACATAGCCTTTTCATATGTTCCATTATTCTTGGGCCACATTTTTTCCTTTGTTTTACAAACTTTGAGGTGTTTTTATTATTTTAATTTAGTTTTGTATTTTGTTGTAATATGCAACCAGATTAATACAATAACATTCTTGAATATATGCATCATGTCAAGAAGATAGCCTACTAGCAAATCTTTCCAAGTATGGAAGGTTGTATAATATAGATAATATTTTCATTCCCTTAGGAATTACATCTATGTGTGTCCTGGTCAACTACACCGGATTCATTTTCCCACTTATATCTCCACCATATTTCTAGTAAAACAATATTTTTTGCATCATAAGCATCATTATAATGTTGCAAAAAATCTCCATGAGACATTGAATTTGGTGGTTCTCTCATTTCCACATGACCATTGAAATTTGTTTTTTACACTACGATATTCATGGTACATCCTTAAAAATCTTTTGTCTTTTATAAACATGTTTTCTCAAATCACATGAGTGCCTTGAACATAGTTGGCCACCACAACTTGGGCATGCATGCTTTCCTTTTGTAGTCAAACTTGAACAAATTGATAGTCCTGGATAATCATGGATTGTCCAACACAGAATTACATAGCATTTGAATGTTATGTTGTCAAGTGGTTTTGAAACACCATACATATATACCCCATTCAAAAATTATTCAACTCATTTATAAGAGGTTTAAGGTAAATATTAATATTTTCACTTGATTCTTTTCAAGGATTAGTAGTGATAGATGTTCTTTTCATAACATAAGTCATAGAAAAATGTTATAATTTATCAAGTACAACAATATAAATTGAATATGTTGTTGAAAAATCAGAATATAGACTAATCCCATCCATTACAAGACCTAGCCTAACAATCCTTGCATTGAATTTAAATTTTCAGGCCAAATATCCTCAATGTGTTTCATAACCTAAAAAATGCTTGGTACATACATCATTTTGTGGCTAGTTTTGTTATTGTAATGTCATGTCATTAGCTCTACAAGTGACTTGCACAGTGATAAGAAGTTGTAATGTACTAATTAAAAGTAAATGTTGTAAAACCTTGAAATTCTATATCCACTGACACCAACATTGAAACAATGTTATTTATACTTAGGATTTGGACAAATTGTAGCATTTGCATAATCTTTCTTGAATAGTACACATTCATTGACACAAGAATCATATTTGTCATATGAAATTCCCAAGGATGATGATATTTTTGTGCTTCCCTATATGATGATGGAATTGTGTTTTTCTTAGGAAAAATGACATTTTTAGTAACTTGCACATGTATAAGACTTTATAGCAACTTATAGTTTTTTAACAATTAATGGAAATTTTAATAATATATTTTATAAGAAAATTATTGTTTCACAAACACAATGTTTTACTTACTTTAATAGTGTTGTTACACTAACATTTGACCATCCAAATCTGACCTTCAAGTCCATCAATGCTAGTGTGGCATTCAACATTGTTGTTCTAGCCTCCCGACTTCAAACAATATTTTTGATAATTTCTTTATGTAATTAATAATTTCATCTTCTATATTTTCCTTTTCACCACCTCCAACTAGATCTTCATGGTCAATAATTTCATCAGATTCATTCATTGCATTAACACCATCATTTTCATTGTCATTGTCTTTATCTTCCACAATATGATCATGATCATAAATATGACTAGAAGGATGAGAATACAAATGAGTTATTATATCATCTAAACCCCCATCTTGTTTGTGTCTACTTTTTTATTCCTATATTGCACTACTTTTAGTTTCATGTAGTGTGTTACCTCCTGACACTAATTGTCTTCTCCATTGGACATAGATTTTTGGATCTAAACTTTCTTTCAAAATTTCTCTTTCTACACAAATCATATTCTTATGGTGCATGGGATAATCAGGGTGTAAAATGGGTCATTTATATATTTTAACGATGGGAGTGATTGTTCATCTATGTAGTGGAATTTCGACGAAGGGGGGGTGGTTGTTCATATACAAGATTTGAAATTAAATAATTATGAAAATAGATACTCAAGATAAATTTTCATTACATTCAATATAAACCACATAAATACTTCAATAAATTTTTAGCATTGCAAATGAAAATAACATTGTATATTTGTAAATATTCATTACAATTTTTTTACAATTTTTCGTTTATAAATTCACATACTAAACATCATAACTCTATCATTCATGAAAGCCTATCTATTTCATACTCTCTTTCTATGGCATTTTCTTTAATCTGCAAAAGTGGGATGGTTATAATTATAATGAATAAGAAATTTTTCCTTAGCTCTAATATTCCTAATTTCCTTGACCATTATATAATGAGACAATTTCTTAGGCATGTACTCTTTGACATTTCCACACATTTTCTTGCACACTCCATAAATTAATAATTACACATGCCCATCTTTGTGTGTGTGATCATACACTATACATCCTTTAGAATTGTGTTTATGAAACTAACAATATTCTTATAATCATACACTTGCCCATCTATATGTGTATGTGTGATCATACACTATATTCACTTTTTGACCCCTTCTCAATATTTTCTCCGAGTGTTTCCACATTTGAACATAAGCCATAATCTAACATATAAACTTATACTTCACCAACCTTTTCTAATCTTTGAAAGAGTATTCAAGTCCATAGAATGGTAAAAAGGAAATGCCATGATTTTACCTAGTTTTTTATCCACTAATGATGGGGTCAAAATAATGAGGTCTAAACTTGCATCACATATACTAGAGGTGGTTGGTTACCAACCGAACAACTACATATCATATATGTGTTTTAACACCCCTCTTAATGAAAAGAAAAAGGTTTTCACACACAAATAGGAAGATATTTACTCATTTCCCATGCACAAAATGATTTGAAATTTTTTGGAGGAAGAACTCAGATACATCATACAAGATTCATGTATTTTCTTGTAAGTTCCATATCATCTTTTAGATGAGAGATCCTCCTCATAAGTTATATAGAGATACGGAGATGGTTATTTCTTCCAGTTGGTTTTTCTTTGATCATTCCTCTTCTTGAAAAATTTTATTGATGGTATAATTCGAATACCGGTTTTTTGTCGTATTGCCCACTTTTTACCTCAGGTTACGATTTGTATTCTTTAGATGTCAATGAATGTAGTCAAAATGGCGTGGTGATTTTTTTTTGGTGCATCTACTAAAGAACTAGATCCTTCAACAAAGGGTACAAATGAAGAGTTAGAAAGCTGGAAAAACTTTGATAGCCCCATTTGGGATTTACCTCAAAGACTAAAATAATCTCACCAATAAATAAAATTTGGGCAAACCCCTTCTTTCATTCTTCTTCTTCCACCTCATCTTCTCTCCTTTGAACAAGTATTCAAGTCCATAGTATAACCTCATTACGGTTTTTATCCACTCAAAATAATGGCATCACATATACTAGAAAATATTTTCCACAAAAGATAAAAATCAATAGGAAGATATTTACTCATTTCCCATGCATAAAAATATGAAATTTTTGAATATCATACAAGTTCATGTATTTCATCATTTTGAGAATCCTCCTCAAACATACATGATTTATTGGTATAATTGCAATAGTTTTTCATGCCCACTTTTTATCATATTCTTTAGAGTCATCAAAAGGGATGGTATTTTTTTTATACTAAATAACTAGATCTTTCAACAAAAGAACTTGAATGAGGATCTCAAAGAGGAGAATCTCGAGTCATTATTTTGCATCACATATAACCTCATCTAAAATATGGAAAATATTTTCCATATTATTTTTAAATGTTATTAGTATTTATCAATAAATGCATAATAATATATTTATGTTTCATTTTTATTTGAAATGTATTTTGTTTATCTAATCCAACAATAAATAATTATTAAATATATAAAAGAAATGATGTATGCCCTCCATGTAATACTTAAAGAATTCACTTCAACCTAATTATGTATTGTACCAAGAATTCAATTTATCAATTAAACAAATTCTAATTTGCATTAATTTTCTAAATGGAGCATAATATGAAGGACCTAACATTTTGAATTCAACACAATATGTGTGCCCTAGTTTTCTCAATCCAACACTTTTTTTTCTCTTTCTCAATCCAACAAAATATTTTTTTCCTAGTTATCTCAATCCAACATAATTTGTGTGCCCTAGTTTTCTCAATCCAACACAATATGTTTTCTCTCATCCAAAAATATGCAAATATATTTAAAAATGATACTTTTACATCTAAATACACAATTCTAGCATTATCTCTAACTTAATTTGTGGCTTTAATAAATATGCCCTTAAGTCATAAAATAAGGTAGGGTAAAGTTGGGAACAAAGATGTATTTTAAGACACCACAAATGCATCCATTTAAGATGGTCATCAAAGATGATAGAAAATACATTATTTAATTCATCCTAACATCCCCTTAACATCACCACTCAAATATGATTATCAAGACAATATTTAAGTCACCGCAATGTCCCTACTTAATGACATCCTAATTTTGGCACTTCACAAAGACACCCTAACATCCCAATGTAAAGTTAGATAACAATGGTGCTTTAATTTTGACTTTAGGATTCACAATTTTACCCTTGCGACTTTAAAGTGATGTAAATGTGACTTAATATTATGACTTAAAATGGTCCAAAAGTTATAGTAGCCATCTTCTTAGGTCCAATCTCTACCAATAAAATTATGCTCCCAAGTGGTTTTTTCATTGACCATTAAAGCATTGAATAGTATTTGTGGTACCTATTAAATTTCATCATGAAAATATTACGGCAAGATTTGTTATCTACCATAACACTTTGAATTGGAAGTGAATCAACATGTGCATGAATGAATATAGGTTGTGATGCTTCATCCTCATCTAGAGGAATCTTTGACTCATAAAAGGTGATAGGTGCTGTAACTAATGGTGGATTGTGTGTGACATTATTGAAACCATCAATCATATGGTTATTAGCCATATAAGATGGAGGAGATACTAGAGGATAAGCCATATGAACTTTCTCTTCTTGTTTATTTTAGCATGATTAGGTAATGGATTAGTAATCAATTGCATACATGCATTAAGTTGAGTAATCATCATGTTGGCAAGTGGCTCAAGATATAGGAGAGAAATAGTCTTGTTATCAAGAAGATTTTGGATCTTTTTGCATAGTTCAAAACATATATTCACAAGGTGTCCACTACATTGGTAATTATCACACGGGATAATTATTCATCAAACTTAGGTTCTTGTTGCTTTGTCATATCAATGATAATAGGTGGAGGCATTTGGACTAGATTAAACTCGAGGAATTTTCATAAGATAATGTGAGGAGGCTACAAAAAATAGTCATATCATTGTGTAGTTTTTGTAAGAGTTGTTGCAAGAACAGGTTGTGTAATATTCACGGTTTAAACTTTCTTGTTATCATTCGGCTTGCCTTTATATGAGGGAATTGCTTGAATTTTTTTACTACTAGATGATTGTGTGGTCTCACAAGTCAATACATTGGCTTATATGATCTTACTCTCATATAATTGACCATTTACATAAGTCCTCAAAGGTGCGCAATTAAGAAACATAACATGTTCTTGGAGCTTCGAAATAAGATTAGTAGTGAATATTATGATCAATTTTTTCTCTTCAATATGCTTAGGTCCTTGTGAAAGTAAAGTCTTATAGCATAATAGATAATCCATAATCCTTTTGTGGGATTGTTGTTTGACTTGAGTGATTTGTGAAAAATATAAATGTTGTCCAATATTAATTGAAAAATGGGCAAGGAAACATGTTGGCTAGAGCTTGAACGTTTGTATAAAACCTAGAGGGAGTGTATATAACCAATCAAGAGCATATTCCTTGAGGCTACAGAAAAACATTGGTAAGGTATTGTTGTCCAAAATTGACCCCTTGTAATTTTGAACAACTCATCAAACATGGACTTAGCTATTTTTATTCTAAGAAAGCCACGAAGACTAAGCTAGTCACCCGCAGAGTGTAGGAACTTAGTGTTCGGGGTTTTCCTAACTGTGGAACAAGTGATGAGAGGTGCGGGACTCACGCAGATTTTTATGGAGAAATGGTTTTGTGCGAAAAAGGGTGAAAATCCGCACAACACTATCCTAGTGTTCTGCAGGCTTCTCAGATAACGAGTTTTGCGACATGTGGAAATGCAGGTCCGCGAATAGTCTAAGGCATATGGAAGGGCCGCGAGGCATAGGGGAGTGGGATCAATTCTTCACGAATGAAATTCGTGGGTATCATGATGCCACACAACAAAGGATAATTATTTCTCAACATTATGAAGGAAATGGTAACATACACAAACCCACAGAATTTACAAACCCACCATGAAAAAGAGCAAATGGTCAAAAGTCACAAAATAATGTAAATCCACGGATGAGGGAACGAGAAGAGCATGGGTGATATAACATATGTAGAGTTGAATAATGTTACGAAAGACATAAGCGAGTCTACGTAGATTAATGCAGAGACATCAAATTTCGCACGACGTCTCAAATCCACACTTGTTATGTTCAAAGTGACATTCAACCACTCCATTGACCAAATTTAATGAAGTATGGATGTCATTCTTCTCATACAAATCCCGATGGTGTGTGATAAAACCCATGTCAAGTGCCCACACCTTCTTGCAAACATCAATGGCATTTGGTCATTGGTGGTTGAATTCCTATTTTGGCACCTATCTCATCTCTTCTCCTTTTCATTTCTCTATAAATTTAAAACTCGTGCATTGTAAAAATGATCCTCTTTTGTTGTAATGGCACCATGCCAAAATGGTGGCTAACTTCCCACAAGTTCCAAACCTTGAACTTGGTCTCGTATTGTATTTTTCCTTTTGCCATTGTTGTAATCAGATGTGCATATTTTGAGCAATGAAATCGAGTGTTTGTGGTTATCCTCTTCCCTAATTTCATGTTTTATACATTCTTTCCCTTATGTTCTTCTGTGGTGTGATGTGTGTGTCTTTTACTTGCATATTTCTCCATCTTTGTGTTCCATGGATGTATGAGAAGGGTGAATCCTCATGGTTTTGGCCTACGGCATGTATGTTTCCCTTTTGACCTATATTTTCTCCCTTTCCTTTCCCTTGTGGAGAGTGATCAACCTTCCTTCTCTCTAGTGTTATCACCACCCCTTAGCTTTGTATTTTCCTTTCTTGTATCTTTCTCCCCTAGTCCCTTGGAATTATTAGTGTAGGATTAGTTTTAGGAGTAGTTTTAGCATTAGAATTAGGTTGTGTTATGCAAGTTTTCCCAAACCCGCATAACAAGGAAGTTGGCTTTCTCCGGAGGTTGATCTCACTTTTGCAAGACCCACATTGTAGAGATCATCCCATGTTGCCTCAAAATGTTAAATATGTGATTTAGATCATGGTGCAATTTTGAGCTCCGACAGTCTTGACACCCTAGTGGAACAAGCTTTGAAGGACATATTTTTCAAGCGTCCCATTACAAAATTTTAGAAACCTTGGTTCCTTCACTGCTCCAACAATTCTAGCATGCTCGGTGGGATAGGTAGGAATATCTTTACAACTTCACCTCACCGGGTTTGATGTGTTCTTAGTGATATCTAACCTTTGGAGCTAGTTTTCAACACCTCTTGTGACTCCACTGATCCAACAACTCATTTTCTCATCCACAAACCTTTTGCTTTCTTCCTTTCCCTTCACCCTTCCACTCATTTTCATGTTTCCATCTCATTCATGGCTCTCCAAAGAGCTCTTCCATTCTCTCATTTTAGTTCTTCACCCCTTCATTTACAGTAATGGGATGATATCCCCAAGATAGCTTTAATAAACTTGCCTCTCTTCCATGGAAATGGAGATCAATCTCTCAAGACATAGCAAACCATTGATCACAATCAAGACATAAGAAAACATTTGTCTTAAACCATCCTTTGTGGTCATTCACAATCAATCTCTCATTGATAGATAAGAAAATTGCATCATTTGTCTAAGAAAAATTTGTCTTCTTGTTTCATCCTTTAGAGGAAAAGTAAAATATTGGTACAGTGGTTTGGCTCCTCAATCCATTTCCACGTGGGATCAGTTGGGAGAAAAACTACACAATCGATTTAAGGAGGATGCCTATGTCATTTCTCTCATGGAATAGCTTAACAAAATACAAAGATCTTTAATGGAGTTCATATTAGATTTCAGCATCGATTCACAAGGATATGGCACAAAATTCCTCAAGAATTCAGACCCTCGCAAGGTATGGCATTCTAGTATTATTTGAGGTCCTTTGATTTTGATTTGGATGCATTGATCCAAGCTCTAAGAGCCAACACTCTTCCTCGGGATTTTGATATTGTCATAAAAGGTGAGAAGATTCTCATTCAAGTTGGCCAAAGGAAACCCATCCCTATTGCTTTCATTCTTCCCTATCCTTCCAAATGCCCTTTGTCTGACAATGCAATTAACCAACAGTCCCTTGTTTATATCCCATCTCTAAGCAGTTTCATCATGTATGATGATTGTAAAACCATCGAAGAATGGTATGATTTCAATTGGGAGGATGAGATGGTGCAAAATGGGGCATATATTTTAAAAGGAAGTCAACCAAACCCAAAGGAGGAGGATGTGAATCCACGTGAGGTAGAGTTACTTGCAGAAGAAGTAGAACATAGTCCAATTCAGCTTGTAAACATCCATGTTGTGGAAATTTTGCATGATGATCCCATTATTGTAGTTGAGCTTAAAATAAATGGGCAAATCACAAGGATCAACTCATTGGTCCCAAGGCCACATGCCTAATCAAATACCTAGCTAGTTTGGAGCCAAAAATAGAGTTACCACTGGTCATGTTTATTTCAAAGCACGAGGAAGATCATCAAAGCATTAAAGGTCAGTTGTCGCACCTCCAACCAAATGCAGAGCAACTTGAGGAAGTATTATTTATTTTCTTAGTTGATACTTTGGGAAATGGGGAGGGAAAATAGTTTCAAGCCATTTTTCCACTCTCATTAAATACCATGTTCATTTCCAAATCACTTACATGGTCTATTTTTGTAAGGAAAGGTATCTATTTATGCCACCCTATATCAGGTTTTGTTTAGCTTCCTTTTTGTTTGGTTAGAGTAGGGTAGTGTAGGTTTGATTTTTGTAAAACAAATGTTTGTGCACCCTCTACGTGTTTCACTTGACATGTGTATGATTTTTCATTTTGTATATATAGTTTTTGTAGGCCCTTGTTGTTGCACAGTCTGGTTCAACAAGTTTTATGGTAGAAATCAAATAATTGGAGCAATCTTAAATATATTCTTTTGGCTCCACATATCAACTTGAGTAATTCCACTTCAATGTTAAGTTCATGTGGATTCAAGAGATAAATTTTAAAGGTTTAGACCATTTTCTTCAAGGTTAGGATTGACTCAATGCCCAATGGATGCTTCAAGGTAGTTGGTCTTCACCATCTAGTAGGTAGATGTCCCCTAAAAGTTGTCAAACTGTTGTCCAAAATTACCCCCTTCTAATTTTGAACAACTCATCAAACATGGACTTAGCCATTTTTCTCTAAGAAAGCCGCGGGAGACTAAGGTAGTCATCCGTGGAGTGTAGGAACTTAGTGTTCTGTGGGTTCTCCTAACATGTGGAACAAGTGATGAGCGATTCAAGACTTATGTATATTTTTATGGAGAAATGGTGTTGTGCAGCAAAGGGTGGAAAGTCGTGGAACACTATCCTAGTGTTCCACGGGCTTCTCAAATAAGGAGTTCATGGATATGTGGAAATGGAGGTCCGTGGATAGTCTAAGGCACATGGAAGGGTTGCGAGGCATATGGGAGCAAGCTCAATTCTTCGTGAATGAAATATGTGGGTATCATGATGTCGCACAACAAAGGATAAGTCTTTCGCGACATTATGAATTAAATGGTAACATACACAAACCTGCAAGAATTTACAAACCCACCAACCAAAGAGCAAACGGTCAAAAGTTACACAATAATGTAAATTCATGGATAAGGAAGGAGCAGAGCGTGGGTGATATAACATATGTGAAGTGAATAATGTTACGGAAGACACAACTAAATCTGCAAATTAATGCAGAGACATCAAAGTCGTGTGGCATCTCAAAGGTGAGCATGTCCGTTTGAAGTGACATTCAACCACTCCACCAACCAAATTTAATGAAGTATGGGAGTCATTCTTCTCCTGTGAATCTTGATGGCATGTGATAGAATCCATGTCAGGTGCTCACACCTTCTTACAAACATCAATGGTGTTTGGTCCTTGGTGGTGGAATTCCTATTTTGGCATCTCTCTCTCCTTCTCTCTTCTCCTTTTCATTTCTCTATAAATCTAGAACTTGTGCATTATAAAAAGATCCTCTGTTTTGTTATAACGGCACCATGCCAAAATGGTGGCCAACTTCCCATGAGTTCCAGACCTCTAACTTGGTCTCTACATTGTATTTTTTCCTTTGCCATTGTTGTAATTAAGTGTGCATATTTTGAGCAATGTAATTGGGTGTTTGTGGCTATCTTCTTCCCTAATCTCATGTTTTATGTGTTCTTTCCTTTTGTTCTTCATGTGGTGGGATGTGTGTGTCTTATACTTGCAAATTGTCCATATTCATGTGTCATGGATGTATGGGAAGGGTGAATCCTCGTGGTTCTGGGTTGTGGCACGTCTATTTGCCCTTTTCACTCGTGTTTTCTCCCTTTCCTTTCCCTTGTGGAGAGTGATCAACCTTCCTTCTCTCGGTGCTATAACCACCCCTTAGCTTAGGATTTTCCTTTCTTGCATCTCTCTCTCTCCTTGGTCCCTTGGAATTGTTAGTGTAGGATTAGTTTGGAGTAGTTTTAGCATTAGAAGTAGGTTGTGTTATGCAGGTTTTCCCAAACCTATGTAACAAGGAAGCCGACCTTCTCCAAAGGTTGATCTCACTTTTGCAAGACCCACATTACAGAGATCATCCCATGTTTCCTCAAAATCGAATCTGCATGATTCAAGGTAGGGTGCAATTTTAAGCTCCAACAAGTATTATCATGCATGTGGTCCATGAGAAGGCTTAAAGGCATGAAGGTATTGTTGGGATTGATCTTACCACTATAATATGATAATTTTAATGGAGCAAAGTTAGGAGGTAATAGATAGTTGACAACCTCATGTGCCAATGGGTTATTAAGTAACTAGTGGAGCTTGTGGTGATTTGAGATCGATTTTGTGATAAGAGATATATTTTTTCATGCATGGCTTGGAGTTGTTTGAGATAGACATTAGGAATATAAGTATTAGGTCCTTGTGTGGAAGCCATGTAACATGTATGTGTAATAGCTTGTGAGATCATGTGTAAACCCCCATGATATGAACATTAGATGTACATAAGGGTTGATTAAGCACTTGAGTAGTAGCACCTAAAGGGGAAAGAGACCCTTTAGATGGTGGATTTGAGGGTTGTGCACTTTTTGTTAGTGATCTACTTGTAACCTTGTAAAAATACGATCAAGGTGTTGTGGTGTATACTTAAGTACTCAAGTGAATATATACATTTTGATTGTGGGTATAATTTGTTGAATTACATGTACTTGATTGGCATTAGGATCATATTGCTCACCTTCATCGTCGAGATATAATTTCAATGACAACCGTATTTTTTAGAAGCCGTGTGGGATCACCTTGAACACAAACAAGGTCTCCCTCAATTTTTTAGGAGTAACCTCACCGAGAGAGAGCACAAGAACTTTTAATGTATGGGTCATTTTCTTAAGACGTTGAGGAACTAAAGGTATTTAAATGTGATCTATTTGAATACCACTTAATTAAGCATTTGATGTGTTAGCATTGTGAATTTAGCTTCCTTATATTGCATATGATGATAGTATTTGATTATGCTCCAAAGAGAATAAGGGTTTTGAAAACCCTCAAGGATAGATGTCAACCCTAAAACCAACCACAATAGACTAAGATTTGAAACACTAAGGTTAATAATATAAATAGTAGGTTACATGAAAATTAAATGAGTTCACCAAAATGTAATATCAAAACTAGATTTTTCCTAGTTAAGATTAATTACTAATGTGTAAATATGAATCTAGAATTAGAAATACAATAAATGTGTGGATCCTATAAACATGTATTGTAATTACAATGGATATTTAAACTCTAGAAAGTTAAATAAACTAAGCATATCAAACGGTCGTTGGCCTAATGATGAATTTGCTTGGCTCACAAAGAGCCCACTAGGATTCAATTCTTGCTTATTGCAAAGGCCTGGAGATACCGTAAGTAAGGGATGAGGTCGGGATCGCCCAGTGAATTTGGCGGAATGGAAACCCCTCATTCCTGGCATCTAAGCCTAAGAATTTTGTGCATCTCACCCATGCGAAAATACAAGTTCAATAAAAAGAACGATGCATGGGTAAGATTTTGAACATATTTACCCAAAACTAGATGAGACAAAGTGATAATAATCTAAAAGTATGTAAATGATTTGTGAAGGGTGTTGTTGATTTGTCCTACAAATCTTGAGGGTTGAAACTAAGAGGCAAAATTCTCGTGTGTTGAAAAAAAAAGTTCTCTATAAGTGATTTTTAGGGTTTAGCTTAACTATGATTCTGGGATTGTGACCTTTTGTATCTTTAGCTTCATATTCTATGTTCGGATTTCGGTGATCGCACTTTTATGACTAAATCGGGGTTTCTTCTTCTTAAAACCCTAGTTTCCTCTCTTTTGCTTGAAAACATAAAATGGGGTGTTAGTTCGATTGGTCAGACTGACCTCAACAACCCCCATTGTTGAGTGTTGGTTGCATAACACTACCTCAAAAGGGCCTCAAACCTATGTAATTCTCCCTACCTATGAATGTGTAATAAACGATGTGTTGTTGAAATCCTACAATGGCCTCCGGCACTTGGCAATAATCTTGGGTGTAGATTGTAGCATGTGATGATGACCTAAGACAACTTTGCAACAAGTATTCGAACTTAGTAACTAGCTTATGTGCTTGAGAGAGTGATTTTATAATTGAGTACTTTGTTGTGATCTTCTAGGTAGCCCAAAGATATGAGAGAAGAATCCCTATGAATGGGTGGGTGATTGTGCTCTTATGGGTGACTGTGCAAAATGTTTTCCTGTTCAATTGACACTAGGTCAATTATGTTGACTTGTGCATTTAAAAAAGTGAATATTAAGTAAGTTGTGAACAAAATTGTTGGTCTTATGATGAAATAAGTCGCCCAGTTTCATCCCTCATGTAATTGTCTTGCGAATTTGCAAACTCGGTTTTGACATTTAGATAATGTGGCCAAATATATTTTTGACTTGTCAAAGATGGGTAACAAGTATGCCATGGTGGCCAAGGATTGCCAAATTGAGCAAGATATGTGTAGAAATGAATCATTTGAATGCACAATAATTAATAGGCTAAGATAAATGTAGAGGATAATTGTCAAAAGTCATTGGTCCAGTTGTAGGGTACTATGCATATTACACACACTTCAATCGATTAAAACTTCTCATTTAAATGTACAAAAAAAATTAATCAACCAGCTTGGGCAAAGACTAATTTGTAACATAACAAATGATCATTGTCTACAAACATTAATTGAGATAAACCGCATTAAACATTACATACAAATTGACCTAAAATTACTTAAATTTAAGATTAGACATTTCTAATGGCTACAACGTGTGTGAGAGATAAACCGCATTAAACATTACATACAAATTGACCTAAAATTACTTAAATTTAAGATTAGACATTTCTAATGGCTACGTGTGTTTCTAAATTTGTAATTTCTAATTGTCCAAACATACTTATTCTTTCTAAGGATAGCCATAAACTCATGACGATAAAATTTTATTATTATCATATGATTACTCAAATCAAAGCATTAAAGTAGATTACTATATGATACATGATTACTTGAGGATGGTAGTGGCTAGCGAGACATTACACGTAGAACTTTCTTCCATAACCATTTTTGTGTAAATAATACACCAAATTTGTAATCTTGCATCTCTTGTCCAGTCATACTTATCCTCTATAAGGATAGTCATATAATCATGAAAATAGAATCTCATTCTTATCATATGAAAGCATGAAAGTAGATTACCATATGATATATGATTTATAACGCTAGTAGTGGCTAGCGAGACATTACACCTAGAACTTTTATTCTATAACCATTTTTGTGTAACACACCAAATTTGTAGTTGAATCTCTTGTCCAAGCATACTTATCCTCTATAAGGATAGTAAAATCATGAAAATAAAATCTCATTCTTATCATATGATTACTTGAATGAAAGCATGAAAGTAGATTATGATATATGATTACTTAACATTAGTAGTGGCTAGCGAGACATTACACCTAGAACTTTTCTTCCATAATCATTTTTGTGTAACACACCAAATTTGTAATCGAATCTCTTGTCCGGTCATACTTAACCTCTATAAGGATAGCCATAAAATCATGAAAATAGAATCTCATTCTTATCATATGATTACTCGAATCAAAACATTAAAGTAGATTACCATATGATATATGATTACTTAACGCTAGTAGTGGCTAGGAAGACATTACACCTAGAACTTTTCTTCCATACATATTTTTATATAACACACCAAATTTGTAACTGAATCTCTTGTCCAAGCATACTAATCATCTATAAGGATAGCCATAAAATCATGAAAATAGAATCTCATTCTTATCTATGATTACTCAAATCAAAGCATGAAAGTATATTACCATATGATATATGATTACTGCATGTTTGTAGTGGATAGGAGACATTACACCTAGAACTTTTCTTCCATACCCTCGTAACTAATCAGACACAAGCATTTATCAAGAATATTCCAAAAACAAAATGCAAATAGAGAAGCTTTATCCCACTCAACCCCATCAAAGAAAAATGAAATAAAGAAGCTTTAGTTTACACAATCCCATCAAAGAAAAATCTAGGATGCATATTAAAAAATTTGGACAACATCTATTTCCTAATGTTGATGGTAAACGAGAGCATGTCGATTGTATGAAGGAGAATGCATGGACGATAAGGACATAAATAAGTGGACTTCAAGAATACTTTCAAATGTAAAAACATATTCTTACTGATCATTTCTCAATGGCAATATGATCTTTGCGATAGGACATTTATAACTCTGCAAAATCTTTTCCAAAAAGAGATGCATTACCAGACCCAAAAGTTAGTTTCATAAAAAGCTCCTAAATCCGAACATTTAGATATGACTTGTATAATCTCTCATCACATTATCCACAAACCGAACAACCAGGGGCTAAGTTATTACTAGAGAAGGTAAGACGTGAAAATCATTTTTCAATGGACAAATTTTGAAAATGTCTGCAACTGAAGACTTCAGAAAAGTTTGTATCTTGCTCCAAACACTTAATAGGCTGTTTCCTTTAGTATATTGGGAGCTTCTTGTGGTGCAGCATTTACACAAGGCATTATCACAGTATAATACAGTTGAATTTTAATTTTGAAAGTACAGACTACACTTAAAACAGTTTACATAGTAGCAACACCATGATCAACCCAATAAATTCATGAGTTTTAGAAATTTGGTTTGTGAAAGGCTAATTTCCCAAGGGGATACATTCTCCAATGGAATATGGTCTCGGTCCTAGGATTAAAGTGGTCCTCTTATTGGCCACATCTAAGAAAAAAATTTCGTCCACGAAATCACTTTGCTAGCATGAACACCAAGATCGTCTTTTTGCATTAAAAAAGCAAACAGTTTATTCAATAATCAAAATTAAAATAACGCACTACCCCCAATAGAAAAGGGAATTGAATCTCTATTCTCAACCAAAATTGTCAGTAAATTACAGAAACATTTTTGCTCTTTTCCGGCACAACTAACATTGTGAACGTAAAAGTTCAAAATATCACATATTAATTACTGGCATAACCTTAGGAGACTCAAATTTGTCAGTAAACTAAAGAAGCGTTTTAGCACGTTTCCAGAACAGCTAAACATTGTGACATAGAAGTTCCAAACATCACAAATTAATTACTGGCGCAACCTTAGAGACTCAACAAACATCTCTTCCTCTTCAAATTTCAAGGGACCAGATCAACTAAGAAACTGTTGAATTAAATGTAAAAATACTACAGAATTCTAGAAAAATGTTACCTTGTTTATATTAGTATTTCCTAAGATTTTAATGAAGAACCCTGCTTTGTAAAATATAAACTTGTGGATGACAATGCAGTATCTCAGATCTTCACTAAACACCACATGCGTGGATTTCAACATCACAATAAGAAACATCTATAATCACAGATACAACTTATGCACCTGTTTAAGTTATTGCATTCTGTCTGCAAGACTCAAATCTTAAACAATATTTAGCCCTCAGGTACTAAGGATCTAACAAAAGTCCCACGTTTGGGTTGCATCATTCCATGCCAGCATCTCATATCTTAAACAAGGTATCTAAAGAAGCTTAACCGAGGTTTGTCTTTCTTCTGTCGAAAATCACTTCCCCATCTATAAAAACAGTCCAGAAGACAATGTTCTCACTCACCTTGGTGCGCTAATTTCTTCAGTGACCAAACACGTACAATGGTTGTCGTACAAAGATCTGCTCTTGCCTTTCTAAAGTGCCTTTTGACTCTTTAACTCCAATTTCTTCTCTCAAGAACTAAAATTGTTATGGTTGTATGTCCTTGTGACAATTAACTCAGTGATGGAACAAACTTTATCAAAATACACGAATACACAACAGACAAGAAAGCTCCAATTGGAATTGTCACTATCCAAGAAGCAACTATCTCCTGCACTGTTTCAACTCGAACATTGTTAAGGCCTCTAGAAAACCCAACTCCCATCACTGATCCTACTAAAGTATGTGTAGCAGAAATGGGAAGCCCAAGTTTGGATGCAATAACCACAACACTAGCAGCTGCAAACTCAGCTGCAAAACCCCTTGTTGGGGTTAGTTCTGTAATTTTTTGCCTATGGTTGCAATCACCTTATATCCCCATATCATCAAGCCGGCAACAATTCCAAATCCACCCCATGCAAGCACATCAATCGGCACAACTATGTCTCCACCTAGATGTGTTCCTTTGAGGATAGATAAAGCTGCAGCTATGGGACCAATGGCATTTGCAACATCATTTGCGCCATGTGCAAATGACATGAAGCAAGCTGACAGTACTTGCAAATATCCAAAGACACTATACACTATTTTCAGCTGATCACCTTTTGGACCAGCTATTTCTGATAATAAATTGACCTGTCTAGAAATTTGTCTATCACTTGACTGTGGCTCTTTTGACAACTCAAGCAGATTGCCAAGCTGTTGTTGAATGACTTTGCTTATAAGAAAGGCTCCTAAAATACCACATCCAAGAGCTTGTGCTGTGGCAATCAATGGAACTGTGCTCAAGGGAAATGCTATGAATGAAATACCTGTGACGCCTAAAAATACTGCAATAGGTGCAGCGGCCGCTGCAGCTTGCCCTGGATTTGGAGCACTGTATACGAACTGTCAGGAAATCAAGTCAGTGAATTCTGTTTACAGAGCTCAAAGAAAGAGAATATCCCTTCATAATCTCTTTACTAATTCATATTAGTGGGTTTAGAAACAGATAGCTTTATTTTATTATAGAAGGATAAGTAATAAAATTCTCTAATGTTTTGGGCCGTACTGCACGAATACATTTGTAAACGAGGAATGAAACTGCAGCACCTATAACTGGGGATATAACCCATGATGAAACGACTCTAGCTAGTGATCTCCAGAAGACAGCTCCAACTCCTCCATACACCAGCCCAAAACCAACCATTGCTCCAATGATGCAATGAGTAGTGGAGACTGGTAACCCATAATATGATGCAACCTACATTAGGAAACACATCAATCCTGACAGCTACTCAAAATATTTGCAATGGAGTACAAACTTGTAAGTCGATTTTCTTCAAGTAACATAAGATGCATTTCTAAATTCAGAAACAATAAAACAATAAAATAAATAGGCCTGGCCATTATGAATAACCAAGCATGTTATTTTGCTCTTTTGATTGCATGCTAATTTTTAGTTTATCATCTGTTTGACGTAATTTACCAAACAAAAACATGCACAATCACATTGCAGTGTTGAAAGGCCAACAGAAACTATGCATAGCTATAAGCCAGCCAAGGAACCTCAACAAAAGCATACAACCAATTATCCGAAGGTTTCATAGGACAGGCACTTCTCACCTTTGCTCTATTACTTTATGTGACAATCTACCAAACATATATCCATATCAATGGGCATAACTGACTATGATTATACTTATTTTTCTTATATCAGACCATAATTCCAGAAAAAATAAACATCATAATTGGAATACTTGAAGAGGGCAGAACTAACCATGAGAAGCAAGGACAAAGTTCCTCCTCAAGTGACAAATATGAGATAGCAAATCCAAACGTGCATTTGGATAGGAAGAAGTTTCACAAATTTTATGGAGAAGATATGATAAATTTAATGAGACACCTTAGTGCTTGTGATGCGGTATGGAGAGAAAATGGACAAAGACGAAGTGCAACAGTTGAAGTTCTTCTCATCCATTTAGAGGGATGCAGCAATCGATTGGAATACAGATTTTTATCCCGGACATTTTATAATTTTATGCAATGGCAGGCCTTGAAAACATAATTTGAGAACAAACTTAAGCTGTTAAGAAGCTATAGTATGAAAGTGGATAAGATGTGCAGTATAAAATAATAAAAGAATAAGATAGTGAAACTGTGCACTTAACAATTGAAGGAACTGATACAGAAATAAGAGAAGCCTCCAACTGCACCAAACAATTAAAGGAACTGAAAAAAAAATTGAGAAACTGCCAACTGATGGGCTGTAATGCCCGTTTGATGTTCCCCAGTCCCTGGCATGACGACCTTGTTGCTAAGCCTGGGAGACTGGTGTGCGTGTGTTTTCGTTGACCATTGTTGACCGTGTCCAGGTCGCAGTGAAGACTTTTCACCTTCCCTCTCCTTCTTGCCTTTCGGGTCATGTCGACACCCCAAACTGTGGACACTCCAAACTATGTTAAAGGAAAATTTGGTTCTCGGCTCTTCGAGTTTGTCGGACATTAATAGGATTAATAATTATTATCATTATTAAGCCGTAAAATTATTAAAATAATGTTTATAATACTATTATAACTCATATCGCTGACTTCGATCAGTCGCTTTTGTGTCGAAATTTCACCTCTGGTAATGGATTGACTTTAAGTTATATTTTAATTATTTGTCTACTTCTGTTTTAGGGTTTTATGATGTTTTTAGATTAAAACAAACAAAAGAAATAGATAAATAAATATAAAAGGAATTAAAAATAAATAAATGAAAGCCCGTAAAAGGGGCGGATTAGGGCAAAGTGGAGGAAATTAAAAAAAAACGCAGTTAGGGTTTTGTCGTTTTGGCTTTTGGAATGAGTTAGTTTTGGGCATGGGGCGGATGGCTTGGGGGCGCAGGGATCTGCTCAAAATGAGTTTGTTGAAGAGGCCTTGGAAACTTTCAAGCAAATGCCTTTGATTCACGTAAAGCCAGACTCCACAACCGTTTCAACATCCTCCCAGGCCGCGCCAAACTGTCCAGCGTGGATTTTCCATCAGCATAGAATGGGAAGAGGGGGTTCTGACAGTGTTGCAGTCGCAGAATGCTTGGGGACAGTGTATGGACGCCCATCAAAGCAAATGGAGGAGGATTTTTGTTCGTTTTAGCTTGTCACGTTGCCAACATCCTCCCAGCCATGCCCAGACCTGCGTGGGCTCCCAACAAATTAAAAAAAAAAAGCAAAGGAACTTGGTCAGATGTTGCAGTCGTGAGTGCCCTAGTAGATACATTTGTAAAACGTGGAAGCATGCGAACTGTTCGTCTAAATGCGTGGAAGAAATGCAGTTCCATGGACTGCAATGATTTCAGGATATGCACAAAATGGTTTTGTTGAAACTACATTGGAACTTTTCCAAGCAAAATACGTTGGCAGGTTTGAAGCCACACCCCACAACCTTTGTTGATATCTTCCCAGCTGTGTCAAAATGGGAGCTTTAGAACAAAGCACATGGACATCCATCAAAGCATCATGGGAAGATATTATCTCTAAATGTCTTGTCAGGTACCCAGATCAACATGTATGCAAAATGTGAAGGCATACACAATGCATGTGAACTGTTTGACAAAATACCTGAAAGATGTGCGGTCTCCTAGACTGCAATGATAGCAGGGTATGCAAAAAAATGGGTATGTTAAAAAGGCGTTGAACTATTTGATAGAATGCCTCAAAGAAATGTTGTCTCATGGAGTGCCATGATGGCAGCATATGCACAAAATGGATGTGTAGAAAAGGTCTGTGGTCTGTTTGGCAGAATGTCTCAAGAGATGTGGTCTTATGGAACATACCCTGACCTTGTAAGCTTCATTTTTGGTTTAATTAGCTTTCAGACATGCAGGTTCAGTGCATGAGGGTTGTAAATACTTTGATGGCATGAGTGCCTCTTGTAGTATCATGCCTAGAATTAATCATTATGTTTGCTGGTTTTTGATGAGCACATGAGAATGTGCAAAATGTGGGGGCATGCTTAAGGCATGTGAAGTGTTTGACTAAATGCCTTCAAAAATCATGGTCTAATGGTTGCAAGATTTGAGGCTATGCACAAAAGGAGGAAGATCTCGTCCTACCCAAACAACAACAATAAGAAACCATTTGATCATGCTCAACAAGTGGTGGGTCGAATCCAGAAGGTAGGAGAAATGTGATCAGAGTAGCGGAATGGTTTTCAAGTATGTAGTTACAGATTTTTTTGACAAACGTGTATGTTAAATGGTGGAGCTGTGGATGCTCGTGATCTGGTTGACGATGTGCCCAAGCAAGTTACTAAACCAAATCCCGCAGTTTCGACCGACTCCACTCTCCAGGCATGGTTCTTCTTCCCTTACCTCTCATAATTCTCGTGTTTTAGTTCTCTTTTGCAACTAAATAGAATTTTAAATTATTAGGATTTTCAATACAGTTAAATGTCCCTTCAACTCTTTGCAAAACAATAAAGTGTCGTGTCGCAACTCTCGAAGTCTTTATAACTCGTCTACTTTAAACCATGAACTATCACCCTCGCTTCGAGATGATTTAGAAAACTCTTACCCTTCTTGATCACTCCAATATCGTTTTATCGACCAGACGAATTTGACTCCCCATTGATAAAGTTGACCTTCTCCTTGTTTTAAATAGTTAAATTTTGTAATTTTCGGAGACTCACTAAGTACCCTTCGCAACTCTGGAAACGAGATGTGAAGTTTCATTCATGTACCTTGGTATACGAGGAGTCACCTTGACCTTTGGTTTGACCCGAAACAAACATATGACATCCTTTTGACGCTCTTATAGGAGCCCTGTTACACTGGTTTACAGTAGTAGAAAGTTGTTAAATCTAGAAAGTTGGCTTTCGTTTTGAACCATCATTTGAAACCTGAATGGAGAAATTACATCCCGTCTTCGCAAACCTCTAGCGTTTATACTAGACAAATGCATGGAACATTCAATATAGGAAAGAGCACTTTTCGGGATAGTTTGGCGAAGCCATTTTATCGCAGTTTGACGAGGTCAAACTGGTCCAATTTCGTCTTGTCGCTCCAGAAAACTTGTTGCCGTTTAAAAATGGTTCTCTAGTTCTCAGTCCCGTCGACTCTGATGAATTCTCTTCATATAGGGGAACTAGTAGGAGATGTCTCGTTGCGTGTTCCTCCATCGAACGTCGTTTTGGATGCGGTTTTCTGGGCCCTCGAGCTAACTTTTGTCATTTTACAACTGGGTGAACTACGACCAGTGGCCTCGGAGAACTAACCGCCAAATGCAAACCGTTCGCTCTTTTTCAATTCCGTCTTTATGAACTCTTGGTCTATCTAGGGACACGTAGAAAGTTGATCGTGGAGGGCGTTCTCATTGGAAGATAACTTTTGGAAGTAGTTTCTTAGCCTTCGAGCACGTTTTGTACATTTTTGTAGTTAGTAAGAAAATATAAAAATAGAAAGTTGCAGACCCTCGTAGGGTTGCCAAACCACCCTGGAAACTTTTAACACATGCAAATAACTGTTTAAAACCCTTTAGTGTATCTGTTGTGTGAAATAGAACTTTTGACAAAATGGTGTTTTCTCTCTCTTCCCTTCTCTTTCTCTCTCCTGGGTTACAAAATGAAGAAAAATGAAATGCAATGAATACATGTTTCTAGACCTTTTTATTTCGATTGCAAATTGTAATTATTGTATCGATGTAAATGGGAAAGCGAAAAATGATACTTATGATTGATTAGGGTGGATGCCATGCCACGATTTATCGTTGATATCATGCTCACGTGGGTTTTGCAGATGGAAGAAACGATGACGAAAAAAGGCGATGTGTAATTTAATTATTATTATTGTAATTTTTATAGGTCATCAGAAATGAATAATTGTCTAATGTAGTCTCTTATTACCAAAAAGTTATAATTGAAATTTGTTAATATGCATGATATGCTAGTTTTAGGGATACCTTAGGAAATGTGCATCTAATCACTGGTTCAATTTGTTTCTTAGTTGTGTATGGCAAAAGGGTTTGATTTATACATAGTAAATTGAAATTGAAGTTAATATCTTGTAGTACTTTCTCAGTATTCAATAAACGGTTAAATTAATTACTGGGTTATCTTCTTACCTTGCAAACATAATAAAAAGTTTTAATGGGAACACTCAACCTTAATAAAATATTCGTGCATAACTTACCTGCATGTGTGATCCTTTTTACCATATAAGAAATTTAAGACCGTATAACGAACTTAAGCTTTGCACTCGATGAGACCTCCTAGGTTAGGTAAATAAAACCCCTAGTTGGAGTTTACCGTCATAGTCAATATGTTTAGCGACATTGTCGTGAACCATATTTTAGGAATGACATGGTCCAACCTTATCCAGAGTATGCGGTTTCCTTCTAGTTCTGGTAATCGCGAGAAGAGTGTCCTCTCTTCAGGTCCGACACCAGGCTGAGTGGTGAAGACCGCCTTGGAAGTCACCTTATGAGTCCTTGTTAGAAGGAATGACTAAGCGGTGTAACCTTCCCATCTGTGGAGTAGGTAGAGATATTACTCCCTTGTATCCTATTGGATTTCCGGGCCTTACGAAATTAGATCTAGAAATTAACTTCATCAGTGAATGAAATCCCTGTTGGATCCAAACGACCTAAATGAAGATCACGATATAGTTGTTCTATGTCTTGCATTCTCATTAGTGAACCCTTTTGTCCCTCGTAGATAAATGTCTTGTCTTGGGCTTGTGAAAATTTAGTGCCTTGATCTTTCACGAAAGGATTATAGGGTAAATACATTTTAACCTTAATCACACCTATAATAGAGATTAAAGCCCTGGGTGAAACTGGAATTAAGCTTAACCATGTGCTTCTTTAATATGTCAGACAAGTACTTTTGTAACTCTTATGTTTAAAACGATAGTAATAATGAGACCCTAGTGCGACGCAAAAGTAAATCATATGAGAGTAAAACCAAAATTTGAGGTTAGGAATAATGTCACTGGGAGTCCTTATGACTTAGTTTAAACATCTTCATGTGTTACAAAGAATATAAATTGCCTTGGTGTGACCAAACTTCGAGAAAACAAAAGATATATATAAATATAAATGGAAGTCCATAAGTTATTGAACTTTAACAACCATGGTAGTGAAATAACTATTCCGTGATCGATGGATGTTCTTGGGGAAAAAGCTATTTCGAATCCATGTCTCCCTCAATCCCAAGATTTCATCTTGTCATCACGTTAGTTGCACTTGTGTAGCAAGGGTAAATTTTAAACATTAAATAAACGTTTGAGAAGCATATTCTTAATATAAGAACAAGATAATCAAGTAATGTATATGTGATTTGAATTGTGCCAAATAAGCAATTAAATTATGGAAAGTTCCACGATGCATAAAGGAAGCCAACCTAAATTGATCGAATCTGTAAATTAAAGGTGGAATGAGCTTAAGATCTTGTAGATGAAAAATTTAAAAGGAGAAAACTATCCTTGCACAATAATGTTCTTAGAATGTTAATCGTAACTAAGATGCAATTAAAGAAATGATGTGTTGTGGGTTCGCCAATCCTTGAGTCTTTTGTCTCGTGGTTGGGTTTTTGCTAGTACTCTTTCATTTGGAAAAGTGTGGTATAAATAGGTATATGGTGTAGTCATGTGTCTATGTGATTTGGTGACTGATGTAGGTGTTGTATATGTTGTTGAGTTGTTCTACTTGGAGTCCTTGTGGCGTTTTGCAATGAGCAATGTAAGTCAAAAAAAAAAATTCCTGGTATTTCACATGTTGTAATTGTGCGTGTATTTTGTGGGCACTACATGGGCTGAAGGAGTGGTGTTTGTGGAGAAGTCTACTTCCTAAATAGTGAAATGCAAAAGGAAATGAATACGGTGCCACCGATTCCTTATGAAGAATTCTTTGGCATGGCTCTGAATTTGGAAGTAAGAATGACATCAATGCATGTACAAGGAAGTCCTTCCCAGCCATTCAGAGGGATGCAGCAATTGATTGGGATATTGAATTTGATCCTGAACATTTTTGCAATGGCAAACATTGGGAAAATAATTTGAGAAGGAACTTAAGCTGCTACGGGCTATAGCAAGATAGTAGATAAGATATACAATATGAAAACATAAATGGATACAACAGCGATATTGTGCACTGAACAATTGAAAGGAACTGATAAAGAAATTAGAGAAACCTCTAACTGATGGACTGAAGAAGTGGTGGTTTATGGAGGGGTCTACTTCCTAAATAGTAAAATGCAGAAGGAAATGAAAATAGTGCCATGGATTCCTTATGAAAATCGTTTCGCATGGCTCTGAGTTTGGAAAGTGAGAACAAGATCAACGCACTTACAAGGAATAACAACAAATGAGATGATGATAAAGATTAAGCCCCTTCAGTTACAGCTCTAAGAAAAGACAAAATGTGAATGATACAGAAATTGTTAGGATACATAGTAGGAAAATAGGGAAGCCCTGTGTACTAACCATTGAAGGAAAGGGCATAAAAACGTGAACTATCCAAACAACATGCTCTGCAAAATCCTCAGTGTAATCTACAGGGTTGATAAATTCCCCTTATTCATAATATATTTTTAAAACAAAGAATAACAGGTGTAGGTGACACGATTCTAATGCACCAAAGAATGATGCAACAATGGAGAGTATTGTAACCTTTGACAGGGTCATGTGAGAATAAATCAAGGTGGACGAAGCCATAATACTTTTGACATAAGTATTAAGCTAATTATTTAAATCAGAAAATACAGTGCATGGAATTAGTTTGCACGTGACCACCCAAATCAAAGCAGTATTCGTAATTGGATGTATAGATGGTGCAAATCAGGCAGACATGATTAATCTGGATCCCAAGAGTAATCCACAGAACAACACACTAAAATTGCAAAAAATGGTGTCGTATAGAAGAAGCAAAACTGAGCTGTTATCTGTAACTAATCACAGTTCAATAAGAGAACCTGAAACAATTTACACAGAGAATAATGTTCACAGACAGAACTAAAGCAAGAATTACATTAATCTGAAATCTATGCAGATGGAAAATCTCTGAGAAGAGATGAAAAAAAATGGAAAAGCACATACAACTGTCTTTCAAGACACTACATTTGCTCTTATGAATACAATACATATTTAGTAGCTAAGGGAAAACAGAAGCTCAAACGATGCCAGAGAAGACGGAAAAGTTAATTTTCCAGTAGATGCTATATAGATGGCACCATTCTAAGTTGTTTGCGCCAATTCGGCATCATGACCATTGCGTGACACTAACCTGGAGCTAGTGCTGAATTGGCACTGGAGGTCAGTTTGAGATGGCAGATGTTGCAGGTTGTCAGTAGCGCTCAAATCAACGTCCCTACAACTTCTTGACCCCACAAGGGGTACAAGGTGCTCTGCTTAGGGCCAGCGTACATTGAACTATTTACTACATTGACTCCCCTATGTCAATTATATAATTCATGTGTCAATTTTCCACCTGAATCTACCATCATAACAATTTCCCAAAGCATAGATCAACTAATATTAGCCCTGGTACCAATAGAAGAAACTGTAATGGTAGTAAACATAAGGAAGCTTGGTGTTCACAGAAGTCCAAGCACATGCCAAGTACCCCAGAACTGGGATTGAGTACAATACACCTCATCTTGTTATCTCTAAATTGAATTCAGTATAAACCATCTCCAGTGAGACGATATGTGCAATAGATAATTAGTAATTACAAATTACATGTGTGAATTTTACTCAGTCTCATGATTCATCATTTTGTTCATACTTCAAAGGAACCTGGAGACACTCCTCGTCTAAATGGGGAAAATGTTCCTTGAAAGTGATTTAGGTGAACCTTTTGGCCCATGTCAGCAAAGTGCCTTTGCATCCAACCAGTTACTTCTAACAAGTCGTGCAAGTATGAACAACGGCCCACATTGGTTGAAATATGGAATGGTAGCCTCATGATGAGTGACATAAACCACCATCCCCAACTAGGATGGATAATTGAGCTGGCTCATGTCGATGATGTCATGCACACTAAGCTGCGTTGGAAGACCCAAACAAAAGGCATTAGGCCCAGCTGGTAGGAGGACAGTGTAGCACCTATATTTTATGGCTTCAGTTTGTGCTATTGGTTGTGAAAGAACTTACTTATCCAAATGAAGCAAGTGTGATCACCATCTTGAAAAGAATGAGGTGCCTGATTGCAGACATGAAATCCTTAAATTTGATCTGAGTTCGCTCAAGAATGCATAGAATTTGACGTGAAGCTTGGTCAAATTGTACAAAAGAAGAAGTTGTCTTGTGCCTATTGGTGGGACATATCTAGAGATGGAATGGCAACCGGAATTTCATAATGCACCATAGCCTACATGCCATAATAAATTTCAAAAGTTGCATGCAACATAGATATAGTGCATCCTAGTTGTAGCTATGCTGAAGAAATGTACAGTCATCCCACTGCTTATTTTGTTGATGATAAATGCTGAGGTGAGATTGACAACCTCATGTTGGTCATAGTCACTCGTAGAACTACGGTTGAAATGAAGAGAAACGCAACTGAAAAGCCAAGTCGCTTCCACAATAATTGCAAAAGGAGTCTAAAGAAGTATGAATCAAAATAGGAAATTATGGTTAGTGGCAGCCTGAAAGTGTTCTCTACGTGCTTGAAGAACAAGTCTGTAGACTTTGGAGCATCAATAGCTTTTGTGCATGGCATAAAGATGTCCATTTTGGAAAGCCAACACAACAAAAAGATGCAATCATGCTGGCACTAAATCCTTGAAAACCCACTTATGAACTCCATGGAAATCAACTCCCATTGTTGAGAAGGAACTATTATGGTGGACACAATTCAAGCTTCTGATGGAAGTCTTAGACTAACTACAAAGAGAGCAACAACGAACGAAATCCTCAACTTTTATGTATGGCCAATCAAAGTAGTGCTAAGGATATTGCAAGTTCTTTTGCATAAAAATATGTCTAGGAAGATAACTGAGCAATATTCAAAGTGTCACTTGTCTTCTTTCAAGGAATAAAATGCGCCATCTTCGAAAATCTATCAACCACAACAAATATAGTCATTATCTCATTGTGTCCTCGGCAATTCAAGAACAAAATCCATAGTCAGTTTGTTCCATAGTCTTTCTAGAACTAATAACGGCTTTATAGAAAACCATATTCCTACGTGTTCCTTTTGCCAACTAGCATACTTTGTACCACTTAATATAAAAGTTAACATTCTTAGCCATTTTTAGCAAATAGCATCTCTCCTCTAGCAATGCTAAACTATTTTCCATTCCAAAAAGACCTCCTTATCTGCCATTATGTAACTTCTTGACAAAGTTCTCTCTCAGTGATCCTTTGGGAAGCACAATTGTCATTTCTTGAACAAAAATCCTTCTTGGATTATCTAATCCACATATAGGCTTCTATCACTTACCCATGGCTCTCTGCAACCTCTCCAAATTTCTACAAAGTGTGCATCTTCTTATAACAATTCTTTCAAATTCTAAAGTCCAATTATTTCTACAGACATAGTGTTTGGCAACACAACTCTCATGCTTAAGGCATCGGCTACCTTGTTTGAATGACCCGATCTATGCTCAAGCACAAATGTACTCGACCCACTTCAAGTGCCTTTGGTTCAACTTCATCTAGCTGCTTACAAACTTTAAGGGCTTGAAATCCTTAGGCATAAAATAGTGCTTCTACTTCTTCAATGCTTGAACCATAGCATAAAATTCTTGATCATATACAGAAGATTTCTGCTTAGCATTATTCAACTTCTCACCAAAATATTCAATCAGTGTTCCCTCTTGACTCAATATTGTGCCAATTGTTTCTCCACTTGCATCAGAATCAACTTGGAACACCTTATCAAAATCCAGCAAGGCTAACACAAGCTTCCATGTGACCACCTTCAATAGCTCAAGACTCTTTGTAGCTTGGGAAGTCCATTGGAATAATCAGTTTTTCATGCATGCAACCAATGGTGCACACGCCACTAAAGTTTCTTATAGCCTTCCTATAGAAGCTTGTTAAACCATGAAATTTTCTTACCTTAGTAGCTTTCCTTGGCATAGACCATTCCAATATTGCTTTGACCTTCTCTAGGTATGTCTTCAATCCATCTTGTCAAATCACAAACCCTACATATACTACCTCTTCCTTCACGAATGAACACTTCTTCACATTTATCAATGGCTTCTCTTGTTTCAGCTTCTCCAAAACCTGTTTCAGGTACATCAAGTGCTCTTCCTTCGCTCTACTAAAAACAGTATGTCATCCAAGTACAATACAACAATTTTTTTTAGAAATGGCTTCAGCACTTCATTCATCAGCCTCATACATGTATTTACGGTGATGATTAACCAAAATGGCATTACTAACCATTCATACAATCCTTCCTTGGTCCTAAACACAGTTTTCCGATCATCTCCTTCTCTTATCCTAATCTAATGGTAGCTACTCTTCAAATCAATCTTGGAAAAGCACTTCCCTCCACTCAAACAACATGAGTCATCCATCCTTGGCATAGACCATTCCAATATTGCTTTGACCTTCTCTAGGTATGTCTTCAATCCATCCTTGTCAAATCACAAACCCTAGATATACTACCTCTTCCTTCACGAATGAACACTTCTTCACATTTATCAATGGCTTCTCTTGTTTCAGCTTCTCCAAAACCTGTTTCAGGCACATCAAGTGCTCTTCCTTCGCTCTACTAAAAAACAGTATGTCATCCAAGTACAATACAACAATTTTTTTTAGAAATGGCTTCAGCACTTCATTCATCAGCCTCATACATGTATTTACGGTGATGATTAACCAAAATGGCATTACTAACCATTCATACAATCCTTCCTTGGTACTAAACACAGTTTTCCGATCATCTCCTCCTCTTATCCTAATCTAATGGTAACTACTCTTCAAATCAATCTTGGAAAAGCACTTCCCTCCACTCAAACAACATGAGTAATCCATCATTGGCAAGCTCGTCAGAAATTGACAGTGATCTTGTTGATAGCTGTCAAGTCTGTACACATTCTCCATTCTCCATCCTTCTTAGGCATAAGCATCGTCAGTACTGCACAAGACTTTAGCTAAATTACCAATCCTCTATCTAACAAATATTGAACTTGCTTGTTCAACCCTTCACTCAAGCGAATTCATTCTATGCTGGGCTCACTTGGTAAACTTGCTCCAAGCATAAAATCTGTATGATGAGAAATTTTTCTCACATGCAGCAACCCACTTGGTAAGTCCCTTGACACTTCTCGTCATACTCTTTCAGCAAATCTGCCACTTCTGTTGGTATTTCTTTATCTACTACTTGTTCCAGCTTTGGAAAGACAGCAAAACAAACCTTTGCCTTCTTTACTACTTTCAGAAATTATTTGGCTGAAAGCAACATCGCTGAACTACTTGCTCTTTCTTCCTTCATGGGAAAAAGATGCAAGCTTCTTGCTATCCTTGGAACCTGGAAAGTACTTATCTTACACTTCTATCATATTGCCATGGTTTTCCCAAAAGGACATGACAACTTCCCATTGTATTACATAACACTTACATCATGGTAATTTCCAATGTGGAAGTCAAACTTACACAAATCTATAACCGTTACTTCATGACCTTTCCACAACCAAGAAATTGTATATGGACTGGCATAAACAACACACTTCAATCCCAACTTTTGCATTGTCTCATTGGAAACTAGATTATCAATGCTAATACTATCTCCAACACTTACCTCCAGCTTTGCACTTAGTTTTGAAGATGCTTCTTCTCTACCAGAGATCATTCTTTTGCTTTTCTGGCTTCAAGAAAACTCTACACAACATTGAATTCTCCCCTACTCAAATTATAGATGAGTAATATCTTCTACTTCTGATTCCTCTACTTGTGCTACATGCACTCTCTTCTCACATCTTTTTTTCTTTTATTTTCTTCACAACATTCATATGCTCTCTGCCCATGTTGGCCACATAGGAAACAAATGCCATTGAATCCCCTTCCTTTGTCCTTTATTTCCCTATCCACTTCCTCTATAAGAATTGTAAGTGTATACACCTTATTTTTCACTCTTACTGATTTTTTCTCTTCATAGACACCATTGGCACATTAACCTCCCTTGAGTGATATCCTACTAGGTATCATAGGGACCGGGGTGGCCTGGTTAGTGATGGTACTTGTGAGAGGGATTTGATGTGCAGTCGATGATACCTTAGATACACTATTTTTACATATCCAAGTTATCCTTTTGCAGCGTCCCTACAACATCACCTTATTACCCTCTTACGATCACCTGCATATCCACTTACAACATGCTTACACCTCCTTTGTATCACTTTTTATCAGCTCCAAAGTCTTCCTTCATCTCCCGTGTTTTCCTTCTAAGGCCTCATGAGATGTTATTACCCAAAGCCAACACCATCGACCACGGTTGATACCATCAGGCTTTAGTTCCTGACCACTAATTGCATCAACCATGGTCGATGTTGTCGGCTATATGGAACAGTGATAGCAAATCATGTTCCTTATTTATAGGCGGTAATTGTGAGCATTTATCATCACATCATCATCGGTCATTCGGCCTGTTTGCACCCACCAAGCTGATCTTAAAGATCTTAAAGGTTTTTCGAAGACAATCTTGTTTATCTTTGGAAGTCTACTCTTACAGCATTGGGTTTAGGACACTCAATAATAGGAGCTGCCCTAACTATGGTTTACCAATCTTGCTTATCTTTGGAAGTCTACTCTTATAGAATTGGGTCTAGGACACTCAATAATAGGAGCTGTCCTACCTATGGTTTACCAAGCCTTGAAGTTCCCAACAAGTGGTTTATCTACTTCTTCCTATCCGTCTTGTTATACCCACATCAACTCTCTCATAAGATGTTGCTAACCCTAGGGGAAATTAATGCGCCAATGGTGTCTACATGAAGGTAAGTATCTCTATCCTCTCTTTTCCCTTGTGTTATTTCTGATTTGATTAATTTATTGATTGATCGTGTACAAAGATTAGAATAGAGTAGCATATTCTTATTTATTGCATTATTCTATATCATCCCTTGCCTTACAATCTGCCCTTTGGGCATTACAACCTATCGATCTATACAATCCATATTTACAACCCTAGCTTAGATATCTTTATGTTGTTTACAATCTATTTACAAGGTAATGATAAGACACCACCTTCTATCATGGACCTAATCTTTGGAACCCTACACTTTGATAAAGAGTGGATTACCATCTACTAGATCCATGAGTGAAGCACCCTACAACCTTTTTGTGTGTGTCTCTAGAATAATCTCATTCTTATCCTAATCTATATCATCAAGAAGAGGATATTTTATAGACCTTCTTAGCTTCCATACATCCTAGTGAACCCAATGTGAATCTTACTCCATTGAGTGAATCATCTTCACACTTTCATTTATATCCTGCAATGGTCGTCTTCACCATCACTACATTATAGTGATCCCGACATGAATCTTACTCCACCGTTGAGTGAGTCATCTTAATGTTTCCTTTTAGATCCCATACTAGTCATCTTCACCATCGCTACATTTTGCCAAGTCCGACATGAATCTTACCCCACCATTGACCAAGTCATCTTCAAATTTCCTCTTTATAACCCATAGTGGTCATCGTCGCCATCACTACATTCTGGTGAACCCGACATGAATCATACTCCATGGTTGAGTGAGTCATCTTCACATTTCTTTTTATATCCCGTAGTGATCATCTTCACCATCACTACATTCGGTGAACCCAACGACAAAAATATTGAAAATGTGCAGCCACATAAAGTACTGATTATACCAGATTTTTACAGTTAGAACAAACTAAATAAACTTAATATTCCCCAAAATGACCACCCAAATTTACTTGGAAATACAAAGAGGGCTTGATATTATTATAAATGACAAAGGGAAACTGTTTTTGGAATATTACAGAGTACAATGCTGCCAGGAAATCACAGCAAACCTAGACAACTGGAAAACCCTCTCCGTACAAAGGTTGTAAGTCGCCACGCTTGGGATAAGGGGGTCGGAAAATGATGGAGGCAAGGGAAACAATATTGCCACCTTTCAGATCCAACCCAAAAGGCTGCCGTGAATCTGGTCTGGAGCCCCTCTGATTGTCTTCCCCAAACGCCCCCCAAAACCCGTGAAAACCTTCACGAGATGCCTTCAACGAGCGGCCACGCTCTGCCCAAATGGTTGCCGTGGATCTGATTTGCTGCCGTGATTCTGATCTAGAAGCCCACTGATTATCCTCTCCAAATGCCGCCAAGAATCTTCAAAACCCTTCCTCTGTACCTTCTGAAATATCTCTGTAACACAGCCCAGAAAGCGGCTCCAAAATGACAGACTAGGGTAGATCTCTCACTACCGAAGAATGCCCTGCTAGCTAGGGACGGGTCTCTCACCACCGAAGCTAGGGTCCCTGTGGGATTTGACTCCACAAGCTGTAGATGTGAACAACAATAGCAACTGCACGTGAAGGGGTCAATAAAATGTATGCAAAAAGTGCCTCCTTCTCTCCCAGCTCCTTATATACATTCCAAGGAAAAAGAGCCCCAATAGACCAAGACGCATTTCATTCCATGGAGGGGTCAATAAAATAAAAGTAACTAAAGTTACTTTTTCCCGTTTAAGTCGCCAAGGTCCAAAGTGACCCCCAAACGCCAAACACAGACTATTAGTACCATGTGGCCCCTTCTCAGTAGCCCCCAGTGTCCCCCGCCCCTTGGATATGACCACAACTTGGACTCGCTTGACCCTTAGGCCTTTGGCGCAGAAAAGGGGACATTATAGTCCTCCTTCCCGAGAAATGCTTGACCCCAAGCATTAACATTAACTCCTTCTCTTCTCCGCAAGCGCAAGAAACTGAATACCCGCGCCGTAAGTTTCTCCACCTCACCCTATCATCCACCAAGGATCCGTGTAATCCGAGGTAACCACGAAACCGTGAAATAGAATGATACCCAAACCGTCTCTCCACTGGTGCCCGCACCGAAATTTCCAATCGGTCCAATCCCTGCCAATGCAAGGTTGTCATCACGGGATCACTCACGGCCTCTCCAACCAACTCCTGGGTATGAAAGTCCACTCTGAATCCTGTAGAATCCCCGTATCATCCTGTGAAACAACTTGTTTACGCACAAATGGTGCTAACTCTCCTACCTGACCTGCACTCGTGTGAGAGCCAGGCTCCTCATACTGTATCTCGATGTGTCCCGTGGAGGAAAAGTCCCAAGACTCCAAGCAGACAGTCAACCGGCAATATCAGCTCCATATAGTCCACCTCCTGCGCTGAATGTGAACCTACTGAATAACCATGGGTCACTTTCGTCTCTCCATTGATTAACATGTGGGTGAGGTGCTCACCGGGCATAGAAGCAAAGCAAAAAGCATAGGAGTGTTGTCCCATGTCGATTCAAAAAAACATGGTCCCGTAAGCTCAGACTTGTCATAGTGACAAACCGTATATGCCTGTATAAAGTTGAGGAGATCCTCCCTCAACCTCTGCCATATGAACCTCTCTCGACATGAGCCTGTAGGTCTCATCGAAGCTCAAGCGCCAGTCACGGAAGAACAATGCACATGTCGCAATATCTCCATCCTCCACCATGAATCTGACACAAGGCTCCATCTTCCCGAGAGAAGATCATCTCATCCTCCAATCTGCAGTTGTCATCCTGTATGTGGCCATCCAGAATCTCACAAGAGTGTCGGTTCTTGGAGTACTCAACAAGCAAATGAGATCTCCAGTCTACCAAAACTTCAGATGACCAACATAATGATAAACTCGGATGATCTGAACTTGTAGTCCCAATCTCTGTAACTGTCTCATGTGCAACATTGCTGGTCACACCCACATCCATCATTCTCCACATCGATCCGCAATAATTAAACTCCTCACCAAGCTAGAACGTCCTCTCCATCCCCTCAGTCTGTAACCACCCTAGGTGCTCCTGTAGGTAATCCCCTCAAAATCACATTCCTGCCCTCGGATTTAAACTTCAGCTCCATCGTCTGAAAGTTAGTCCGAAACTCACCAAGGGAGTGAAGCCACTGCACTCTCAGCACTATGTTGGTCTCTCCCATACCAACGATGTGGAGATCATCGGTAACTGTATAGTTACCCATCATGATGCTCACTTGGGGAACCCGCCGTGTGCCCCTCATAGACTCTCCATTGGCTATAACCCCGTTGAGGCCCTCAAAATCCTCTGTTTGTAATCCTCGCCTCTCAACCAATGAGGCATCAATACAGTTGTGGGTTGCCCCACTCTCAATGAGTACCCCAACTTGCTGACCCTGCATAACTCCTCTAATCCTAAATGCCTGTACATCGAGTACTAGACAATGTGGCTATAATTCCCGAGGAAAAGCCTCCTCTCCCGCCCCGCATCAACACTATCCAACGCAACCCCATCTCCATCATCCATCTCGCGAGTCTCTATCTCCTCACCTCTGTCACCCTTGCTCTCCTCATAAGTCATCATGGATGTCACCATGACCCACAAGAGGCTTCTGTGCTGTAACGTGTGCTTCTTTCTTCACCAATCAATTCAAACAACCCTAATCGGAATAGGAGTCATCAAATATCCCACTTGTCTCATACCTTGTGATGTCACCATGACCCACAAGAGGTTTGTGTTTCTTCACAATTTCGACCGCTAATAATACGACATATTTCTTTCTTCACCAATCATTCATCTCACTAATGTTTACATTATTAATCCCTATTGTGATCTGCCCTGTATACCCTGAAATCTGATTTCTTTGTTTTCCTTGAATTTTTTTGTTTATCCACATGAGGGATGAATGCAAATTTCCCAAAAGATGGAAGCCAATATGTCCAATGAATGATTCCAACTTCAAGTAACCCAAATGTACAAACACATTCAAGTACTTCACATCTCTTAATGACAATAAAGAAATGAGTTACCTTCTTTGTGCAAGACATATCTTTCCATGGACATAACTCATCAATTCCCTGTATGTTGGGAATACACATGGCTGCTCCCTCATCATACTTTATTCTCTTTCCCCATATTTTCATTTCACCGTAAATGCAAGAGAAAGGGAAATCAATATTAGAACTCATGCATCCATAAACTTTATCATAAGGAACTTCATACCCTTTGTTGTACCCATGGATTCTCGTCATGAGAGAAGACAACACATCTGAAATAGCATAATTGGGGCTGCTCATCATACCTTTGCAACTCAGAATTTCTGATATAGGATCAACATCTTCATTCTCCTTTGATTTTTCAACCCATGCATCATCGTTTTCCTTAACATCATGCAACCATTGCATCCCAAAAACAAGCCTTACCTCTAGCAAATTCAACCACAATAAATACACCACATACCTCATGTCCTTTCAATATCATGGGCCCCTGCATTATTTTCTTTGCCAACATATGTTTATTGGCTGAATCAAGAGCAATGTGAATGGAAGATGTGTTTATTCCATCTAGCATACCTTGAAACGTGATTATGAAATAGTCTTCCTCAATCATCCAAGCATGTAAATGTTGTCCCAAATAATAGAAACATGGCAACAACATAGGAGAACTCAACAAGCTAGGAAGATGGTAACCATTCTCATACCTTAGGATGCTAAAGTCATGAATGCACCTTGAATTCAACTCTTCTTTTTTAACAGCAAAGTGCACCTTGATTCTTTGAGCACTTTGAGGACCAAATGCCCCCACTAACCCTTCCAAGGGTTCCACCATGTAGCTGGTATAAAAATCAGTCATGGGCTCTATTAATAAAACATTTTCTCCTCTCTTTATGACTGCTGTTATACACAGTCCAGCAGGCTGAAGATGATTAAAAAATATTCTCTTACCCTTTTTAGCAATCAGAAAACCAACGCTAGTACCTTGAGAGTTACTCTCCCTTCTTGAACCGGAGTCCCCAATGAAGGAATCGTGCTTGCCAACACAAGACACATTTGAATTCTTTCTTTGGCTTATGAAATCAGTCACAAAGTTTTCAACATCAGAATTGTTAGTTTTGGATAACTGCCACATATTACTAGGATCCCATAGCTTATAATGCCCCTGAGCCCTTGTATTTGTTAAGTGAGCTAAAACTTGCCACCATATATCATCCACAAGATGCTCATATACACATAGTTGGAGCAATGGTCCAACAAACTCCATGATGAAGACTTCGTCATCTACCATACCATGCATCTCATGATGGAAGTAAATTGGAATAGGCGACAATAAATAAGACACATTAGTGTGCTCTTCATACCCTTCAAGGCCATCAATGTCCTCCGTGTGTTCAAGATAGACATATGTTGAGCTGCCCCCAACATTGTTGCCTGAGTGCCTGTTGAAAGTATCTGAAAGCTGATCAAAAGTTGCTGGTTTGGAAATTACAGCAGGCTGCAATTTTACACAAGTGTCCATGTGAGGCTCCTCCTCATGTGCCAGCTGCTCCATAGAGTCTTCTTTCGGGGTGTAGTCTTCTTGCATCAATTGCCCTCATCGTTTCCTTGAACTCTTGTATGTGTTGTCTTGCTTGAGTCGCTATCAACCTAGCAGCTCTAGCTCTGCTATTCCCTTCCTCACACTTTTTAAGAGTTTCCATTACATCCTCCTTGCTTGCACAAACAAGTTTCTTCTCCTGAGCTGGAATAATTTCTCTAACAAGCAAAGTTTCACTAATGCAATTATTTTGCTCAATGGAAATCATACCCTTTTGTTTAGAAGCTTCTTCTACAAATGAGTTCTTTTGTGATTCAGGTACCGCATATGATGACCTCGTTTGGGCTTGCTACCAATCTTCATCATGCAATAATCTGGAAATGGCATATTATCTCTGAAACCCCTACTCAAAGATTGGTACTTCCTCCAACAAGAATCCTCATCAATCACCTCTATTGGCCGCCCTCTATCACTGTTCTCACCATGTTCCTTATTGTCCCTAGGTCTGCTTTGATTCACATTCTGAGTGAGTTGACTCAAATAAAGGTTAGTGGCTTCCTGTTGTTTCACCATGTTGGTGAACATTTCCTTCATAAAACCCCCTTTGAGATCTTTCCAAACTGCCATATTTAACCAACACAGGCTGGAGGAACAACAACTCTGATACCACTGAAATATCCCCAATGGGATACCACTTAAAAATGCACAAAAATATTGAAAATGTGCAGCCACATAAAGTACTGATTTATACCAGATTTTTACAGTTAGAACAACAAACTAAATAAACTTAATATTCCCCAAAATGACCACCCAAATTTACTTGGAAATATAAAGAGGGCTTGATATTATTATAAATGACATAAGGAAACTATTTTTGGAATATTACAAGTACAATGCTGCCAAGAAATCACAAATAACCTAGAATGGGAAACTTCAGAGGAAAACCTCTCCAAATACAGTAAGTCAAAAATTAAGGGTCTTGGGACAAGGGATAAAGGAAAAATGATGGAGGCACCTTCAGATCTGAAAACGACCACGTGCCGCCACGCCCAACCCAAAAAACGCTGCCACGCTGAATCGGAAAAATCGTCTCAGCCCAGAGCTGCCCCCTTGATTGTCTTCCCCAAACGCCCCCAAAACCCACGAAAACCTTCACGAGATGCCTTCAACGAGCGGCCACGCTCTGCCCAAATGGCTGCCGTGGATCTGATCTGCTGCCGTGATTCTGATTTGGAAGCCCACTGATTATCCTCTCCAAATGCCGCCAAGAATCTTCAAAACCCTTCCTCTGTACCTTCTGAAATATCTCTGTAACACAGCCTAAAAAGCGGCTCCAAAATGACAGACTAGGGTAGATCTCTCACTACCGAAGAATGCCCTGCTAGCTAGGGATGGGTCTCTCACCACCAAAGCTAGGGTCCCTGTGGGATTTGACTCCACAAGCTATAGATGCGAAAAACAGAAACATGCACGTGAAGGGGTCAATAAAATGTATGCAAAAAAAGTGCTCTCCTTTCTCTCCCAGCTCCTTATATACATTCCAAGGCAAAAGAGCCCCAATAGACCAAGACGTGTTTCATTCCACGGAGGGGTCAATAAAATAAAAGTAATTGTTGTGAAGGGAGGTAAAGGGGAGTTGGAGAAATAAGGAGAGAGAGGGTTAATGTTGTGAGTAGGCTTACAAAATTCACATACATCAACCAAAGTAGGTCCACATTCAATTAGAAGAACACAACAATGTAAGCAATCAGCAAGACTAACAAACTAGAGACACAATTCTATAGATTCATTAATCAAGGACACAAAGTTCCTTCTTGGTTATGCAAGATCACCATGCTTACAAAGTTGGAAAGTAGAGAGAGAGAGAGAGTAGAGGAACATAAGCATAGAAATAGAAGAAAAGTATCTTTTATTGCTTGATGTAGTGGTACAAATCTCATCAACATACAACAATCAAAATTGCCAACAACTTTGGAATGGAGAAGCCATTCCAATTTATAGCATTACAATTGTCCTTTCATCTCCCCCACATGACTTTTCATCTCACCACCATGTGACTTTTCAAATTCCCTAGGAATGAAACTAAGTCCTTTTCTTATTTTTGAAAAGGGACTTTTACAATACAACATTAAGTCACTTAAGTGAATAAGATGAAAGAGTGAAAAAGTACCTCCTTAATGAAGAATTAGAACATAGAGAGAGAAGGAAGGAGGAAGGAAGAGAAGAGATGATCACTCTGATGGAGATGAAGCCTCTACAAATGAAGAACCTACTAACTTGAAGCATTGTGATCACAATCTCCTTCTTTTGTGAGATATGGAAACATTCCAGGGCATCAAATAAGTGTTCAGAAACACTATTATGAGATTTGCATTGTGATGGGAACATGATGATCATTTATGTCCACAAGGTAGGAGTTTGGGTATGAAGATCACTTCCTTACTCCTCTAGGACTTCACAATTCACCTTCATGACCAAAAATCAACTCCAAGATGCTCAAACCTCTTCATGTTTGTCTATCACTTACTGAAATAGGTCTTCACCATGCAAATGGAAGGATTGCTCACTAAATGGAATTCTTGTTCTATGGCCATCCATTGAACTGAGATGAGGTGATTGCATATGCTTCCTCTTTTGAGGTGTGATCACACTACAAGGTGTCGGATGAATGTTTAAGCACACTCCCAAGTGAATTGCAACATATGGAATTGAGATAGTTGCTCATTCTTGCAAACATGGTACTCAAATAAAGATCATCCCTTTTCCCTTCTTGGCTCCAAAATCCTCCTTGAATGGAATCATCTTTAGGATGCTCATACACCTTCTTGCTCACATGCTCCTCATGGAAATAGATGACTCCTTGGTGAAGAACTCGACCTCTCTACATTGTGAGAAGCCTCCTCTTGAGTGATCAACCACTATAGCCCATCAGATGCTCCGAGAGGAGAGATGAGAGACACTTGATCAATAGACCATTGAAAACAATGAAGGATGTCTTCCCTCACTTGAAAAAACCTTCCGATCCCTGAGACACTGCCATGTCTTCATGAACAATCATTCACATGGAATGAACTTGATGCACTTGGTGTGCAAAATGAGACAATTTCCCACAACCATGATCCATGATTCTTCCACCTTGAGAACATTGATGACCAATGAGATGTAAGACCAAATCCTTATGAATAAATGACATCCACCTTATGAATAAGCACCCCATATGAGATGAAGTGAAATGTCCCCGGGACTAACATGTAGTTTGAGACCAAAATTGGGAACCACGAGGGCTTCCTCCTCGCCTGAGTCACATCAATCTGTCACAACCTTTCACAAGCATGAATTTTTCCTCATCACTCCTATGAGGCAAGCTCCTGAGAGATGATCACCACATAATGATAGGTGGAGATTTATAAATATTTCCAAATTTGGCATGTTCACTCTAAGACACCTTATGCTTACCACATCCGAATATGTGGGAATTTGCTTGTAAATTGAGAAATTGACCTCCGTGAAGATGATGGAATCAGTGAGACATGAAAGGGAGGAACATGTGTGACCATTTTGAGCTCATTCGAACACTTAATATTTTTAGTAAGTCATACATGGGTGTCTTTTTTTAAAATTTCATCAATTTATCAATTTTTTAGTGTTTTGACCTTGGAGGAATGAACTGAGGTACTAAAAACCAATTGTTTCTTAGACTTACTATTCTTAGTAAGCTACCCGATAGAAGCTTACTAAAAATAAAAAGTGGTCTTCAGGTGTTGGATCAAAATGGGATGAAATTGGTCTCAAAATTTTTATTTTGCACCAGGATGCTTTGCTCCAATTTTCAAGCAATTTGGCTCGTTGAGTTTCTTAGATCTGAAAAAATGTTATTTATAGTTGGAAACTCCATGTGGCTGTAAAAAATGGCTGAGTGCATCAATGGGGGCAAGTAAACACTCTTCTCAAAGGCGTTTTCATGAGGAAGCTTCAATCAAAATCTTGTGGCAATGGAGTTGGGGTTTGCAAGTTATGAGCAAAACAAGATTTTGATGTTAGGGCACAAAATGAGTTTTTTTGTGTTTGAATGTGGTGAACCAGATTTAAAAACCTCTTTAATGGCTGTCAAGGAGTCACTTTATGTTTCTAAGTTCATGTTTTATGATTTTGAGTTGTGGTGAGTGAGAGTGAGTGAATTTATATGGTGGGAGTGGAAGAGAGAATGCACATGGGAAAATGGAGTGAGAGAGTGAGAGATGGATGATGGAAATTGCACTTGGTGCAATGGGGACAGAGGGGACACCAAAGTGCGACCTTGGGGGAGAAGGAGGTCGCACTTTGGTGTCCCCCTTGTCCCCATGGGGACAAAGGGGATATAGGGGACACCTAGGACACTTGGGAGTCCAAAGTGCAACTTGGGGAGTGAGTGAGGTCACACTTTAGTGTCCCCCTTGTCCCTTGGGGGACAAAGGGGACACAAGAGTGTCTAAAGTGTGACTTTTCCATTTTGGGAAAGCATATTTTGCCTTGGATGTCCAAATTGGGACACCGAGTGATATTTTCACCCCGGAGCTTAGAAGAATGTTTTGGGGTCAAATCTTATATGATTTTGACTCCAAAACACATTTTAAGATCAATGGAGCCATTATGGAGACTTGATTATGCCTGCAACTCAAAATTTAGGGCCTATTTCTTCTTGAACTGAGAGGGGCAGCTACAGAAGTTTTGAAATATCTCAGAAACCTTTAAGCCTTGGATCAAAGTTTATGTTTCCACCTTGTAGAGGATTCCAATAGCTTTCCGATGCCTATTTGTTTTCTTCTTAACTCCTTCAGAACTCTCGGAATCATCCAAGAATTCACATTCATTGGAACTTTCATTCCCTACACCCTGAATACCCGTTGTTGAATAGATTTCTCCTGAATCAGATTTTCTTTCCTAAACTTTCCTAAATTTCCTTGGACACCTTCAATGTCCTCGACATTACCTTCAGATGCTTTTGATTTTCTCTAAACACTTCCGTAGAGTGTTCAATTGGTTGCAGAATGGCCAAAAATAGCCTTTTTAGGCCTTTAGGAGGAAGTAGTTTTTATCGAGTCACAATGAATTCATTAATCATCTTGGGTAATCATCCCTACACACTGAAACAAACTTGAAAACCTTGTTAGGACTTTCCTCTTGAGCCGGGGTGAGGGTTGAACTGAGGGCAGCAGAGGAAGGATGCACAGTGATTGGGAAGCCTAATTTTCAATTAGGGGCTTAGTTGTCATGCTTCAAAATTTTCAATTTTCATGCTAGCTATTTTGCATGACAAGACATATTCATTCATTAAATCACTTTGCTGATATGAAATGTGTGGATCTCAATCATGAACCATTACCTCACTTTTGGAGGCATCTCAAAATGCCCATCATCCACTTTTATCACATTTTGAAGCATCTCTCGATGCCCATAACCCACTTTTATCACATTTTGGAGCATCTTTTGATGCCCATCCTTTCTTCCATTTCACCTTTGGGCATCTTATGATGCCTTCTATCTTCTCAAACCTTAGATTCTAACCAAAAATATTGTAACCATGAAATAAAAATAAATTCTATTCCAATAAATCTTTGAAGAATTATGCCTATACTTTTAGAGCATCCCCCATCAAGGATGTGTCCTCTTTGTGCATTTAGATATGCATGCCATCTCACATGTCATTACTACTTGCACCATGATACGCAGTGTTATGATATCCAGCGACAGGTCCATGAGGTTATGGAGGACGCCTGGATCTTCATTGCACGACCTATATGACCACCTTCACATGTCTCCATACCACCTTTACTTTTCAGCATTTACTACCAACACACATGCTACATCCTCTGACCAATTAGTCTGAATGTTTCAGCTACCCCTTTACATCCTTTATTTTAGCATAGGTCAGTTAGCACAAAACCCCTTAAAAATCCTACATAATATACTTTTGGATGGGGCAGTTAATCCGAATGTTTCGGTACCGCTTTACATCCTCTATTTAGCCAGATAGTCTGAATGTATCGGCTGCCACTTTACTTTTGGGCAGGTCGGTTTGTCCAAATGTCTTGGCTACCACTTTACTTTTGGGCAGGTCGGTTTGTCCGAATGTTTTGGCCACCAATTTACATCCTCTATTTCAGCCAGTTAGTTCTAATGTTTCGCCTACCAGTTTACTTTTGGACAGGCCGATTAGTCCAAATGATTCAGCTACCCTTTTACATCCTCTGTTTTAGCACAGGCCAATTAGTCTGCATGCTTCAGCTACCCCTTTACATCTTAGTTCTATGTTTTATAGCCTCCTTGCAACATCTTATCCCCCTTGGGTTTATACAACCATTGTGTTCTTGTTTGAGCTACTTTGGTAATTTACTTTACAATTATGTTTTACAGCCTCCTTGCAATATCTTTTGGGTTTATTTTTGCCATTTGTTTCTTCCTTGATCTTTTGGTATGTTGTTTATCCCTTTTATGATCTTATATTCCACTTGGATATTATCACTTTTCATGCTTGCACTTGACCTATCATAAGTTTACACTCTTATCTCTTTCCATTTCTAACGATCTACCATTACCACACTACCTAGTTTGTCTCTTTTAGCCTTCATCTTATACGAAACTAATCCTATACCTCTTTATGATCAGCTATTAGCTTTATTGATCATTGCATAAAACTCTTATCTTTGTAGTTTCATTTATCCCAATTCTTCTCACTTGAGACACACTTAGGTCGAAGATGAGATCGCACTCTTTCTTTAAGATAGGTTTAGAGGTACCTAAGCATCATGGTTTCTAAGTTCTCCTTTATAGCAATTAGGTGTAAGCTCTCTTGTGTTAGTCATCTTTCATACCCATTTGATCAACCTTCCAAATCCGTACACAAGAGGAACAATAAAAGCCAAAAGATTAAAATCCATAAGGAGGAGGAACAATAAAAGCCAAAAGAAAAGATTATACTTCATTAGTTAGCAAAAGCCAAACCCGCCCACTTTGCGTTCCTCTTAGTAATACTCTTTTGATTTGTGTGTCTCATCCCCGCTAAGGATCTTGTATTGCCATCACAGTGCCTTGCTTTTTAATCTTTCATGTTCACTCTCTTTATTCCCCTAATGGATACTACCAATAGTTGACCATAACTTCATACCCTTTACATCCTACAATCTTATATCTTGTTACAGACTACTACCTATTTTTTGACCCCAGCACCCTTGCAATAGATTTGTGAGTATGATTGTGAGACCTTTAGGCCTTCCTCACAAATATTTCCTTTTCATCCATAACATCTTAATTCACCATAGTGGTGACAAAAAATGGCAATGTTCTATCTTTTGCATCCATACCATCTTCATTCACCATAGGCATGACATTAAATGGTAGTGTTCTCTCTCCCAACAAAATCCAATGCCAGCATTGATTGTGATCCTGTTCATTTTGGTGCTTCCTTGTTTATCACATCTTATGTTTTCTTTGCCCATTTCTTAGATTACATTTGATGTTTATTACAATATTTTTGCCACATCTTTTAATTTCTTTGATTAATTTCTTAGATTTTATTAGGTGTCATGTCATCCTTCTGCTAAGCCTTGTAATTTATTTGATTTCTTTCTTAGATTTTATTAGGTATCTTATTATCTTTTTGCCATATCTTTTAACTTATTTGATTTCTGTCAGATTTTATTAGATATCCTTTTACCTACTTTTAGCACATCTTTTGATTTACAAATTATTCTATTTTTCATTAGATATTCATTTTACCTCCTACTTTATCATTTACCTTTTCAATTTTAGCCATAGATGTCATCACATTTCATGGAAATGAAAACACAGGCAAATATACAACCATACACACAACCATAAATCCAACATAATTCATGTACACATTGTGTTCAAATCTTAAACACATCCACATGCATATACGAAGTTTCTCAAAAATAGTACATCATATATACAATCACTTGTCACTCAAACATCTCCTCCGCCCCTCGTAGGAGGTGTCGTATTATGAGTTCATGGGCTCTAACTACCCACTTGTAAGGATTGAGCTAAGGAAGACTCCCTGGACTGCGTCAAATGTGCCTCTTGCTCTAAACGAGCCACCCATACTCATAACGCATCCATCTCCTCTACATCACGTTGTTGACTCTCAATAGCTGCACAAGTATCCACTAATCTCCGTACCTACTCAATCACTAGTGACCTTGAAATCTTCCCCAACATTTGCACTAAGGCTCCAATATCATCATGCTCGCCACCTTTGTAAGGGTTACTCCTTTCTCTTGCGATACCCAAGCCACCTCTTCTACAAGCCTAAAGGCCCCAACATGATCCCCTACAAAAAGTGCCACTAGATCCAACGTCAATGTCATGTCTCCTTGAATGAGGACACCATCCAAGATGTTGTGATGCACACCCTCAATGAATGTGTGTCAATCGACCTCAAGCCTCTGCAAAAACACATATTACTACACATTAGAACCTATACGATCTAACATAATATCACCTACTTCCTAGCATGTATCTATACTCTAGGAATGATATGAACTTAATACCATCTTTATACTTGGATGTCCTAGTCTATCCTCAACAACCACCCCATCCACCCCGCTACCTAACATAGTGTCCTCATCCTTGGGTGACCTCATTGCCACTAACTTTTTCCATCTATCTCTTTGGACCACTACCATCGGTGGCCTCCTCTCGCACATATTGTGCCGCTCTTTCACTGGGTCCCTACATAGGATATCCCTAATTTGGTCTCATGTGGCGAAGCCACCTATCCTCCTCAACCGCTAGTCCTAATGATAGTGTCGGGATATCTCAAGTTGTGTTGCATCTTGGGCATCCGCCTAAGGTGAGGCATCTTGCTCTAGGTTTCTCTCTATAACCTATACTTGTGGTTGTCTGAAACCTCTCTATCCAAGCTCCTCAAAGAAACAACCCCCGCCTTTGTGGTTGCCAATGTTTCCTCCATGGTCTCAATGGAGGGACCACGAGCTCTAGCCGCTATCCGCCTCTTCCTCTTGGCTATATTACATGTTGAGGATGGAATGGTTGAAACTACGGAGCCACTAAGGGTTGAGGCAACCTAAACTAATCTAATCCCTTGTCTACTAAGTGGCGCTCGACCCACCGTAGATAATGCTTTATAGTCTCAAGTAACCACTATTGGCATTGGCCATGCACGGCCACCTATTCACAATATCCACATGGGGTCCCCATACTTCTACTCTCTCCATGCACTTTCGTACCTCAGTTTACAATCCAAGCCCTAACAATCGCTCTCTCTCGCAATGTAGAATCTTGGGTGCATTTTTTTTGCTACTGTAGGGGATCCCGTAGGCCTATACATCGGGAACCTCTCATAGATCCAAATGAGAGTAGTATCACTGCCCAATTATCAGGTTACTAATTAGCTCCAAACCGATAGAAATCATGTGCTAACTACACCCGAGATCCTTATCCCTCATCTATAAATTGTGCCCTACTCCACTGTAGCCCGACACACCACTATAGAAAATAATAGGACCCCTCCATTTGATTTGTGACAAAGAATCCTTGTCACAACCATTCCTATGATTGCCTTCTAGATATCGAGAACAATAGAATTGTATACTATCTTGACCAAACTATCAGGATCTTTGCTAATACCAATCCAACCCGTGGCCCATTGTACCAACTCTCTTCGCTTAGCATTTATCTTGGGCACCTAACAAAACGCCCCTGCTCCTCTAATGGAAAGCCCAAAATAGCATGCATATCCTCTAAGGTGAATGTGGTCTTGATAATATCCCCCGACCTTCCACTTGAAGGTTTCTAATATGATCTCCAAATAACTAACAAACATCTATATCAAGTTTGCATCCAACAAGATGTGGCACATCTATATAATACCTCAAAACCCCAAACAACCAACCGCACTCTGTCCTCATTTCATATGACCTCAATAATTCAAATAACTTCCCGCATGATCAAACCTATCTCAAAAATTGTAAAACAAATGAACAACATTCACCCATCACCTTTCAATCAGAGAAAAGCTTGATAAAATAATCAAAACATCAAAAATTAATTAAAACCATCCCTTTCTTCCATCATCATCCATGCAGCATGATGCGCATCGGCCCTTTAACTAACAATCTTCTATCTCCTACACCATTGGAAATGTATGAAAATTGTACCCGCCCGCAGACAACATTGGCCATCCTACAAAACTACATCGACCATGTAGGGGAAAATATATGGCATCGACCCTCTTGCAATCTTTTTTAGCCCAACATGGTTGATGGCATTTTGCAAAGGGTAGTGTACCTCATTTTTTTTTAAAAGGTCCCTCGCATATATAAGATTTATTTACATCTATGCCCACGTTGGGGTTGAACCTGGGTCTCTATGTTAATACAAGCCCAATCATCTCATTGCTTTAACCGATTGACCACACACCATCACACGCCTCTTTTAACATTCACAAATTTGAACATTACCCTATATGACCTAATGCAAAAATGCTTCCAAACCCACCTAGAGTTTGTCCACACTTAAGTTTTGACACCTCTTGGGGCAAATTCCGCTACCCAGATTTGCCCCAAGACCTAATTTTACATTTTTGATCTATTTACCCTTTCCCAATTCAAGTACAACACCTACCAACGGATCCTCCTTAGTGTGCCCTCTTAGACTCTACCTCATAGCCTATACCGCATCCTCGCATCCTTGTCATGGACTCTAGTTTTGTCAAAATCAGGTAACTCGGAGCTCCATGATCTTAATATCTCTAAAGTGATAAATGAAAGGTTTGACCCCCTATTAATAGGCTTCAACCAGATTTGAAACTTTCAAAAATTAGAACCAAGATTTCGTAAAAACATGATTTCGGAAGAAGTGTCTACGGATCATGCTCTCATAACGAATCAAATGGTATATTGCACACATTTTTCCAAAACAATCAAAATTCCCTATTTTCCAACCCATGATCCTAACCTTCCTAGTTCGTGTTCGCGCCTTATATCAGCATTTTTCTTGGTTTTTATCTCCAAGCCCACTAGATTTGGGCTAGATGAGAAGGATAGGATGGGTCCTAAAAGCCGAAATAAAGTAGGTCCTAAATAGGAAAATGATTGTAAGGAGGATATAAGGTTGGGGTTTACGTGCTTATTTTTCTAATTTATTTTCTAGCGTTTCTTTTCAATGTTGCATTACTTGGGTTCTCTCGGCAACTCTTTCTACATTTTGGTGATTCACTATGCAGAATTACACTTGCATGAAGGTAAGCGCAAGGTAAGTACATTTCAATTGGGTTCATGTTTTTATCACTTATACTACTCACTCACTTCAATTATTTTGATTTTCGTGTTGCATTTTCTTTTCCCAAAGACTATCTCATGTACACTTTTTGTGACATGCAATGATCAAAGGTTGTGGCATATGTATACACCTTATTTTTCACTTTTATTGACTTTTCTCTTTCACATGCACCATTGGTGCATTAACCTCCCTTAAAAGATATCCTATGGGATATCATTCTACAGCGGGTGGGCTGGTTAGTGGCGGTACTTGTGAGAGAGATTTGATGTGCAATCAATGATACCTTAGATACCCTATCCTTTACATATCCCAATCATCCTTTTACACCTCCCCGTGACATCACCTTACTACCTTGTTATGATCACCCGCATATCCACCGACGACAAACTTATACCCCGGTCCGATCACTTTTTATCAATTCCAAAACCTTTTTCCAACTCCCGAGCCTTCCTTCTAGGACCCCATGAGATGCTATTACCCAAAGCTAACAACATCAACCATGGTCGATAACGTCTAGCTTTCATTCATGATAGCTAACTACATTGACCATGGTCTATGTTGTCGGCTATAGGAAACTATAATAGCTAATCATATTCCCTATTTATAGGCAGCATTTGAGAGAATTTATCATCACATCATCATTGGCCATTCATTCGCTTGCACTCGCAAAGCTGCTTTTAAAGGTCATATAGATTTAGAAGTTAGTACTTAAGTCTTGCTTATCTTTGGAGATCTACTCTTGGAGCATTGGGTCTAAGACAATCAAGAATAGGAGTTGACAAACTATGGTCCACCAAACCTATGAGTCCAGCCAAACCTATCTGTCTTGGAGTCCCCAACACCTTGGGAGGAAGTTAATGGGCCAATGATGTCTACAATTAGTTATGATTTTTCTAATCTTTGGGCAACTTAATAATAATGTAACTTTATGTTATATTATAAGGCAATGTAACTTTATGTTATATTTAGGGAAACTTATGTTTATTGTTATAAATAAAAGTGACTTTTAAATAAAGTCACCACCAAAATTGAAAGAAAGAGGAAAGAGAAGTTATAAAAGGAGGATGAAGGGGTTCATTTGGGGATCTATCATCCATCTATCATCTTGATTTTAGGAGTTGAGCACTTGTGCTTCTACTTTCAGCTATTGAGGACAGAAACCCTCTTAGCATTCATCACTTGAGGATGAAAACCCTCATTGTGATCAAAATTTGGGGATGAAAACCCTCAATTTCTGTTGGTGGCTTCACTCAGAAGTCATATTTGTGCATAAGGACAACCCAAAAAGGGCTAGGGCATCATCATTGGCTGGCAAAAAGGGGTAAAAGCTCCATCATTTGGGGCACAAGGGGTAGAAGGGCTGTTAGAGCTTTGGCAGAAGTTTTCAGACCCTCTCCTAGGGTGGTGACTTGCATCTTGGAGGAGTTTGTGGGCTTCTAGGGCATGACAACCCAAATTTCAGTTGTATTTGGCTTCTTCATAATTTTTGGAGTTGTTTGCACTCTTTTGTGGTTGTGTTTGGGCTTGGAATCATTATTTCCAGCCGTGTTGGTAAAGTATATTTGCTGCTGTCATATTTTAATTCCAATTGGTTGAAAAATACAAAAATCATATTTTTGGTGTTCTCTTGTGTTATGTTTGTTCGGCTCTTGAATAAAATAATTTGGAGGGTTTCTATATTTATTTCCAAGCTGTTTTTGCATGCATGATGCCATAAAAAAATAAAAATCAAATTGTTGTTAGGGTTTGAAGATAATTTTCAGTTTGCTAGTTGAATTTGAAGTATTTGAATCATAAGGGTTTCAAGGGAAATCCAAAATTTTCCAGATCTGCCCTAAAAGGGACATTACAATGGTATCAGAGCAAAGATCTTCCCAGCCTGAAGGGTATTCATGCAAGAAGGTAACCAAGAATACATTTGCTATCAAAGGAAAGTAAAGAAGAATTCAGATCAGCCACTTGAAGGGCCTAACATGGCCAACAAAGGTTCTGAAGAGGCCAAGTTTGATAGACTTATCGAAGGGCAAGAGAGGTTGGTGGATACTATGGATTTGCTAGCCCTAACCTTGCAAAATCTTCATGGGCCAAAACATCACAATGGTGAGGGTAGTTCGTCAAGGGTTCACAATATGAGGCAGCCCCAAGGGTCAAATTTTGGATCTGTTGCTAGGCCTTTTCAGCCTACCTTCCTCCCAAGAGAAGTCATTCTAGAGGTTGAAACATGACATTTAGTGGGTCACAACATTGCAGCCAGCTATGAGGAGTATAGGGCTCTTCGAATGAGATTCGTGATGTCATTTCACTTGCAGAGTTCATAGGAGTGAGCAAGGGTAGATCAAGGCCCGAGCCTAGATCTCAAGCACCGGTCAGTCTTCCTAACATTGCAAAGTTTGAGTCATTACCTTTTGAGGGTGATTTAAAGAGTTCTCCCTTAGTGATGAGGAGAGAGGAAGAAATCTCGGGCATGAACTGAAGAAAGAAAAATCAGATCTGCAAGAAGGTTTTGAGGTGGAGCTCCAAGAAGACCATGTTGAGGGGCATGCACATGAGAAAAGGGCTTTACCGGTTGCTAATGTTGATTTTCAGCTTGCTGGAATTTTCAAAACAACAACCTATGGGAAGCAAATTGATTGTGTTCATGACTTTAGCAAGAATCATGAAGATGTTTTATTGACTTCTAATGTTTGCATGTGTCAACAAGATTCACTTGTTGAATGTGAAGAGTTCAAGGTGAAGGAGAATGTTGATCCTAACCCAGAAATTTGAATCACAAGGTTGGGGATGTTGAGGATATCTCAACACATGGCAATTCGGCAAAGGAAGGTGAACACTTTGAGGACAGCCAAAGATATGAAGGTGTTTCAGATTTATTGCTTCCTACTATGTCATTGCATGAAGCTTGTCATCATGGGCCACATGCTAAAAATGGTGATAAGATGGACACATGGAGTAGCAAAGAGCACATAGATCCTTTCGTACAAGTTCAAAATTGTTTGTACATAAAAGTACGGGATCCGGGTGATCTTTGGAGATACAAGAAGGGTCACTCCTTGGGACCAAGCCCTACATTTGAAGACAAGGTCGTGGAGATAGTCACCATTGTCGAGGCAACAAGATGCTTGATGTGGAAAGGTGGTAAGCATAATAGATGTTGTTTTTCTGTTGTTCAAGGTTTTAGCATGATTTTGATGGAGTCAAGCTACATACGGGGTGGCCACCATTGGATGTGTGAAGGAGAACTCAAGGAGGATGTGTTTCTTCAAATGGGCTTCACTATTCCGGGTTGTAGAGCTGTTGTCATCCACATTTCCAGCCTGCCCAACAGTTTGTATGCAACCATACAAGTAGTTCCAGCCATACACTTGAGTAATTTTCAGTTTGATGCGGTTGTTGAAGTACTTTCAGTCAGTATATGGTTGATTCCAGCCCCTATATTATTGTCATTGCTGAATTTTGTGAAGGGTTTACAGTATGACAATTGTTGTACCATTCTTTTTTCTGTTGTTTGCAACAGATCCAGCCCCTTTTACACTTTTATGATAGTCATAAAAGAGTGTCCAATCACCTGGTGGAAGAATTTCCAGCCTACTATCAATGTTGAATTGTTTGCAGCTGTTATAAAGAATTTTCAGCCACTAAAATTCTGTTTGTGAGTGAGAAAAGGCAATGCTACAAGCTACAACCATGCTTGGAGCAGCATGAATGGACCTTTGAGAGTCATCATATGAGTGGGAATTATGAGGGAATGCAAGCAATGGAAGAGAGCTAGTTAACATGTCTATGAGACATGAAGAAGTGATGTTGAGAGCTCTTGTTTCCTTTAATGTGTTTGCAGTCCATCATATGAGTGGGAATTATGAGGGGAATGCAAGCAATGGAAGAGAGCTAGTTAACATGTATATGAGACATGAAGAAGTGATCTTTAAATGTGCAGGTCCAGGAATGGAGAAGAAAGAGAAGAAAAGGCATAAGTGTGATTCAGTCCAGCATATTCACATATATGAGAAGCAAGGCAACAAGGTGAAACAAGATGATAGCATAACAACAAGTGAAAGAGTTTGGCAAAAAAAAGGGATACCTTCTCAATGGGACAGCGGTGGATAGAGGAATATGTGCATCACAACTCCCCTTAGTAGAGTGGGTAGAGAGTATGAGGAACGAAGAAGACAAGGAGGAGCAGCTGAGTTTGTTATCAGCCCAAGTAAATGATGAAGAATATGAGATTGCAGCTGAAGATGAAGGGGTGAAACGGGTTTCAGGACTTTTTGGCTCTTTTTGTTTAAATCCCTCTCGGACTTCCGAAGTCGAATGTCCAGAAAACCCGAATTTCGGGTTTTCGAGTTCGGGTTTTCGGAGTTCTCCGAGTCATTTTTAGGATTTTCACTTGAAGTTTTCCGAAGTCCGAAGTCGAATTTTCGGACTTTCAAGTTTTCGGGTTTCGGACTTTTCCATCGCCAATTCGTCTTTTTGCCTCCCAATCCCTGAAGTCCGAAATCCGAATTTTTGAATTTTGGGTTTTCAGTGTCGGACCTTCGAAGATTTTGTGCGCAATTAATTTCCACCTACCTCCGTACGGATCGGATTTTTACCATTAATATCGGGATTTCTATTTAAACTCGGATTTTTACTTGTAATTTTTACCTAACACATTTTGCTCTGACATTCCATTCTTGTACTTTACGATGTCTTTTTCAAGGTATGGTTTTTTGTTTATATTCTTTTGGTTTTAGGTCTTTTTCTCTGTTTCTTTCTCATTTTGGTTTTCCTTTTGGTTTCCCTCTGCGGTTTTTTATGATGTCGCTCCTTTGGTTCACCATGTTTCACTTTTTGAGTTTTCTCCAGGTATTCGAAGTTGTTCAAAGGATCCTCTTAGGCCTCCCATACTTCTTTCCGTTTCTCGTGTTCCAGCTTTGGCGATTTAGCATCGTTTTGCAGATTCCTCAGACTTGTTCGAGAGAGACTCGTTCGGAGAATTCCTTCGGGGAATTCCTTCGGAAGATTATTAAGCGGGAATTTTGTTCGGGAATATTCCTTCGGAGATCTCAGTTTCAGAAATTTCTTTTGAAACTTTCTCAGTTCGGAATTTCGGAGTTTTGTTGCTTTTGGGTTTTCGGAACCTCCGGCTTTGGGAAACTCTTTCGAAAATTTATTTTCGGACAAATTGGTTTCAAAGATCTCCTTCGGAATTCTTGGTTTCAGAAATTTCAGTTTGGGAAACTCCTTGGATAAAATTTTCGGGGATTTCGATTCAGTGATTTCTTTCGAAACTTTTCCGTTTCGAATTTTGGAGGTTTCCTTTTAGGTTTTCGGAATTTCTACAACTTCACTTCCAAACACAGGGTTTAATGTCTACTTCCACTTCAAAGGAAAAGAGAAGATGAAATACTCATTTCTTGGGGTTGCTCCCCAATCCTGCTGTCCTCCGACTTAGGAAATATTGGGGACACTGATCTAGGACAAATTGATCTTCCCGATTTCTAGGAAAGATTAAAGGCTCCAAACAAGAAACCATGGATGCAGGCCATCTATGACAGTGGTCTTTCCCTTGCCGCCGGTTTTCTTGCATCTATGCATTGCCCATAATTTGTCTTAGCTGCAGCAGCCCACTTCGACGAGGACTCCATGTCAGTTAGGGATAGTGATGATAAGGTGGTAATCCGTTTGGACCCAGATTTCTTCGAGGATTTGCTTAAACTTCCAGATGTTCAAGATTACGCCACAATTTCACCAGAAATAGCAGTGGAACATTGGGATAAGAAAGAGGAAGTATGCTCAAAGGTTATGATGAAATCCTATTTGGCTAAGAATTTTGCCAAATTACCCAAAACTATGCATCGATCGGATTTTATTCAAGAAGTCAACGATCTTATTGTGTTATTAAGCAGAGTTTCAGTCTTCCTTCTACAAAGGAATTCCAAGAATGGATGTTTTTATACATAGCAACTATCAAGAAGAATGATGAGTTTATCTAATGGGGGAGCATATTAGTAGCAACATTCGCTATCAGTTGGGTAAAGTGTCAGAAACAAAGACCTTCTACATGACATCTTTCCTGGTATATGCATGTTGCTATGGGAGATTTTGCGGGTTTGAATACCAGGGGTGTTCGCAGACCTCCCACATATATGATTTTACCCCCAACTCACTCTGGATGAGGGAAGCAGGCATTTCGAAGAGTCAACGACGCTTTCTTCGCTGTCATCCTCTATTGTTTTGACAAAGAACTATACAATCGGAGGGTTTCCAATGAGGCTTTCCAAGAAGTGCGAGAATGGGGAGCAATCTACTTTCATTTCCTATATTCACCTACATCCGGATTCCAGTTTCATAGGTGCCCCAAGCAAATTGCGAGGTGTCCCACTGACAAATGGATTTTATTGGAATTAGTTCGGCTAGTTGTTGGATTATCATCGAATCCAAAATAAGCGTCACAAAGCAGGAATGCATTTCCCTGTTTCGATTGGCAGGTATTCTTGCCCAAATATTCACAAGGAAAAAAATGTTGATGCAGAAATGGCTGAGGTAACCTGCGGACCTTCTATCCGCGGACTAATTTTCATTATTGGGGTAAGTTTGGGGATACAGGTTGGTCCAGTACTCATGTACCCCAATTAGAAGATATCTAGATTCATTGTCGGGACGAATACATCGTGCGACAAAGGGATTATGAAAGATTAACCCTTGACGAAGTTCGGCAATTTGGTTTAGCTGATGTGCCAAAGGACATGCAAGACAATGATGAGGTCCTAGATTCATCATACAAGAACAATAATGTTGCCAATCAACCGTTGTCACGGATTGATTGGTATGTGGAAGAATGTAGCAATACCAAGGAGAGGGCGGGACCCATTTTAAAGAGGACTTTCAGTTGGTTGACCACCTTGGGACTCTCACCCAAAGGGGAAAATCAACTTATAAATACAGAGACTATACCAGCAATGAACCAACTAACACCCACCAAGGGCAAGAGGTTGACTCAAAGGGTTCCTACAATTCCAAAGAAGATTTCATTTGTTGTTGGTGGCTCATCTCTCTCCAAGTCTGTTGCTCCCAAGATTACATCACTGCAGCACTGTGATAAGTGGTTGAAGTCAGTGACTCTCCTAGTGTCATCCAGATCCATCACATCTTCTCCTTCCTCCATTATCACTTCCAATATCAGTTCTTTCCACTTCCACCATCATTTCTTCTTTCCCATCCCCTTCTATGGCCCAAGTATTCTCGTCACTTCCAATTCTATCAACTTGGGAAAATATTGGGTCACCCATTTCCTCTTCACTTGCTTTAACACTTCCATTTTCCTCAATCACAACCCCAACATTGCTCTGTCAATTCCTATGGCTGTCCTTACATCCACGTCTTCCATCATTGCTACCTCTGCTCAAATATCAGCTGGTATTTCTAGTGATCTTGCTCTAACTGATGTTTTAAGTATTGGATCTGCCACTCCATCTTCGTCGGCTCTAGCCATACGGAATGGTTGTTTAGACAAACTCCCAAGCAAAAGAAAAAGGTTCCTCTGGGAGATGTTATAGATCTCAACATATTGGAGTCTATGCCCAAGAGACAGGCCAAGAGACCAAGAACCGTATCAAGTCTGACGATTAATTCATCTGGAGAGCGTGTGATAGAGGTGGCCACCCCTTTGAGGGAAAAACTAAAGAAACAATCACAACAGCAGATTACGGATATCAAAATTCTCATTGGGGAAGGCTACTCATGAAGGATCCAAGCAAGATGTACACACTGCTCTTGGGGCCCTTTTGGAGAAATATGACAAAGACAAGGCCACCAAGGATGAGCTCAAGGCCAAGGTCGAGCAGCTCACTGCACTGCTACATAAAGTAACCCAACCCACTCCATCCACTGACGTCTCAACTACTACGGCTATGACATTTCATCTACAATCGATGATATTTCTTATCATGAGCTCGAGAAGCTAGGCTAGAAAGGGAGATCAGTGAGTGAATGGATGGAAAGAATTCTGCAAGAAGCTAATCCTTTGATCAAGGAAGCAATTGAGATATATAATGATTTGCAGGTTGCAAAAACCACCATTTCTAAGATGGACGAATCCTTCTCTGAGGATAATAATAATTTAAATTTAACTTTGGCAACATGGAGTGACATTAGAGAAGAGGATTCTGACTTGCTTCTTCAGGAAGAGGTGATTGATGATGCCTCTAAATTGTTTGAATATCAAAAGGCCATGGAATTCCGGTGTCAAGTATTACAAGATCTGATTAAGAAATTGGAGGAGAAACGAGTGGAGATTACAGATGCCCTGAATGACATCTCAGAGGAGTTTGACAACACCAATTGCAAATTCTTCAATGAAAATATCGATGCTCTTCCTGAGGATCAGATTAAGGAAAATTTCAAAGATTTGGTGAAGCATGTGATGATGAGGTCACCAAGACTTTCAATAGTGACTCCATTGACTAACTGGTCTTATGTCAAAATTTCATAGTGAGACTAAAGAAAGTTACAAATAAACTTGAAGGTTACCGGCGGGATCACAAAAGAGATCAAGACAAGCAGCGTAGTGAATCACTATGCATGTGGGCCTGGAGATGAAGAAACTCGGGGGTTATCAAGCGCTTCTTCGAGTCAAACACCAAATGGTTGATGGGAGGAAGGACATGTGAAACTTGTAAGTAAAAAGATGTAGATGAATCAGGGCAAAGCTAAGCGGCCATGAAAGGACAGGTTCAAGCTCTAGGATTGGTCAAAGTTGTAGGGTTGATTGAGTCAAACCCTTTCAACAAATTTATTATTTTTAGGACTGTTCCTTAATATTAATGACATTTCTATTTTTAGTTTAATGTTAGTTAAGGGCCCAAATTTGTAATGGCTCACTAGAACTTATAAATAGTGGAATGCTTCTATTGTTTAAAGGATTATTCTTTCAATAGTGACTCCATTGACCAAGTGGTCTTATGTCAAAATTTCATAGTGAGACTAAAGAAAGTTCAAATAAACTTCGAAGGTTAGCCGAGGATCACAAAAGAGATCAAGGCAAGCAGAGGCGTAGTGAATCACTATGCATGTGGGCCTGGAGATGAAGAAACTCAGGGGGTTATCAAGCGCTTCTTCGAGTACAGACACCGAATGGTTGTATGGGAGGAAGGACAACAGAAACTTGTAAGTAAAAAGATGTAGATGAATCAGGCCAAAGCTAAGCGGCCATGAAAGGACAGGTTCAAGCTCTAGGATTGGTCAAAGTTGCAGGGTTGATTGAGTCAAACCCTTTCAACAAATTTATTATTTTTATGGGAGCCTGTTCCCTTAATATTAATGACATTTCTATTTTTAGTTAAATGTTAGTTAAGGGCCCAGTTGTAATGGCTCAGCCTAGGAACTTATAAATAGTGGAATGCTTCTATTGTTTAAAGGATTATTTTTGGGAGATTATTTTGAGAAGAGTGCTCTTCAAGCTTGGAAGAGTAATTCGAGATTCCAAGAAACCTTTTGATTATATTCAGAGTTGCACCTTGCTATTATAAATCTGATTTATTGTGTTGAATGTTAATTAGCGTTTACTTTGTGGATTTATAATTCCTTAGTGATAGTGATTAACTTACCTTTATTTCAGGTGGTCTATTTCATGTTGTGAAGGAATAATACTACTATGTTTCATGCTAGTTGTGAAGACTTTGTTTTCCTTCTGCATTAATTTTTATATCGTTGTTGTCCCTACTCACAGAAATAGATGTTGTTATCTGCATGTGTGGTTTACTTTTGATAAATTAATTGTGTTGTATCTAATTTGATCTACCCTTACGTACACTCGAGTTTAACAAAGGAACATCTGCCTTGGTTTGTGGTATTTTATACCCTTTCTAATCGTGATAGGTGAAGGTGGTTGGTGATGCAAGAATACCTCTCACATTAACCCTTCTAGATGTTAAACATCCCTTAATTCGGTGCATCACCACTTCTAGTATAGGTTTCATTTCCTTGCAAATCTCTTTCCCTAATCCCATGAAATGTTAGCATAGGACTAGTTAGCCATTTTTCCTGCACTAGAAGTAGAGTTGTGTTTAGTTTAGGAAGAGGAAGCTGGCCTTCTCCGGAGGTTCACCTCAAGTTCAAGTCCCACAACTTGAGAGGTGATCCCATGTGTCCCAATCACACCAAATATCGTGATCCATTCCCAGGCCATTGGGGGTCCAGTGATTTGGTGACAACACTGCCATCACTTTCACCAGCCACTTGATTACTCCCTTTGCTCGCATACAAAGGAGTTTACAAATTCCTTCAAACATGAGGAGTTCTATCCAATTGGTGATGGCTAGTATGGTATTTTCAGTACTTGTATGGCTGTTTCCAGCCCCTACATTGCCCAAATTGTTGATTTTTGCAAGAAAAATCCACTTTAGTGAAAGTTTGGAAAAATCCTTGATGAAAAAGGTTGGAAAGAAGTTTCAGCTGAAGGCATTTTTCATGACAGCCACCAAGGTAGCTATGAGCCAAATTGCCACCATTTATGCTATTGTCATCATCATTACCACATTATTTCAGTTGCATTCATATTGGTGAATATAGGATGTTCTCCCACCATAGTTGACAAGGTTGGAATGAAGAGTAAGGATGCCACAATGGAGTTTGTGTTAGCTTGTCTGGCTGCTGATTATTCATCAATTCTTTTCTCTAAAACTGAGATTACAGCAGATTGGAGGGCTTTAAGCACAGCTAAACATGCAAAGAATAAATTCGCTAATGTTGTTTTTAGAGGTAAAAGCGAAGATGACAGGTTTGAGGTGATGGTTGATCTCTTCATCAGAAAGCTTTTAAATTTCACAGGCTGCCTAAGGACATTAATTGGAAGAGGGACAGCAGGTGTGGGAGCATGTTTTGGCAAGAGCTTTTTCATTTGACAAGCATGGGATCTAGGCTCCTTGAGCATTACAACATGTTTCGTCACTTGGGCATGATGGTACTTGGGCATGTGAGCTTGCATTTGCTTGAGGGCAAGCAAATTTGGGGAGGGAGGACTGTAATGTCCCCTTTTCTAAATTAAAGATGATTAATAATATTATTTAAGTTGGGCCTAGTCATTTCTAATCTTTGGGCAACTTAATAATATTATTATTAAAATAAAAAAGTATTTTTAATATTTAAAGTAAAATTAATGATTTAACTAAGTCAGCCAAATTAAAATTTATGTTTATTAGTGACTTTTAAATAAAGTAAGTCGGCCACCAAAATTGAAAGAAAGAGGAAAGAGAAGTTATAAAAGGAGGATGAAGGGGTTCATTTGGGGATCTATCATCCATCTATCATCTTGATTTTAGGAGTTGAGCACTTGTACTTCTACTTTCAGCTATTGAGGACGGAAACCCTCTTAGCATTCATCACTTGAGGACAAAAACCCTTATTGTGATAAGAATTTGGGGACAAAAACCCTGATTTTTGTTGGTGGCTTCACTCGGAAGTCATATTTGTCTATAAGGACAATCCGGAAAGGGCTAGGACATCATCATTGGCTAGCACAAGGGGTAGAAGGGTTGCTAGAGCTTTGGTAGAAGCTTTTAAACCCTCTCCTAGGGTGGCGACTTGCATCTTGGAGGAGTTTGTTGGCTTCTAGGGCAGGACAACCCAAATTCTAGTTGTATTTGGCTTGTATTTGGCTTCTTCATAATTTTTAGAGTTGTTTGCACTCTTGTGGCTGTGTTTGGGCTTGGAATCATTATTTCCAGCCGTGTCTGTAAAGTATATTTGCTGCTGTCATATTTTAATTCCATCTGATCTGAAAAATACAAATGTCATATTTTTCGGTGTTCTTGTGTTATGTTTGTTCGGCTCTTGAATAAAATAATTTGGATGGTTTCTATATTTATTTCAGCTGTTTTTGCATGCATGATGCCATAAAAATAAAAATCAAATTGTTGTTAGGGTTTGAAGATAATTTTAAGTTTGCTAGTTGAATTTGAAGTATTTGAATCATAAGGGTTTCAAGGGAAATCCAAAATTTTCCAAATATACCCAAAAGGAACATTACAGAAGGTAAGTATCTTTAACCTCTCTTTTCCTTTATGCTCTTTATGATTTGATTGATTGATTCATCGTGTACATAGATTAGAATAGAGTAGCATATGTTTATCTATTGCATTATTCTATATCGTCCCTTGCCTTGCAATCCTTCCTCTCGGCATTACAACCTATTGATCTCTACAATAAATGCTTATAACCTTAGCTTAGATAACTTCGTGTTGTTTACAATCAAGATACTAATAAGATGCCACCCTCTATTCCTTGGGTCTTCTTGATGAGATATTGTTATCTTTTGAGTTTAGTGAAGAATGGGTATCATGGGTTTTGGAATGTGCTACGAGGGTTTTCTTTTAGTACTAATTAAAGGGAACCCTGTAGGCTTTTCCCGAATTTCAAGAGGGATTTGACAAGGAGATCCCCTCTCCCCTTACCTTTTCATTACTATGGCAGAATCTCTAGGTAGATTTTTGGGTCAATTAAGGAAAAATAATGAGATTCAAGGGCCAAAAGCTTTCGATATGGACAACCCCAATACTCATTTACAATTTGAAGATGATACTCTCTTTTTTGGTATTGCAAAAAGATTTCTAGCCAAAGAATCAACCTACGTAAGTATGAGGGGTTCTTTGTGAATGTTCTAACAGAGAGGCAGAAAAGAATTGTAACGACGCTGGGGGTACTTGTCTAAACTTTTCCTACAAAATACTTAGGGTAACACTTTTTACAGGGCATGCAAAGGCAAAACCATAGAAAAAAGTGATCGAAATTTTGCAGGCCACATTGTCTGGGTGGAAGGCAATGAGGATAAGCTTAGCAGGGACAATTACTTAGATCAAATCAGTGTTGCATGCCATCCCAGTAGACCTGTTTTCAATCTTACAGGCACGGGTAGGAGTGATACAAAAGATGAACAAAATTATCCAACGTTTCTTATGGAGCAGCAACGAGAAAAAGATAAACTGATAGGTATCTAGTTGGTTGAAGTTGGTAGAATATAGCGAAGATGAATCGTGTCCCTAGATGTTGTAAATACCATTTTTCATACTCTTTTATGGTCCACAAGTATGAATAAAACAGTGGTTGTGAATAGAGTGTAAATATCACCCATGGCTGTGAATAGCGATTCGCAGATGTGATTAGAAGCATTGTGCCCAAAGCTTGGTTTGTAAAGTCATGGGTATGAATCACAACTTCTCTATGAATCATGATTGAGACTCGTGTCATTTCTTCTTACATTTTTTCCTGGACCCTGCCTCAACCACTGTTGACATCACGGTTAGGAGGTTTATTTAGCATCCTCCCAACTCTCTCTCCGGAGCTTGTATTTTAGGGCACAAGCTGCGTGAGGGGATAGAGATTTTACAGAAGGGTTTCTAATCTTCTCGAGTCTGCACCATGGTTCAAGCTCTAGGACAGGTTTGAATACATCCCAGTATGCCTTGATGGAGGCACAAATGGCTATTGAGGAGATGATGGCTCCTGCTGATAAAGCTCTTATTGCTGAAGCTGAAGCTGAGAAAGAGGGCATAGGTGGGTTTTCTGCGGGAGACCTCAATTTCTCCGGAGCTGCCCTACAAATTGCAGCTATTAAAGTATTTCAACAATCTGGGATACAGGGAATTTCAAAGCAAGAAATTAAAGGTTCAGTAGCAACGACAACAGGAGATTGCTTGAACAAAAAGAATTTCTATTTCAAACAACTCGCCAATAAATGGAAGAACCAATCTGTGCAAGCTTCATTCAAAATTCCTTCCTCTGAAGCAGCTGTAAAGGAAAACCTCATATATACTCGCAAGATGGTCTGAGGATTAGCAAGACTTCCACACCCAATAGAAGATCTTTCAGAGTCAGATTTTGTCATTGATAGGCAAGGGGATCCATCCTTACTTACAACAGCCTCATGCCCTCAAGTAGGAGAATTCAATACGGATTTTCAAATGGTGCAAGATTAAGTTGGTTGCTGAGCAGTTAAAGAAAAAGGCTATCATCCTCAATTTTCTTTGTAGAATGCCATTTGAGGACCTTTACAAATGGTATGTAGAAAATTGGGAGAGGTACAGATGGAAGGTGGCATCCTCTTGGAGCTTAGGAAAAGGTTATGTTTGTGTCCTGGATATGGAAGAGGCTTCTCAGGGCATTTACCAAAACGGTGTCTGGATGATTGTTGGAGCTTTAGCTTATGTCCAGCCATGGCATAAGAATTTCAGTCCAGAATCTACTTCCCAGGATAAGTACCCTCTTTGGCTGGAATTCCCTCTCCTAATAGAACACTTTCGGGCTTGCATAGAAAAGATCCTCCTAGCATTTGGTCAATCACATGTAGGTGATATACAAGGTTGGCACTCCTTGCGTCCCAATGCTAGAGTTTGTGTAGAGGTGGACATCTCAAGAAAACTCCCATTTGAAATTTGTCTCTTTTTAATGGCTCTCCCTTCATTCAAAAGGTGTTGTATCTCAACTTTTCAACTATTGTTTTGCATGCTTTTCTCCCACTCATTTGATTAAAGATTGTCCTTCACATATTCAACAAAATGCTGCCTCAAATGCTGATGTGCATAACAAATCCCATGAGAGTGATAATGCAGCACGCTCCAAAATTCAGATGCTTCTCAAGGGTGGAAAACTAAAACAAAAAGGAAGAATAAGCAGGTACCACAGCAGGATAAACCTCAGGGGAACAAAAATGGATTCCTACCAGGGACTCTCAATTGAATGGTGTCCAGGATGATGGTAACTCATGTATGAAATCACAAGGGCCGCACTTGACTGCACAGGATAAGACTGGAGGTAATAACATGAGTCAACACACATGGGCCAGTAATTGTAGCAGAAAATGTCGACTTGAATACCACACCAAACAATGACAAGGTCCCTCCTATTCCAACTGCAAGCCAACAACCATCACATGGAACCTTACAGACACAAGAGGTTACTTTAAAAAATATTTTATAGTCCTCGAAAAAAGGACTTGAGATAGATTGCCCATGAAGCTGAAAATAGTGGCCTGGATTGTTAGGGGAGCATCTGGAATTGATAGGAAAGCTCTTGTTCACTCAATCATGACCAACCTTCATACACTATGTTGCCAGGAACATACATACGAGTATCGGTTTGGATACGGATACGATACTGTGGATACGTCAATTTTAAAAACCCTTGGACTGATATGTCTTGGATACGTCCGTACATATATATTAAAAATTAATATATATATATATATATATATATATAATTTTTTATGTACATCTACTCATTTTACTCATTTTTTAGTCCATAAAAAACTGAAATAGTAATACAAAACTTGAATCAATGTTCAAAACATTCAATATACAGTTACTTAAGACTTTGCATTTTTATTGATCATGTGGCTGCCATACATATGATATATGAATATCATGTCAACATGAATACGAACAAAACTTGAAATTTGAAAAATATACTAGGATCCATGTTCAAATTTTCAAAACATACAATATACTTAAGATTTTACATTTCATATTTACTGCAGGATACATATTTACTTAAAAATGAAATAAAACTTTTAAAAATGAAATAAAACTTTAAAAAGACATATTTACTGCAGGATATATGGATACGTCACGGATACGTCTGTACATATCCGTGACGTATCCTGATGTATCCGGTACGTATCAGGCACGTATCCGTATCGTATCCGTATCCGATACGTATCAAAGGGGATACGAGGGGGTCTTGGGCGTATCCATGCTTCCTAGTTCATACACATGTAGTCTTCCTGCGAGAAATAAAAGTCACTGTGTTCAGACTACGAGTGTTGATGAACAATTGGAATGGAGATTATCTTGCTACCTCTTATGAGGACGGTAAAGGAGGGGCTGCATGTGGTATTGCTTCTTTGCTTGGTCCCCATGTAATTGACAAAGGTGAGGACCCCATGTCACAGTGCAGCTGGGTAACAATCATGCTCTATGGCAAAGTGTGGGGTTTTGTTCAGTGTATGCACCTAACAATTGTGGAAATTGATGGCTCACTTGCTTCCCATTGCTGAATGGGTCATGGGGGGTGACTTTAATATGGTTGAGTGGGATGGGGACTGGGATTGGGGGCATGAAATTACTTTTCGGCCTGAGGAATGGAGAGTTTGGACTGATTGCAAAAGGATACTTGGTATTTCTGATATTAATTGGGGACAAAAGGCTCTAGATGAAGCTGGATGGTATTCTTGGTCTAATTGATAGGAGGGCCATAATAGGATCCAAGCTAGGTTGGATAGGTTCTATGGAAACCTTCAAGCTACCACCTTCTCTTCTTGTGCAATTGTTTGGTTTTGTAGATGCCTCTATTACTGGATTTGATCATTTGCCAATCTCCACTCAATTGATAATTGGTGCTGATGTCCAAGGAGACAAATTTTCCTTGTATAAGCTCAATGTCTCTCTCCTTGAGTCTGAAGAATGCTTAAAGGCTATTGCTCGAATTTGGTCCTTGGTCCCTACCCTACCCAAATTCTTTGGTGGGAAGCAGCCATTCTTCGCACTACAAAGTTCTTTCAAGGATGGGGCCAAATGGTTTCCCGAACGCAGAAAGGGAAAGAAATAGAGGCTCACCTTCAGCTTCAACACATTAGACACAGGTTGGATCCTTTCAATGCAGAAAAGCAAAGGACTGCTAGTGAACTAGAATCTCAACTCAGGAAATTTGAAGAATATAAGGCACAAGGAGCTAGAGTTAGGGGCATCTTCATTGGCTTGCAAAAGGTGATATGCCCTCCAAGTTTTACTTCCACTATCTCAAACGAAAACATATTGCAGAAAGGATTCTTGTGATGCAAGACTCCAATGATAATCTATTGGATGATGAGCTTCAAATCCAAGATATTTTTCAAGGTCATTTTCAGAAAAAATTCATGCTTGTGGGTGTGGATCCTTTAGTTATTTTTTTGCATGGATTTTAGTCAAGCAAGCCATTCCTAAAAGGTAGAAACCTACGAGAAGGTTTTTATATCTAGAGAACTAGAGGAGCTAGAGGCAGCAATGAAGGCTATGAAAAATGATAAATCTCAAGATCTTGATGGTCTCCTAGTGGAATTCTATAAGAAGTTGTGGCCTACTGGTTGGACCAGCTTATCTAAAAATGTGTCAGAATCCATAAAGTGGGGTGTCATGGGAGCTCATCAATGGAGGATTGATCAAGCTCATTCCAAAGGGCTCCAAAAGGGAGTGGGTTAAGTGGTTGGCAGGCCTATTACCCTCCTTAATGTTTCCTATAAAATTTTAGCAAAGACCCTTGCTAGAAGGATTACGCTATTGGTGGCACGCATTGTTCAAAAAGAGCAAACTGGCTTTATAAAAGGCAGGTTTATATTGGATAATCTCATCACTGCCTGGGAGGGTATGGAATGGGCAAAAGAATCTAGGCAAAAGGCTCTTTTCTTGAAGATCGACTTTGATAAGGCCTATGATTGGATAGAGTGGGATTTTATTTTAAACATGTGTTGGATTGGCTCAGTTTTGGCTCCATTTTTTCACAAGGCAGTGGAACTCTATTTTCAAATGCTTCTGCAAGGGTTAGTGTGAATGGCATTCCCTCGAACATATTCAATTGCAGAGGTCCATCCGACAGGGTTGTCCTTTAGCCCCGTATCTCTATGTCATTGTTGCTGACAGTCTCAGATACTTATTGGAGGCAAGCAGAGTTCAAGGTCAAATTCGAGGTATATCTTTACCCAATGATAGCCAACTCCTCAATGTTCACTTTGCAGATGACTCGGCTCTAACTCCTGAACTTACTCAACACTCAGTTGAGGGTACACTGACTTGTTTAGATACCTTTGTTGAGGCTGTTGGTGCAGTTGTAAGTGAAGAAAAAACAGAAGTCTTGATCATTGGGCAAGAGGACCTTCCTCCTCGATTGAAATAGCGATGGAAACTCATAAAACCAGGCAAGGTCGTCTGTTGTTTGGGTATTCATTTGTATGCATCTCTCTATGGCTGATCAATGGTGGTGGGTATTAGAAAATTTTGAAAAAAGTTGTTAATGTGGAATAAGCTTGATCTTCCTCTTGCTGGGAAGGTTACAATTGTTGACAAAATTCTAGCAGCAAGGCATATGTTCTACTCTTCTTGTTTGTTTCCTTCCCAAGGAACATTTAAAACACTTGAGAGAATTCTTAAAAGTTTTTCTAGGGAAAACAAGGAGGAAAAAAGGACTTCCCCTTGTTGCTTGGGATGTTTGCACTCTTCCAAGATCTCAAGGGGGGTTGGGAATTCCAAACATAAGAGCGCAAGGAATAGTCCTTGCCGGAAAATGGATTGTAAGGGCAGTGAACGGTGATGCCCCTTGGCAGGTCCTTCTCCGTCATAGAATTCTTAATGCACAGCATGTCCATAAAATCAGGGGGCCTTTCCGAGTTTGTGACATAATTGGCAACACTAGTGCATTTATAATTGTTGGATCAACACCTCTTAAGAGAATTTGGGCTTGGTAAATAGTCTTTTATCCATTGGCAGTTTGAGGGCCCATGGGATGCTTGGGATTTAGCAGCACGTCCTATTTGGACCTTCAAATCGCCACATGGACAAGTTGGACTTCAACCTTTTTTGCAGGCAAAGGATTGGATGGAAGGATTTGTTCTGTTGGGGAGACTTTGGAATAATGGGTGGCAACATTGGAAGACTTGGAGGACTTAAACAGGGCTCAAATTTTGGCACCAACAGACAAGAGTGCTTTCCAAGACCTCTATAGTATGATTCTGGAAAGTTGTCTTTTCAAAATGCAGCTTCAGAGTGTGGGCCCATATTGGAGGGATTGGAAGTGGAACACTGGAAAAATCTTCTCAATTATAATTCAAAGGACTTGTATCATCAACTACCTATTGTAATCCTATTGCAACACATTGAACAAGCAATGGCAGGTCAACGACCCTGAAGTGAGATGGCAATGACGATGCCAAGTTATTTGGAAAACACAAACATCCTTCAAACACAAGGTCCTAGGCTGGTTAGTATTGCATTAAGGTCTAGTTGTCAAAGCACAACATCAATGGCAACATGGTAATGCTACTTTAAAGCAACGAATTGAAGCCTATATCATGTATAGACATGATGACCCCCACAAGTATGGACACTGGAACCATTGGAACTGATTTCTAAATGTCACTCAAAATTAACAGCCTACCGCATGCTAAGATCCAAAAATGCTATCCCCATAAGCCATTTTTGAGTGTCTGCTTTTACTAAGGAATGAAAGTTTTAACACTTAACATGTGCATGAAGATATAACAGAAATCTGTGCTGCTCAAAATGAATTTCCATATTTAAAAATCTACAATCTGTGTTTTAGAAACATACCTGTAACCATGTGCCTGCAGCTGCTAGTGATGACAGCATGCCTGCAAAAGTAGAGTATCCTTGCCACTGAATACATTTGCAACCAAAATTCCCTTCTGCATGGTGCTGCTGACATGTGAACCCATTAAAAAAGCTCCCAAAACTCCAAGATTGCTGCTGTCAACACAGCCTGTCTTAGTGTTAGTGCACCTGATCCAACTGAAGTTCCCATGGCATTGGCAACATCATTGGCACCTATATTCCATGCCATATAGAACCCACACAGTAGTGTTAGGTAAGAAAGCCACTTTGATTTCAGAGGCAATCCATGTCCCAGAGATTTCATCAACAGTGGAAGAACGAGGGCTGCTAAAACAATGCTTCCTGAAATACCAAATGCTGTTTGGCGAGATATGTTAAATGCTTCCGTCATTCCTTGCAGTTGTTGATTCTGACCCTTACCATTTTCAAGTTTAGAACTACCATCGCCCTTCTCGTAATTTGTATTCTCCTCTTTGTCCAAGTAATTTATCTCAACATCTTCTCCATCAGGTTCTGCAAATGATGATAATGAAGCTGAAACTGCCTGTTTTTTCCCATTAAAAAAATTGTTGGCTTTATACCCTTGAAATAAGGCATTCCTCTTCTGTGTCGTATGCCGTCCCTGAATCTTCTGGGGAAGGATGGCAAAACTATCAATGCCTGCTGGATTAAACAAATTCCTAGAACAACATGTTATATGACTAACAGATGATATTATTCTGAAATCACAAATATTGGAAATTGTATGTAGGGATGGTCTGACAAGCCCAGGCCTTGTACTGAAAGGAGAATTTTCAATCCGATCAAAGACCCCAAAGGATGGCTCTCTGAAGAACCGATTTTGCACAAACGAAATTGTGCCCAACTTCATATTGGCCAAATTCAATATCCAACTGTTCACAATATGAGTAAAAACTGTCAATAAAACTAAATATACACAAAAATGGTACTTTGTTACAAGAACAAAAATTTGGGTCAGACCCTTCTTATTTTCAGTTGACTAATTACAGGCAGACGAAGTGAAAGAATTCTGGGTTTAACGGGCTTCGATCTGGTTTGCATTAAAACCAACATTCTTTTATGGTGTTTTTGTAAACAGAACGTGGAGTGCGTGTTTTTTTTTCCTTATTCTGTGACGCCCTCTCTTATGCTAAATTTTATGAGGGAGCAATCGCATGACAAACCATGTGATGTGGACGCCGTAAGGGATCTAAGGAGTTTTATTAGATTTTTTCCGTAATTTGCTTTACATTTATATGTGAAGAAAAACAAAACATAAATAGGATATGTTTAAGCAATTGTATATATAAGCACTTCACTATGAATATTGGGCATGCCGAAAGCTACTACTACATTGTTGATACAGGATATAAGCAACAATGAAATATGAAAGAGAATTTTGGGCATTGCGAAATACAATCTAAATAACAATTTTGTAAAAAAGTTTCCAAATTTCGTTGTTGTCAAGTCTTACAAGTGACTTCTCCATAGCCTCTAGCGTCTCTAAGATGTGACTAAAACATGTTAATAAAATTATAATATATTTTATTGCATCTTTATGTATTTTGCAAATCTCATTCAAGCATTTTTTTCTCAAGGAATACTTACATGCATGAAAGCACAACAAGAGAAATAACGTGAAATAAAAACCCCAACCAACATCCGAGGGATAATGGGACAATACAGTCAAGACCAAGAGTTTCCGCCGAGGAGCAAAAGTACTAACCTTGTGCCACCTGGTTCTACCATCACAAAGAAAAACAAGGCACCAAAAAGCCATTGAAGCATATTAACAAAAATTCAAAAAAATATTGTAATTATACCCCAAATTATGAGATTGAGATTTATATCTAGCCCCAAATAACATGAAAGACGATCTATAACCTCCACCAAAATCAATAGACAAAAAATTACAAGAACCTTAGTGGTTGAGATACTAAACCCCATGAAAAATACCATCTCACATAAACATTCGAAAGCCGTTCATTTCTATGAACAATGAAAACCCTATGAAAAAAAAACTTAAAAATTAAGCGTTCTTGAATAGAAAAAAACACAAACCATGTGCAATCCAGTTTCACCGTTCGAAAGAAAACTTAGACACCAACAAGCCTTTGAAGCATATTAACAAAAAGACAATTTTTTTTTACTAACACGAGAGAATAATGAGTTTTGCATGCTTATCGAGAAAGAACGTAATAATTATGAAATAGTTGGTATGATAGTTGCACATCGAATTAACAAAGCACCACAAACATCTAAGAAAAACAAGAAAGGACCCTTTCTAGGATACAACATTGGGGACAAGTTAGAATCCGTAGTAAGTCTCAGGTGTGAACAAAACAAAACAAAAAAATTGTGTTTGTTTAAGAAGGGAAGCACTTTGATCTTTAAGTTCTATAGAATTTAATAACAATAAATTAAATATATCTAAAATACATCTGAGAGATGAAATTATCTATTATTTTTATAACAAAAAAAAATTAAAAAATGAATTACAATAAGATTAGTTTAAAAAATGTGCAAAAAAGCATAGTAGTCAATTTCTACAAGAGTGAAGAACAATCAGTTAGTCAACTAAGAAAAACAATAAAAGACCCTTTCTACAATAGAACATTGTGACAGTTAGAAACAACCAATCTAAACATCCAATCTATATGTCTGACCCCAATTGTAAAAACAAACAACATTCATATTGCAATGGACATCAAGATATAGAATATCCCTGAAGTAGAAGGGTGTCATTAGAATAATTTTTGGGTATATTGGCTATTTGTCAAAAAAAAATATAGTTTTGTTTTATTGAGATAAGACTTTTTCCCTCATTCGTATATGGTAAATCAACCCCAGTCAATTTTTAGAACTTGAGTTGTGGAATATATGAATAGATTTCCAACACTTATTTCAACTGTCTAGATCACCTACATGAGTGGTTCTTAAAAAAAAATGAATCTGACAGGTTCATCACATTTAGGGAAAACACCTGAGTGATTGCATAATAATTAATGATAAGCATGTGTGCCCTAGAAGCTCCAAGAAACCATGCAAAACCCTTGATTGGGAAAGGTTTAAAATGAATCCTAATGGAGAATTTCTCTCTTCAGCATGCAATAAAAGTCATGAACTTGTTACGAGCTTCATATAATATGTGAATCCTTGCAACCTAATCTCTGCATACCATATTTAAACTGGAGCAATTCAAAGATGGTATGCAGAGATTAAGTTGGTCATCAAAGAAACAAACTCAAATCATGACTAAATATTAAGTTGGTCATCAAGAATCAAGCCTCGGCTATTATTTACTCTAAACAGATTTATGATGTCAATGCCATGATGGGTTGACTTTTGATCAATCAACAAGGTAATATTAATCACAATATGGGTATAGCCAGAATAAAGCATAGGCCATCCTTTGAACCCAAAATATATTTCATATGCCAACAATACCATTGCGTGTGGAACAGTGAACAAGAAGAATAAGGTACGAGCAATCATAAAATGTGTACAACTACAAAGAGAGGCTAGTGGCTAGCTGATCTGGATAAAAATAGTCATAGGCCAGTGACCCATTTCATTTCCTTCAAAACAGAGTAGAACCCAGAATATCAGACATGCATGATCATGATGTGATCCATCTCAACAAAAAGAAGAATGACTGCAATAACATCATATAGAAAACCAGGAAAAAAAGCTACCGGTTAACTCGAAATCTTAGGTTTCGAATGGTGCAGGCGCTATTGGTTTGTTATCAATGTGTTTGTCCACCATCTATAAGATCATCAAGGCTTCAAAGAATCAATTTCTATTACCGAATGTATTGAGCATAACAGAAAAAATAAAATGTCTTGAGCACAGAAGAGTGAGGAGGAAAAGGGGCTTTCGCCTTCTAGTAGACCTGAGGGACCCTAAAAAATATTACCAGGCAGCGATACACGAACATTTCGAGCTAAAAACAATTAGAACTGGTCATTCATATATCACAAAGATTCAATGGCCGCCCTGTATAAAGCCATTAATCTCCTGTAGCATCGCCACCCAGCATTAAGGCATCCATTAGAAGTTACATCCTCCTCCACTTTTCCAAGTTCCGCCACGCCATGGAAGCACAGGTTCAGCGAAACAGTGGATAACCCGCCTTGTAATATCATTTCGTCAAGCATTTTGGTGACTCTCTCTGATGCACGGTTTCCCAAACGAGGTACTTCTCCCACTGTAAAGAAATCAACGGCTACAATGTATCTTATCTCATCAACGGCCAGATTTATTCCTCACCAAGCACAATCCGTGTGCTTCGCTGTGATTGATCCGCTTTCCTCTACTGTTAGATTTCAACGCCTCTGCTAGCATCAATCCTGTATGCGTTCATTCCCGACATTTACCCCAAAGCAGTCGCATCCCACTACAAGAACGCCTTACGGCGTAATGACTAACACCACATACATCGATAAATCAACCCAAAAATAAAAATAAAAGAAGATAAATTGACAAAAAAAATATTGTAACAATCTTTGAAAAAACAAGAACAGCAATGATAATTATCGAGGAAGAAACAGAAATATACGCATAGGAGGATGGGCGTTTTGGCCAGGTCTGAATGTTCCTGACCGAAGGAAGCCACAGCATATGGAAATAATAGTCATTCCACCCAAGTTTTCCATCAATGTTGTGCGCCAATCTGGTGCCATATCCCTCTTTTAACGTCCCTTCCTCCGCCTGGTTAGCGTGCCTCTCTTTTTCTTCCTGTGGAAGCTCAAAGAATTCCTTGCCAGCTTCCTGCAACCGCCGAATGAGCTGCTCTGGAACTCCATGATTCACCACTATGAACAGTCCCCATTCTTCTGCAGCGTTTCCGATTTCAGCTACGGTTTTTGCACGAAGATGGGCGGTTACATCTTGGCCCAAATTGGACAAGTCGATCAGTGGAACCCGAGCGGAAGGGCTGCTCTTCAAGGCACCCGGCCTCTCATGGAGGGCCCTGATAAACTGAGGAGGGAGGCTCTGTAACCCACTTCCTGCAATGGATTGTACACGACCTGCTGCCATTTTCAATACTAAGAAGAACTTGTGAGAAACTGAGTCGAGAATGCTTGAATATAAAAGAAATCGATAGGTATTTTGAAAGTCCACGATGAGCCCTCTGAGACCAATCGTGAAAGAATTATTAAAAATGGCTGTGATTGATCCGCTTTCCTCTACCGTTAGATTTCAACGCCTCTGCTAGCATCAATCCTGTGCGTTCATTCCCTGACATTTGTCAGTCCCAGCAGGTCGCATCCCACTACAAGAACGCCTTACGGCGTAAAAAGAGCGTGTGTATTTACGTTCAAATATTTTTTTAAAAAAATAACTCGAGTATGCATACACCAGAAAGTGCTAGCAGATTCGTCATTACAGAAGACTCCAAACCGTCTTGCAGCTTGCGCCCCTGAAGTTACCTTGTGTTGCCATGGCAGATCGATGCCTCTACACTTCAATAAACAGCTTTGTGAAGTCTAAAGTTTGATGTCGCCGGAACCAAACTTGTGAAATTTCGATTAATCAAAACAAAAAGCAACTTGGCGGCGGCTTCGGTGGTAGTAGAAATCTGACTTTATGGGATAACTGACTGCAATGCATGCACAAAATGGTGTTCTTGACTGGGCTTCAAATCTTTGCACAGAAATGCCTCTGACCAAACGCCGTTTCATGGAATGTCACGAATGCCATGAATATACACAAAATGCAATTGTCACGTTTGAATCCGACGTGAAGTGATGGGAAGGCCCCATGGCCACTCATGCACGGTAGACATCGGAACAGGGGCGCCGGAAAGGTGAATCAGGGAAGAGCAACCGGGAAGAGCCTCCGACGAACGAATTATCAATTTAAAACAAAATCCTCGTTACGTTCCAGTTATCCACATTAAGTAGAAATGATCTCTCTTCAGTTTGAGGTGCTGAAATGACTTCCCGTGGGCCCAGGGCTACTGCCCTTTTTATCATTTTCCATTTACTTTCAGGCGCTCTTGCCTGGGATTCGAACCCGGACCTCCACGATGCATATTCTCCGGTTATCGATCGCTTCGGGATCGCTCAAACTTCCAGGGAATTTTCGCAGAAAATTCTTCAAATGGCGAGAAAACCCCAAACCCTGGATTGGCTAAAACACATACGCAGAAAAATTCACGAGAATCCTGAACTTGCATATCACGAGTTCGAAACCAGTGCCCTCATTCGAAGCGAACTGGATGAATTGGGCGTAAAGTACAGGTGGCCTCTTGCAGTGACAGGATTGGTGGCCTCCATTGGCTCCGGAGGTCCTCCTTTCGTAGCCCTCTGAGACCAATCGTGAAAGAATTATTAAAAATGGCTGTGATTGATCCGCTTTCCTCTACCGTTAGATTTCAACGCCTCTGCTAGCATCAATCCTGTGCGTTCATTCCCTGACATTTGTCAGTCCCAGCAGGTCGCATCCCACTACAAGTATTTTATGTTTCTAACATCACTAAGCATGACAATTATTTACAATTCTTAAAAATAAGAACATAACTTTCAAACTCTCTTGTTTTGATAGATTTTTTTATTTCCAACTACAAGGTTTAGTTTTTGTTTTTTCTAATGGAAGGTTTTGGTTTTTTATTTAAATCTCGAAATTTTGGTTGTTTGATCATGGATAGGGAAAACAAAAAAAAAAGGGTAAATCTTCCTCAAATCCTTTGAATTTAGTAACTATGCTTTAAACCATGTTTTACAATCATCTCTTGTTACGCCCAAAGGCGTTCTTTACTATGGGAAAGCCCACCGAGGGGATCCGATAGGGCCAAGGAAATTAGCGGCCAAAAATTCAACGTACCTTAGCTCCACCGTCTATATCCTCTCCAGTAGAATTGTTATTGTCATTTGGTCCATAGTGCAATAAGACCAATTCCGGTTGGAAATATCGGTCATGCGAAAAGACTGACTTTGCAAGTGAGTATTTCTATGTGCATTGGACATCCTTTGGAAGAAGCGAGAACTTCACCACGAGAGTATTCTCGCTTGAAAGTGACATCTGCGAGAAAGGCAATGTAAGACATTTTTTTAAAATTTGGTATTGCCTTTTCCTGTAGGGATTATAATCTGTTTACAAGTAGATTTGTGGTGTTTATTGAAAGCAATGTCGGTGTTGCAGGGGAGCATAGAAACGAAGGTGATGACAGGAGAAACACAGTACACCATTTGTGAGGTAGCTAACGAATTGAAAGTAGATATATTGGTTGTTGGAACCGATGGCCATGGAGCACTTAAGAGGTGATCTGTGATTTATTTCGAAATTTCATACATAATGGTTTGGGTAATGAAATGTTTGTGTATACATAGTAGAACTTGTTTTTGAGATTTGGTTTTGCGGTCTTTGTTGTGGGAATTGTGAGCGACTACTCGCACACACCATTGGAAGTGCCATATGTTGGTCATCAAGAAACCTCACCACCTGAACTAAACTAGAACAATATGAAAGGCATATTATGCTTATTTTTCTTTAACAATTTGGACCACAAGCTTGCACGATATGGTATTCGTTTGGTTTTTGAGTATACCTACATCTACATATACATAAAGAGAGAATAAATATTTTGTTGTAGGTGTAGAAAGAGGAGTGTCAAACACAAGTTTTACCCTTGCATATTTTTTTATGCATGCTTGGCTTATTTACTTAGAAATTTTGAGTTACCGTTGAAAGTTCTCATTTACAAAAAGCTTCATGATGATTGAGCCTATCTCTCACGCACGTTCACGGGTAAATAGGAAGATTCGAACTCTCAACCTCCAAAATACCAATACCAAGGAGGATGCCCACCACCGTGCCACAACATTCCCACAACATTCTCACAACATTCGTTTGTTCAAGATTTTACTTTTTTAATTAAATATCCCCCGCGAACGTGCAAGGGGGATAGGTAGAACGCTTTATGAGAGTCAAGAGTAAACAAGAAATCTTCGACCGTCGACGAATGATACCTAGATGCCAAAGCGATTCCCAACTCCAGATCCCTCGAACTTCATTGTCGATGCCAAGTATGTTTGGGTGTACGTGGAGGCAAGTTTATGGTAGTTAATTAAAACCATGTCTCCCCAGGGAGTTCGGCATCCAAAAGTTCAGTACGTTGACATCCTGCATAGTTGCACGTACTGTCGTCGATATTCATTATCCTTTCCAGCTCAGTCACATGTAAATTGTCTGCGTGAAATTTGAGAGAAACCTTTGGTTGTCCAAATCCGCCTCCTGCAAATTTATGTGAATAAACTTCCTACGTGTTTCATTGGAGATCTTGCTTACATCCACATTCTCGTAAGTGAAGCTTATGGTTTTTTCAACTTTGCTGAAAATGGATTTCCTCATGCAGTCATAAGTCGATGACTTTTTAAGAGTAGCCCATTTAAGAGCCTCCTCGTCATTGTTTCTTTGAATGTTGGACGACCTCGATAAGGGATTGTCTTCTCCCATCCATGCATTTCTTGTTCTGGCCAAAGCCCTTCTAAATCCAAAGAAACTGTCATAACGAAGCCCCAATTGTTTTGTCTCAAAGTTAAAAGACCACTTTTCAGACATATTTATAGTTGATTCCCTTGATGGTAGAAGGAAGGGAGAAAGCAGTAAACGAATACGTATGCTCAACGATAACGCAATATGGAAATTTTATCGAAATTTAACTAGGCAACCGAACAAACATAAAGAATACATAAAATTGTTTCAGTTTGATTCACGAGGGAGAAAAGATGCAGTCCATTGGTAGTGGGAGGAGAAAATTGATACCACAAACTATGACGTGTAACGTCACTTGTGATGACTCGCGGATATCCTCAAACACTTCAAGCTCAATCTTAACGAAAATAAATGACCCCAAAACCAAGAGCATAATCAAACGAGTGAAAAAGACTACTAATTATATAGGAATCGTTACATTATTATGTCTAGCAATATTATTGTTACGGAGATTTGCCCCTTGGAAATAAAGGTCTTTGTGTGCTTTTCAAATAATGTGTTGTTTATTACATATATTATAAACTTAATATTAATATTATTTAATTAATTGCGTCGAAAGGCGTTATCTCGATTAGAAATTCTTACCTCTCTTATCTTGTGATGTCCTCTTTTACACAAATGGGGATTTTAACCAACTTCAACCCAAATCGGACCAAGAAGGATTAGATCCTTTTAATTCAACCTCAAATAACCCAATGTCAGTAATTACAACCCAAAATGGGGTTGGAAGTAGCCAAGGTGGTGGGTTAGATGGGAGAATCAATTGGAATTCCAATCTTATCCAGTTCAGATTTTTATAGCAGCAGATAATAAATAAAAATAGCTCACAGATAACTGAAACTTTAAAAATTCATAACTCACTCAATACTCCATCTTTTTCCATGAAACAAAGTGCATAATAAACTAGATTCTTAGAGCTTTCCAATGCACTATCAAACAGATTTTTTTGAGCATGCAAACCCACCCAAAACAGGCCCAGAAATCCCAGATCAAGTCGTTAGGGTTAGAGAAAAATATTTAAAATATTTCCAACACTTTTCTAGCTTCCAAACACACCCAAATCGATTTCCCTTGCTCTGAAATTAATGATAACATAAACCAGATTTCAGATCTAGCTTATTTACCCTCAAAACATGCCAAAATATTCTCCAATACAAGTCGCCATAGCTAGAAAATAACAATAGTGAACAACAGTAACAAAAGTACCTCAAACCCTTCCAAGATCACTTCAAAAATGAACAATAACATGCAGATTTATCCCACAAATAAATGTGTCAACATATAAACCAAGTCGCCAAGCTTAGGATGAATATATCATGCATACATTCACTCAACAAAAACACTAGAAGGCTTCACACTCTCCAAAATATGGTGGTGTTGAATAAACACCTTTGTTATGAGCACTCATGGGCATACATCCCTCTTCAAGCATGAAGATAATTTTAATAAAAACATCCACATGCCCTCAAGGGGTCGCCACCATCTTCTTTTATAGCTTTGCTTTTCAAATCTCCAAGTTTCCCTCCTCTTTTTGGCGCAAATCCTCATGTAGGAGAGTTACTTTTAAAATGGTCTTCTTTCTTGGAAAGTCACACTCCAATTAAAACATTAATTTCCCCTTTTTATTATTTTAAATAAAAACATAAGAGAAGAATTAGTATTTAATTTTAAAATAAAAGAGTTATGACATTTTCCCAATTTTTTATTCTTTAATCCATGGCAAAGGTGGATTAAAGGTTTTCAATATTTTATTCAATTAATGTCCCAAAAAGGGAACATTACACTTACATGCACAAAGTGAAAATATATGGTTGTGGTTACAAGCTTTAAGGGACATCAATCAAATTAATATCACCGGCACTATCTCAAAATCTCGCTTATATCTATTTACTGCATAGAACCCCAAAAAACCTCTATAAACAAATCACCTTTTTTTTTGTTTTTGTTTTTGGTTTATTTATCTCGATGGAATCGGTGACCCTACGCCCCAACCACGTGGTGGTATATCAAGGATTAGGCCAAGGGCTTGATGAATTTTGACTTGGCGTATTTTCCATCGACATCATACGCATTACCCCATGGTATTTGTTTATATCATAGAACTAGGGCTTATCTTCTACCATATTTTTCACCAAATAGAAATGAAAATGACCAATAATTTATCTTTAGGGTATCAAAATTTCATCTCGTCGCCTCAATCCTACCGATCCACATGCACGTGGCCATGATGAAACTTGAAACATACTCACAATGAGGCACGTTAGTTAATGTTAAAATAAGAAGAGATGACATGATGAGAAGAAACACAGAAAAAGGATCGGAAAAAGTGGAATCAAATTGATGGTGCATTTGTATTTCTTTTTATTTTGTTTTTTCTAATTGAGTTGCTAAAGTGGATGATATCGTAGTCGGGGATTATAAGCAATACGCAACTGTTAGAATTAATTGTATTATGGTGGATCTTTATGATAACAACGAGTGTTTCAACAAAAGAGTCGAAATGACGTTGGTGAGATAGGAGACCCTTTCGTTATTGAATATTATATCTAGAGATGGATTCCAAGTTTCGAAGCCACACACACAAGTGGTCTCCTTGGGACGAACTATTGGGGTAATTCAATTATTTTTTTGTTATGCATATTTAATTTTCAAGTAAACTAGAATGCGCAAGTATGGATCTCACGGGATTGCTTATTTCTTTTGTATTTATTGCTAGAAGTATTTAATTTTGTCAAATGTCAAAGAGATAGGGTTCGATTCTCATCAGTGCCAGAGAAAAACCAGTTTTGTGTCCTTTTAGGTTATACTTGAGCTCTTACGTTATGAATAAGTGTTATTTATACAATAAATATAAGATTATTATGTGTTTATTTAAGTTATTAATATATGTTTAATATATGTGTTTATTTAGTTATGTATATAAATTTTATATAAAATATGGTGGTCATATTTTAAATATTCAAGTAACATGTGATTGTTATTTGAAAATTTGTAGGTGTTTTACACAAGTAACATCATGAAAAACTTGTAAACAATCATCGTTTGAATCTGTATGTGAAAAGGAAAATTTAACTTGAGATTGTTAACTACGATTAAAGTATGATTGAACTATTATGGGGATTTCTTGGCCCTTGGTTGAGTTGTTTAAATTTTTATTAAATTAATGTCTCTTATAATTGTGTAAACAAGGTTTTTAATCCAATTACATAAAGTTTCCAAACTAGAGTGAAGGTGGCTAAATTTGACAGGTGGGAGAGAGCTCAACTACACATATCTATTTGGTCATTGATGTATATTCTTTTCACATCCCTGCATGTGGCTTAGTAAACATTATTTTTATTGTTAGCATTTACATCAAACGTAAACTACATACAAAAAAAGTTATACGTGTTTACATCGCATCCTTCATACCAATAATTATGTTGGCCCTGCACATCTCCACTTTTATTGTTTTCACATCCTTGCATTTGGCAGAGTGATTGTTAGCCAAATACTCGATATTTATGTTAGCCCTACACATCTACACTTTTACAGCTTCAATATGTGGCCCACAAAGCCAACATCCATAGAACCAGTCACGTATCTAAGCTATGTAAGTGGGCGGGCATCTCTCCTTCAACCCACGTCGCTCACATGTCGCTAATTCAACCTCATTAGTGAATGTTTCCACTGCCATTTGAGCATAGGGTTTGTGGATTTAAATCCTTCAATGCTTACAAAACATATGTAAAGGTAATGTATTAGTTGCATCTTCTTCAAATCCACTGCAAATATCTCATTCACCATCAAGCTCATGTCTCCTTTTCTTTATCGCCACCTAAACGACCTCTCTTCACTTTTTTTTACACTTTATAATTGCATGTATAGCTTTGTTAATCTAAAATTCACCTTCATTAAAGATAATCCAATTTTCCTTAGGTATGCACAATTTCTCCCATGAATTTTGGGGATGCAAAAAAGAATTTACTTTTAAAAATTCCAAACATTTCATCTTTCATGAAAATTTCCAATCCATCATTTTGTCAAGATTTTGAGTGTTACACTCTCCTGAGTAGTGAGCATTTTTAATATTTCGTTACAAATGTCTTTTCATGCCTTAGAAATGGGTTAGACAACAAATGATCTATGAAGACTTGCACCATTGATATTAAGTGCCATGATAAATAAACCAAATTATAATCTTTCAGCCAATTGACTGAATTATAATCTTCAAACTAAAGCATTCCCTATTTATAATCTTGGATGAGATAAAACATTGAAGGAGGACCCAAGAGAACATTTTCTTTTTTATCAATGGGAAACCCACCGATTTACGATAGGGGTAGGTAAATCGCCACCAAAAATTCAACACACGTCAACGTCACATGGATGCACCTCCATGTCGATATCCTCTCTAACAAAACTATTATTGTCATTTGGTCCACGGTCTGATAAAACCAATTCTAGTTGGAAATATCGGTGCGAAGAGACAACTTGCGGGTTGAGTATTTCTATCTATAGTGGATGCATACGCAAGGCCAAATTAAGGATTATGAGTGCCCTAGGCAATATTGGAGCTAACGCCATCTATAAAAAATCTATAGTAAAAAAATTAATTAAAATATAAACAAATATTGGATTACTTTACGCGTTATGCCTCTACCGTCTAAGAAAAACTTGCTGATAAATTTATTTATAGCTCCCACTACCTCTGTAATCCTTGACTAATTATCTATTATATATTATATGATAATCCTCCTTTACTAATATCTTTCCCAACTATTTTTTCTTAAATTCCACACATATTCACCATTCATGAGCTCTCCTGCGAAAATAATTTGCAAGACTTCAAAACAATACAAAGTATTAAAAATATAAATGTATGAATTAAATTTAACAACAAAGGTAGTTGCGTAGGTTTAGGGCTAACTAAATATTATAATCTTAATATAATTATTTAAAATTATTTTTATTTTCAACGAAGAGAATCAAATTAGTATGTAAGGATGGCCACTAATTTATACTAGAATATATGGTTAATAAATAGATATACTCTTTATAAAAACCATGATAAAATAAAATAAATTGATGCCCCCAAATGTTGGCGCCTAGGCAGTAGCCTAGTCTACCTAGGCCTTAATCTCTCTCTCTATGGATATGAGGGGCATGATGTGTTGGACATCAGGAAGAAGTGAGAACCTCACCAAAGTATTCTCGCTTGCAAGTGATATCTGCGAGAAAGGCAATGTAAGGCAATTTTTAAAAATTTGGTATTGCCTTTTACCGCAGGAATTATTTTCTATTTTACAAGTAGATTTGTGGTGTTTATTGAAAGTAATGTCGGTGTTGCAAGTGATTATATAAACCAAGGTGATGACAAGAGAAACACAATATGCCATCGTGAGGCAAATAACTAACGAATTGAAAGTAGATATATTGGTTGTTGGAACTAATGTCCATGGAGCACTTAAGAGGTGATCTGTGATTTATTTCAAAATTTCATATATAATGGTTTGGGTCATGACATGTTTGTGTATAAGTTGTATAATTTGTTTTTGGATTTGGTTTTGCAACATTGTTGTGGGAAGTGTGAGTGACTACTACACACACCATCGAAAGTGCCCTTTGTTGGTCATCCAGAAACCTTGACCACTGAACTAAACTGGAACAATGTGAAAGGCATAGTATGCTTCATTTTTCTTTAACAATTAGACCACAAGCTTGCATGATATGGTATTCATTTGGTATTGTGAGTATACATACACATAGAGAGAGAGAATAAATCATTTACAAAAACCACAAAGGAAGGAAAAAGGCTTCATGGGTGCCAAGAGAATAAAACAAGAAACCTTCGACCTTTGACGAATGATAGATGCCAAAGCGATTCCCGGTCCCTCGAACTTCATTGCCGATGCCAAGAATGTTTGGGTGTACGCGGAAGAAATTTTATGGTAGTACATTAAAACCATGTCTCCTCAGGTAGATCGGCATCCAAAAGTTCAACGTAGATCGGCATCTTGCACGGTTGCACCTTCGACCGTCGATATTCATTATCCCTTTCAGCTCAGTCACCTGTCAATTGTTTGCGTGAAATTTGAGAGAAACCTTTGGTTGTCCAAATCTTCCTCCTACAAATTTCTTTGAACTTCCTACGTCTTTCATTGGAGATCTTGCTAACGTCCACATTCTCATAAGGGAAGCTTCAAGTTTTAAAACTTTGCTGAGAATGGATTTCCTCGTGAGGTCATAAGACGATGAGTTTTTGAGAGTAGCCCATTTGAGAGCCTCATTTTCGTTCTCCATGTTATTGTTTCTTCGAATGTTGGACGACCTCGATAAGGGACTATCTTCTCCCATCCATGCATTTCTTGTTCTGGCCAAAGCCCTTTCTAAATCCAAAGAAACTATCATAACGAAGCCCTAATTGTTTTGTCTCAAAGTTAAAAGACCACTTTTCAGACATATTTATA